>JAVALU010001952.1:47500-356690 GCA_030770095.1 Gila robusta
AGCCGACTCTCTTGATGCCTGTAGGTAGTCCAGCATTCAGTGCCATACAACATGACACTCAGAACACATGCCTCATACACTTTTACTTTAGTGGAGACAGAGAGATGCTTATTCCGCCATACACGTTTTGTCAGACGTCCAAAAGTAGAGGCCGCTTTCCCCAACCAGACCGAAATCTCATCGTCTAGGGTGGTATTTATGGGTCATGGAAGATCCAAGATAATTGAACTTTCCCACATCAAGTTCTGTATTATTTAACTGAAAGCAATGCATGTTGGCAGCTTGTGACAGTCACAGATTTTTTTCAAGCTGATTGAGAGCCCAAAAACATCACATGAGCTTGAGAAACAGTCAAGCAGAGTCTGCAGCTGCTCGGGATAGACTGAAGAAATTTCCATCATCCCTAGTCAAAAGAGTGACTCCGGTGTGATTTAGGGGTGCGCCGATCCGATACTCAGTATCGGTATTGCTCCGATACTACCAATATTTGCCGGATCGGGTATCGCCAGACGAGACCATCCAAATCCGATCCGATATTGTAGCCTAGGAATGTTATTGTTATACAACACAAAAGGCACAAAAACATTATAAAGCCCTATAATGTTTTCGTGTACTGTATTCCAAGTTTTCTGAAGCCATTGCATATAGTTTAATGTGAGGTACAGATTTAAATCGTTAAATTAATCTTCACCTAAGTGCTTCCCTCCGCTGCGGCTGTCAGTCATTCTCAGCACTCAAACAGCGCGTCGCGCTCGGGTAAAACAGTCAACACGATGAAACTCTCTCCAAGATGAGTCAGTGTTCCTATTATTATACTGTAGATCTGTAGATAAAGGTCTATGGTTTGCATAAAAGGACTTTAACGTGCTGGAGTTTAACATGTTACTTTCTACCGGGTGTCTGTTAACGTTAGATCACAACACAACTGATCAGTGATCACAACACTGGAGTAGAGAGCGATATAATTGCTCTTCACGCGCACATTAACTGAAATTTAAAACTGTTAAAAGGCTCAAACTAATGAATAAAGAAAGAAATATATGTATATCTTACTTTTGTGCTTTGAACTTTTCAATGCGACGCGCTGCGCGCCGTGACTCCATGTTGCTTCGAGCGCATCATTCTGCGCACTGGATGCGCATAAGGTTTCGTGCCGCTCTGAATTGGAGCCTTTCATATTACAATACTTTTGCGCAATGGCAGTTTATTGATAGCCTTAGTTGTTCTGTCCAATCTATCATATGTTGCTGCTTCATTAAAAAGTTGCGCTTAAAATTTTAAAATAAATGTCTTTTAATTATATAGTATATATTTTGTCAGTATTGTTTTACAAAGTAAGGAAAATAATGTTTAAGTCAAGCTTTGATGCCTTTAACAAAAGAATAATCACAGTCTCTTCCCCACAGTGAGGCATACAGATACAGTTTATTAGGTAATTTGGCACTGTTTTTTTAATTATTATTTTAGTATTGGATCGGATCGGTATCGGCCAATACTGAGTCCCAGGTATCGGAATCTGTATCGGAGGCAAAAAAGGCGGATCGTGCCACCCCTAGTGTGATTATCCAATTTCTCAAAGGCAGTCTTGAATGCATAGGTGAAATAGATGTCGTAGAGGGTTAAATTCTATAAAAGGAACATTTTATTGCAAATTTCTCCATGAATGAATTATATTGAATAAGTTGGCCAGCTTCATCTATCAAATCAAAAACATACAACACTTTTCTCAAAACCCTCGTTTGCATAATGTCTTCCTATTTATTGTAATGGTCCTATTATTCCACAGGGTGGAGCCATGAGGTTGTGGGTAAATATTTTCCAGTAGTGCAATTTCTGCTTCTGGAAATGTGAAAGCTTAATAGGCAATTTAGAAATCTCGAAATCACATTTCAGCAAAAATTCTAATCCTCCGACCCTCTTGAATACACACTTTGGTATAAGAAACCATACTGAATTAAACTGAATTAGATAAAATCTTAACACAGCCTGAGTACTCCAATCATTGATTCAAATTCAGTGGCTTTCAGATCTCAAATTTTATAGTCTTTAATCTGGGGTTTTTCAATATAAGGAGTTTTGTTTTTCCACATCAAATTAAACATTACAGAGTTAACCTTTTTAATCAGTTGAGGAGAAACATGAAGATAATTAGATGGATAAATTAGTTTAAATATGCCTTCTGCTTTGGTTTTCTGCACATAACAGACAGATGAAGCCAGTGATAAAGAGATTTGTTTCATATTTTATTTTTGTTATATAATAATAAAAACTTGTTTAGAAAATATTAAGCACGATTTAAAAAATCTTTGCAATGCTCAGTGACCTAATATAGATGGTATTAAATGTGGCACTGAACAAGAGCCTGAACATCCTTTTGTATTTTACATGGATTGGACCACAGTTTTGTTCTAATAAACAAAAAACATCACCTAGGCATTAATTAGTCATTTAACATGCTTTATTCTCAACACAAACATTGAATGTGAGTGTGTTTGTGTGTCGGCAAACGTTCTCTGCATGAAATCTGTCTCTGACATAGTTTCTTCTTAAAAAAACCTTGGATGTCCTGTTGCGGTGTAAAAATAAACAAAAACCCATTCAGTATAAATTACACGGAGTTGCATGTAAAGTTCTCACATTTTAATGTTTACCACAGTTCTGCTTTTTTTGGAAAAAGATTATAGTGCCTTTAGTATTTAAAACAAAAGATAAAGTAATATGTGGGTCATTCCTGGTATGCGGTGACATTTTGGCTTCATAAGTGTTGGGGAAAAAAGGACATGATTTTCATGTTTTTAGCATTTTATCCAAATAGTGACATGTTTAACTATAAGGAATACATATAGGTCAAGCTCAGGGACTCTATAATAATAATTATTGGTAGATTGTTCAGACACTGTCCATAAAAATATTCCACCCTGATAGGGACACATACATAGTTATCACAACATGTTAATAATGTAAATGTTAAACAATGAGCTTTTCTTGGATAGTATGTACCTTATGCCACCTTAGATTTTTTTTTTCTTCTTGAAACAAGCAAAACAATTTTTGATGAATAGAATATCTTTCACATTCCACCCTGTTAGGTTTATAGATCTAACAGGGTGGAAAATTCTGAGCTAAGTTAGCCATAGCTCTTTGAGTGATCAACATTTAGCTAGCTAACCTTCTACAGATAAATATAACTTTTATAACTATGTCAGATTTGTTTTTACATTTTTTTGATAGGACAAACATTCTCCATAACATAGCCTAACAGGGTGGAACCTTATGGGTGGGACAAGTAGGATAACATTTCAAAAACAAAAAAAAAAAGTTGAAGCTTACTTCAGTTTGTACAGTTGAATTCCAGCAGGTAAAAGAAATTAAGTCACTTCTTGAAAATGGTCTCAATGAAATTGCAGTCGGATTTGGAAGGCAAAAACGTACATACTAACAGGGTGGAAGATGACTTCAGGGACGCAGTAATTGAAGAACATTAAGAAAAAGACCTATACTTCCACATGATTTATATGTATGATTAGAGGCAATTTAGCCTAGTCTATAACATAATTTAAAAATATTTTGAGGTTTTTGTCATTTCATGGTTTATATTTCTTGCAGAAGTTGATTACTGTGCACTGAAGACATGATATAATTGAATGCATACATCAATTAAAATTGTGTAAAATACAAAATAGTATTTTTAATGTCTATTATCTGTTTAAATGGTAAAGAATACTTAAATCTACAATTTAAGCCATTTATTATAAATATGTGACTCATTTTAGAGAAAATCTGAGTAAATAAATGATTGGGACAGGAAAGTCACCACATACCAGGAATGACCCATGTATCTATTTTATATTTATGTAAACACGCTGCCGCGGAATAACACTGACAAGTCATCTGCCGAAGTTACGTTAGCTAATCTAACGTTACTGGCTTGATCAGTCACACATGAAAGTAACAGACATATGGTGCGATATTTCAAAATATATACTGTAATTGAGTGTGTATATACCATAAACAGTGACGTGTCGAGGTGTCTCTCTCTCCTACTGTTTGAAAAACGCGGACCTGTGATTCCGCTTTGCGAATCGAAAATCAAGCAGTGATTGACAGTGCTCTGATCCAATAGCATTGGGCATTGTCAGGTTGACAGTAAATCTAGCCCAATGATGTTGGGGGGGGGCACCAGGGGGGGCCAGTGCCACCCCGTGCCCCCCTTCTAGACACGCCCCTGTTTATATGCTGAAATGGTTCTTTGACAGTGACAGATTTGAAAAACAAAAAGGCGGGAATAAAAAAACTTAACTCTAACACAAAGCCACCTCATTACTGATTTTCTGGAGCTCAGCTATACAAGACTGTCAACATACTCTCAACAGGTAAATGATTTCTATCTTAAAATGTCTATAAAATGTTAACAATAATTTCCTAGTCTTTTTCTACAGTCTTTTTCTCTTTTTAGTTTAACAGAACATGTAAGTGTGAGCAGCTCTGTTCAGTTAAGGATACTCATCTTCTCTTCTCCACAAAGTAACAGAGATATGGAATTTATGATCCATAGTGTTTGATTTTTTTTATTTTTTATTATGACTTTATGCCTAAACATACCCAGTCACAAAAAACATTAAAGCTATCCCATGACTTTATTTCACTTATTCCTTTTAACATGGTAAAGGGCTCATACTGTCAATTTTTGGCATTAATCAGCTGTTTTTACATAATCAAATGGAAGAGACACAATGTAACTCTTAACTCAATTGTGTATTTCAGATGCTGTCACATATAACCTCATCATCTGCAAAGATAAATTGCCACTCAGAATACACACATAAAGAAGGACGTAAAGACATCATAGGGGATTATGAAGACATTTCACTGCAACTTGGTCTTCATTAATAAATAACAATTGTCATTGAACACGAAATAGATGTAATGTATTCAGCTAACAACTGTTGTTAGAGCACTGTCATTTTTCTACAATCTTCCATGTCAATAAAAAATAAATAAAAGCACCTAATTGACAACACGCTGTTTTAAAAAAATAAAATAAACCCCAAATAGAGGCAACAAGATAAGACCAGGCAGAAAGAGAGACTAAAAAACAACAACAATATTAATAAATAATTTATAAAAAAATAATAGTAATAATAGTAATATTAATAATATGAAGATACTAATATTAATGAAAATAAATATAGCTGAAAAGGTTAACACAATTAAGGTCCTATATATCACTTTCAAAGCATGGTTCTTTATGGAACCTCATAAAAAGGGTTCTATTTAGCACCAAATAGGGTTCTGCTATTGTTACAAGCCGAAGAACCATAATTTGGTACCATTTAGAACTATTTTTCTTAAATGTAATTCTAGGATATATAACTATACGGTACATATTATATAACATTTTAATAACCTTGCAAAACCCTTTCCCAAAACTAAACTTTTTAAGCGTTGTAAATATAAATTCATGTACCATGGTATCGAATCCTTTAAAGAAAGCTATAAATAAAAAAGCTATCTGATTGTATCATTATTAATGATATTCTAATATGATAGTCTAATATGACTTTTGATACATGTTCCCTCAACAAATGCTGATTGAAACTGAGTGTTAGATGACAAACCAAGCATAAACCAAGGCAAGTAACTCTGTTACAAATTATTATGCAAGTGACATCAGTACAATTAACATTCAGATTTCAGTTTTTCAAAGTAAGTGTGTTTTATTTCTCCATATCTTTTTAGATAACTGGTATCAACCTCAGACAGGTTTGTTAAGAAGTTTGCCAGGTCTACTTAGGTAAATGGAAACCCTACTTAAAGGATTAGTTCACTTTTTAAAAAACTTTTGCTGATAATTTACTCACCCCCATGTCATCCAAGATGTCTATGTCTTTCTTTCTTCAGTTGAAAAGAAATTAAGGTTTTTGATGAAAACATTCCAGGATTTTTCTCCATATAATGGACTTCAATGGGAGCCAGACGGTTCAAAGTCCAAGCGAGCGTTTCAGTGCAGCTTCAAAGGGCTTTAAACGACACCAGACGATGAATAAGGGTCTTATCTAGCTTAACGATCGGTCATTTCAAAAATAAATAAAACACTTTAAGTTTTATAAGCACAAATGCTCGCCTTGCTCTGTTCTGTGATGCACGTTTGTAACGTCACGTAATACGCAATTACGTTGAAAAGGTCACGCTTTTCCTCTGTGTATTCCGGTTCAGAAAGGTGAAAAACTGCATCTCATCTTCTCCTCTAAGTTCAAAATCGCCCGACATCGTTGTTTTACCTTTCAATTTTCTTTTTGTTTGTAAACGGCGTTTGACTTTGTTTGCGCGTTCAACTTGTAAACACTGACTCGGTACTTCCACAAACGTCAAGAAGCGTGACCTTTTCAACGTAGTTGCGTATTACGTGACGTCACTAGCACGCATCACAGAACAGAGCAAGGCGAGCGTTTGTGCTTATAAAACTTAAAGTTTTTTATTTCTTTTTGAAATGAGTGATCGTTTCGCTAGATAAGACCCTTATGCATCGTCTGGTGTCGTTTAAAGCCCTTTGAAGCTGCACTGAAACGCTCATTTGGACTTTGAACCGTCTGGTTCCCATTGAAGTCCATTATATGGAGAAAAATCCTAGAATGTTTTCATCAAAAACCTTAATTTCTTTTCGACTGAAGAAAGAAAGACATAGACATCTTGGATGACATGGGGGTGAGTAAATTATCAGCAAAAGTTTTTTAAAAAGTGAACTAATCCTTTAAAAAGTCACAGTTCTCATGCAATATAGGATGAAAGATCTTTCTGAAAATGAAAAGCATGGTGCAATGTTATGCAAAAGGCATGAAAACAACTAATATTGTGTGAAAACAAAAGGAGATTATCGAACTATCATAAACTTTGTGAGTAATTTACAGCACAAGAGAACTGAGTCTGATAAAGGCTTAAGGAATGTTTGTCAAAAAAATGAATTGTATTAAATGGACAGCTAAAGGACACTGTTGAGCAGCAAACAGGTATTTGAAGCTGCTGGTGTCTCTGGAGCATAAAAGAACCTCTCCAAGCAGGCTGGCATTTGTGCGTAAAGTTGCATTTCAGCCACCTCTAACCAAAGATCACAAAAGAGAAATGTTTATAGTGGGTGTAGAAATACATGAAAGACTAATTTTTAAATAGTTTTATTCAATGACGAATGCCGTACTACAATGGATGGTCTAGATGGATGGAATGGTCAGTTTATAAGTAGACCTAGCAAACTATTTAACGAACCTGCATGGGATTGATACCAGTTATCTAAAAAGATATGGAGAAATAAAACAAACAAACACTTTCTTTGAAAAACTAAAATCTAAATGTTTATTGTACTGAAATCCTACTGATATGTCACTTGCATAATAATTTTGAACACCGTGTATAAACGGAACAGAGATATTGGTCTCCAATTATCTACTGACAGCAACTGTTTCTTGGGTTTAGACAGCAAGGTTATTAATCCAGTTTTCATTGTAGGGCATAAGCTCCCTTTCTGAATGCATTCTAAAAATGCATTACCGTATATAATAATTCCCTTATATCCTTCCAAAAATGCTTTAAAAATTTAGTAACACTTTACAATAAGGTTCATTAGTTAACTACCTTAGTTAACATGAACTAAGAATGAACAATACTTCTACAGCATTTATTAATCTTAGATATTGATTTCAACATTTACTAATACATTATTAAAATCAAAGGTTGTATTTGTTAACATTAGTTAACCCACTGTGAACTAACATAAACAGCTGTATTTTTATTAACTAACATTAACAAAGATTAATAAATACTGTAACAAATATATTGCTCATTGTTAGTTCATGTTAGTTAATACATTAACTAAAGATAACTAATTAACCTTATTGTAAAGTGTTACCAAAAATTCTGTTGTTAAACCGTCAATACCTGGTGATTTGCCGTTTTACATTTGTTTTAATGCCACATCAATTTCCACTAGTCGACTTATCATCAGTTAAGTATTTGTCATCCTCATTTAGTTTTTCGATACATTTAATATTTTCAAATTCAGAATCAAAATCCACCTTTTAATAATTAGATTTACAAAGGTTATGATGATAGAAAAGCCAAATTTCATTCAGAGTTTCTTTTTGATCATCAATTATAATATCACTAATCTCAAGCTTATTAATTTTTTTCTTTGTTTTTCAAGGCCGAAAAAATATGATGAACTTTTTTTTCCTTTTTTAAATCCACCGGACTCTTGAACGGATTTAAGCTCCATTTGCTTTTTCTGAGTACAACTCATCTAATTGAGATTGCAATGCTTGTAGTTTTGCTGTTTTCTGGTGATACTTGTGTAATAACTGCCAATAAATTTATTTCCCCAATCAGTTCCTTTAGTTTTTGTTTTGTCATCACTGATAAGAATTTTCCTGTAATAATGGTTATTTGTTTGACCTTAAATTTAAACCATTCCCATTTATTCATGCAAGACAAAGCTTTCAATCTCTTCAATGATTTATCATCTGTTGACAAACTATAATTTAACAAATTGACATTATTGTTCATTATATAAACAAGTTCATTATTAAACTTCCATATATATCCATTTCTATGGTATACACAAACAGTGATTGACTGACGCCGAAATCTAAATGAAATTCAATTATGTCAAGGCTGTTTTGTGATTGATTATCAAAGCACATGTGATCAAGTTAGCCGTTGCGCTTCATCCAATGGTAGAGCCACAGACCCTTGTTTCTCCCAATAATAAAACCATATTGGCATAGCTTTACACAACCCGCTGATGACGTGTGATGTCTGTGCGAGCATGGTGAGCAGAGGTATGGAAATACATTAGTTGACAGGCAGGTGGAAAATTCTATCATTGCATCAAGACTGACGAACATTTTTGGTCTTGGTCTTGAGACCAGACACCCAGGATAACAAAAGTGTTTATAAAAAATTTGCCAACCCTACCTTTAAATCCACTTTTTTTTCTGTTTGTTTTGCAATTTTTCTGCTTATTGAACATATAATAACAAGAAGTTTATATCAGTAATCCCATATTCATAATTGTGACCACAAATTTGCGATCCCCAAAACCAGACTAGCAGCACAGTCAGAATAAATAAAAAAAGTCACATGTAACCACGTCAATTGGAATGAATTGGCTAAATTAGATAAAAATTTAATTCGGATTGTAATGGGTTGAATTAAACCTTTTCTAATCCAGTCGAGAGGATGTTAACACTTGATCGGATTGAAACCAGAAACTACAAAAGTACTGCGCATGTGCAATGACGTAGAAATGGCGTAATGACGTATGAAGTGTGGAACGAGCGTTTGTTGTTGCTGAATGAAGAGCAAAAAATAACATTCTCCTTCCACTCATCGTCTTTAAAGTGGAGCAGGACAACGTCTCACCAGTTCTTGTTTTGGATTCTCATTCGCAGACGCCTCGTTTTGGGCGTGGGAAGAGGTGTTTCTACTACTTGATAAATATTAGCAGCACAGCACAGCGGTTCATGTGCTAGTCGTCTACTAATTAGGACTTAATAAATATTAAGTCTGCTCTTTAAAACAAAGAAAAGCAGCAATATAGGAGAATGGTTAGTATGCTCAAACAGCTGGAAACTATATTTGAGTACTGAGCACATGACAAAAAAACAATCATTAATATAGACCTATAAATATAATTACTGTAGTAATTGGAATTTTTACAATGAAAATGAATCAATCAAAAACTTACTTAGGCTGGACAGTGACTCACTTCTAAAGCTACTGTACTGCCAAAATAATCTTTGTTGCATTAATTTCCTATTATCACTGTAAAGCTGCTTTGAAACAATCTGCATTGTATAAAGTGGAATATAAATGAAGGTATCTATCTGAATAGAGACTGTGCGCCCCTTTTCATGTTCATCACCACACGAAGCAGATGAATGTCCTCCCCACTAAAACATGACCTTTTGTGTCTGAACAAGCACGTATGAACAACGCAATATATTACAAAATACAACTGTAATATAAACAAAACAAATTAACCGAACTGACCTCCATCGCCACTCTGTATCTGCCTGAACTCAAATATCCCTCCTGGTACGCATCGACTTAAACTGGGTGCTCACGTGTGCCAAACTTGCCACCAACTGGACAGGGGTTGGACATTACACCCTCAGTGTAATGTTTAGTTTAAAGTTTTTGATATTTTCTGCCTTTACCATATGCGTTGTTGCATGATTGTTTATTAACTAAATTAATTAGTCTCAACAGCAGTTTATAAGCTCATTTATAGCACACTTTCAAGCTAACCTTTTAAAAATTCCCTACAGTCTCTGTGCTCACATTGTCCTGGACACCAATATTTTAACGATTCATTAAAAAAAAATTAAACAACCTCGACCGAGATTTCAGTATGGAGATACAGGTTAATATTTTAGTAGTATTATAACACTGTGAGTGTATATTAGCACTATTTGTTGTGTTTGCTTGTGGGATCTGACAGAGCTTGCACCCAGAAACGGTAATGCGTGACAGACTAAACAAGCTAATTGAGAATTGCCAAATGTTACTGGTTGGCATCAACTACTGAAACTATTGTATCGTGACAACCCTATTGCTTACCATTGTCTCAAAAGAAAAAGTTTTTGTTCATAAAGGATGTAGACACAATATCCTGACAGCTATCTAAATGTTGCTACTGTTTATTCCTGTGAAAAACAGGATGTTTTCTACAGGATGTTTTCTGTTGCTTTAGTGTTTTTGAGAACCTATACTAATGGAGAATAACATGTTGCAACACTCACTGTTTACAGGAAGTGACAGGAAATTCACATATCTGTATTTTACCAGCACTCAATCAGTGGTATAACACTGTGTGTCCACCACATTTCCTGTGTTCGTTTCAGTTGCTTGCAAACTCAATGTAATACAATAACAACAAACCTGGCATTGTAGGAGCTGGATGTCTCTGGCCATCTGCTGTGAGAGTTCCCTCATATGCAACCGTTATGTCATAGATAGCATCCAGATGTTCCTTCATAGTCTCAATGGCAACGTGTGACGCTTTCATTCTTGGTGTTAAAATGTGCTTCAGCACAGAAAGTCCTGCAACAGGCAAGACAACATGACTATTGCAAGTAAATTTAGTTAGAGAAACAGTGATCTAGTATATGGGGACAACATCTAGAAATGTGTTATTAGAAATAAAACATCTAGACATTTTTTATTAGTGATAAACAATATATTGTCTTGGGCAGCCTTTCCCAAAAGCATTGTAAGCCTAAGTACATAGTAAAAACAAATGTCTCTATGATATACTTACTGTAGGCTTAAAGGGATAAATGAAAAATGTTGTTTCCTTTATGTATTTTTGTACTATTTTTGCAAGAAAGTTTTGGTTGCATGGGTTTTCAATGGATGGACAAAATGAGAGAATATTAAAAATATATTAATTTGTTTTCTGAAGATGAACGATAGTCTTGATTTGGAGTAACATGAGGGTGAGTAAACAATGACAGAATCTTTATTTTTGGATAAACTATCCCTTTAAGATTCTTTTGAGAAATGCAGCCATGGCTGATTAATTGACCAGTTAACTGAAATTTCCATTCCACCGAGTTTCAGTTCAAAGTCTACTGATATGTCGAAGAATTCTGTTTTCAAATATCAAATAGAAGGGAATTCAAAGTAAATTTTAAGTGTGAAAAAAGATGTTCAGTCTTGTTTGCTATATTCAAATTCATATTGTATAATAGCTTTGTGTGGCGAACAGAGCGATGTTTGTTACACTCCCAGCAGCCATATCACCCTGTAGCCCAAGACTGGTTGCCCACTGAAGCTAAGCAGGGCTGAGCCTGGTTAGTACCTGGATGGGAGACCTTCTGAGAAAACCAGGTTGCTGCTGGAAGAGGTGTTAGTGAGGCCAGCAGGGGATGCTATCCCTGTGGTCTGTGTGGGTCCTAACACCCCAGTATAGTGATGGGGACACTATACTGTCAAAATAGCACCGTCCTTCGGATGAGACGTTAAACCGAGGTCCTGACTCACTGTGGTTATTAAAAATCCCAGGATGTCTTTCGAAAGAGTAGGGGTTTAACCCCGGCATCCTGGCCAAATTTGCCCCTTGGCCTCTGTCCATCATGGCCTCCTAATCATCCCCATATACTGATTGGCTTCATCACTGTCTCCTCTCCACCAGTAAGCTGGTGTGTGGTGAGCGTTCTGGCGCAATATGGCTGCCGTCGCATCATCCAAGTGGATGCTGCACATTGGTGGTGGTTGAGGTGATTCCCCCCCTTCTATGTAAAGCGCTTTGAGTGTCCAGAAAAGCGCTATATAAATGTAATGAATTATTATTAATTATTATTATTCTTTAATCCGTTTACCAGCAAATAACATAGTAAATAATAATATAAAAAGGAACATATGATGTTGAATAACCAATGAATGAAAAAATTGGGGTGAACTGCTCATTTTAATTTAATAAATTCACCCTAAAATGCATTTTATAGATCTTATTGTGAACAATATATTTTGTACATGCATTACAATACAGAAGTATGTACAAAATATCTGTTTCTACTTCTGTTTCATTGTGATTTATATAAGTGTACATATCTGAAGGACAGCTTAATAGAGAAAAAACAATACCTTCTTTAGAGGCAAAAGCTTGACTGTCACTAATTACTTTCTTGAGCTCAGGGTTGAAACGGGTTCCCTCTGGGAAAATGACAAGATACATCTGTGCAGAAAAAGAGTGGAACAGAATCATAAAAAATGCAGCACTTACTACTGTTAGTGAATTATGAGTATCACAGTCGTGGGACAGGGCAATTCTAGGTAGACATTACTCAGTTGTGTCACAGAGAAAAAATGCAAAACTCGGGAATATCAAATATGGGAAAGGGACGCAGAATCCCATTACCCCCTTGCTCATGAAAGATGAAGGTCTTGGCTCCAACTAACAGTATGACAGGAACATTTATGACACAGCTGGATAGCTCAAATAGTGTCATGGGAGAAAACGTACTCGGTTACTAACGTAACCTCGGTTCTCTCTAGAGAGGGAACGAGTACTGCGTAATATCTTACGCTACGGGGAAAATATCTTTTCCACGAGATATTGAAGCCAAAAATTATCCTTAATTTTGAATTAATGTAAAACGCTGTGCAGCAGCATGCAGACATAGGCAGGACAGCTCGCACGCCTATTGGCTGCCCTGCGGCAACAGCAGCCGCCTATCGAGAGAGGCGCTGCTGGGGGCATTTCGCGCCCATTTCGTCACGTCCCGCCAGAAAAGGGCGTGGTCTCGCCCTGTAAATATAGCTCGATAAGGCTGGTACACTGGTTTTCATCGCCGAAGCGAACCAGAGCTGTGTATGCACGGCAAGATACGCAGTACTCGTTCCCTCTCTAGAGACAACCGAGGTTACGTTAGTAACCGAGTACGTTCTCTTACGAGAGTATCTCTCGTACTGCGTAATATCTTACGCTATGGGGAACACAATGCAAAACGCCGTGCGTACTGGGATCCGACACCAAAGTCCCAAGGGCAGTAGCCCGGGGCTCATGTAGTGCATAATCACCATAGACTCACAGAGAGTAGGAGAAGAGAGGCTGCAAGCATCATTCCCCATGAAATAGCATCCTATAGGAGCTAGTTATGTTAATAGTGTTTCACACAGACAGGGTGAGCGTGTTCAGCCTGAACTGGGTAATAGTACAGGTTATTCAACACCCATGGAGCCGTGTTATCGCTCAGTGAGCGATGCACAAGCAAAACTCAGCATCTGGGCCGGCACAGCGGGGCAGATAGTACTGAATTCTATACCGACAGAAGCTTGGCTTGTAAGGCGGGAACCTCTAGGTTATAAAACCTTATAAATGTAGACGGCGAGGCCCAGCCCGCGGCCGTACAGATATCTTGCAAGGTAACCCCACTATACCACGCCCACGACGAGGCCACGCCTCTCGTGGAGTGCGCTCTGACACCCAAAGGACACTGCAGGCCCTTAGAAGTGTAAGCCAGTGCTATGGCGTCGACTATCCATCTGGATAGGCTCTGTTTTGATGCGGCCAGTCCCTTGGATCGTCCGCCAAACAAAACGAAGAGCTGCTCGGTCTGTCTGAAGGCAGACGAGCGGGACACATAAGCTCTCAGTGCCCTGACAGGGCAAAGGAGACTCGCATCCTCCTCCTCATTATGAACCGAGAGAGCGCACAGGGAAATAACCTGGGCCCTGAACGGTGTGTTGAGGGATTTGGGCACGTACCCGTGCCTTGGTTTGAGTATGACTTTTGAGTCATTAGGCCCAAACTCCATGCATGACGCGCTTACCGAAAGCGCTTGCAAGTCCAATACGCGCTTCACTGAAGCGAGAGCCATAAGGAATACCGTTTTGAGAGACAGATGTTTCATGTCTGACAAATGGATTGGCTCGAATGGGGCACCTTTCATGGCTTCCAAAACCGTAGAAAGGTCCCACACAGGGACTGAGGGGGGTCTGGGAGGATACAGCCTCCGAGCTCCCCTGAGGAATCGCACGACCAGGTTGTTTTCCCCAGTGACTGGCCAGACGTCGGTTTTGCAAACGCCGCTATGGCCGCCACGTATACTTTGAGCGTGGATGGGGTTCTGCCCTTATCCAGCAGCTCCTGAAGGAAGGAGAGCACTTCCGTAACCCCGCAGTCTGCGGGTGAAAAGCCCTGAGCTTGACACCAGGCAGAGAACACTGACCACTTTGAGTAATAGAGCCGTCTAGTAGACGGGGCTCTAGCCTGCTTGATTGTATTTAACACTCCCTCTGGGAGGTTAGCGGGTACCCGTTGATGGCCCATGCATGTAGGGACCATAGTTGCGGGCGAGGATGCCAAATCGAGCTCTTGGCCTGAGAGAGGAGGTCTTTCCTCAACGGTATTGGCCACGGGGCAGTGCTGGTCAGCCGCATCAGGACTGGGAACCAAGTCTGGTTCGGCCAGAGCGGAGCCACAAGCAGCACTGGGCATCTGTTTTCCCTGATTCGTTCCAGCACTTGAGGCAGGAGCGAGACGGGGGGAAAAGCATAGAGGGGACAGCGGGGCCAGACGTGGGCCAGCGCATCCTCGCTCTTGGAGAAATATTTCGGACAGTGAGCGTTCTCGTGGGACGCGAACAGGTCCACCTGCGCTTTGCTAAATGTCTCCCACAGCAGTTGGATCGTCTGTGGGTGCAGCGACCATTCCCCTGCTGGGACATTGTTTCTGGACAGTCTGTCTGGTCCCAGATTCAGGTGACCAGGCACATGCGCTGCTCTCAGTGAAAGCAGGTTGTGCTGAGCCGAGACCAGGAGGCGTTCCGTTAGCCTGTAAAGGTTTCGGGACCTGATGCCGCCCTGGCGATTTATGTATGCCACCACTGACATGTCCGAATGGACCAAGACATGGTGACTTTTTATCTGGGGACAGAAGCGCCGTAGCGTGTTGTCAACTGCCATCATTTCCAGACAGTTTATATGTAGGAGCTTTCCCGTTCTGACCACTGGCCAAAGAACGGTCTGCCCTCTAGCAGCGCTCCCCATCCCGAGGTGGAGGCGTCCGTGGACACCACCTTCACACTCGAGGGAGTCCCCAGACTCACACCTGACTGATACCAGTCGGTTACTTTCCAAGGTTCCTGAGCTGAAACGCATTCTAGATCGACCCGGAGGCGAAACCGGCCAGCGGTCCATGCCCGGGGCAGAACTCGCGCTTTCAGCCACAGCTGCAGTGGGCGCATGCGAAGCAGACCCAGCTGGAGTACTGAAGCTGCTGAGGCCATGAGGCCCAGCATTTTCTGAAACCTTTTGAGCTGGACTATCGAGCCGCGGCGGAAGGATTTCACGGCGCGCTGAATGTCCAGCTCGCGCTCTGGCGACAGACGCGCTGTCATGGATAGCGAGTCCAGCACTGTTCCCAGAAAAGAAATTTTCTGGCTGGGAGACAGCGAACTTTTCGCCCAATTGACTGTGAGACCCAGGTTCTCGAGAAGCTCGAGTAATGTGGTCCTGTGTTCTATGAGCTCTGATCGTATCGAGCTAGAATCAGCCAATCGTCCAAGTAGTTCAAAATTCGCATGCCCTGGAGACTCAGGGGTGCGAGAGCCGTGTCCATGCACTTCGTAAATGTACGGGGTGCCAGGGACAGGCCAAACGGCAGGACTTTGTATTGGTATGCCTGGCCCTCGAAGGCGAATCTCAAGAATCGCCTGTGACGCGACGCTATTTGTATTTGAAAATAGGCGTCTTTCAGATCTATTGACATAAACCAGTCCTCCTGGCGAACTTGCGCGAGGATTTTCCTGGTTGTAATCATTCTGAACTGGCGCTTCGTGAGCGCTCTGTTCAGCTGTCGCAGATCTAGAATGGGTCTGAGACCCCCGTCTTTTTTCGGTACCAGAAAATACCTGCTGTAAAGACCCCCTTTGCTCTGAGCCTGAGATAAAGGTTCTATAGCCCCTTTGCTCAGTAGTTTCGCTATCTCGGCTCGAAGTAGATGAGATACTCCGTTTTTTACCGTTGTTTCGACTCGCGCCGTGCAACGGCGGGGGCGTCGAGCGAACTGCAGCGAATAGCCTCTTTTTATAGTCTTCAGCACCCATTCTGATACCCCGGGAAGCTTCGCCCACGCATCTGCGTGAATAGCTAGAGGTAGAATGAAAATCTGGGCTCTGGCCGTGGCATAACGGCGGCCGGAGAGCTCCGGTGTGCTGGGAAATAAACACTGTGTTTGCAGTGAGCGAGGCGGGGGGTGCGCTGATCACAGTGGGCAGCCTGGCCGCGCTCAGCTTCTCTCTGACAGGTTGTGGAGAGAATGCGAGCGGGACGAGCCCCGTAGGGTTCGGCATGTCTGTGAGGGAATGTGGGCGCGGGATAGCGGGCACACTCACTGCACTGGGAACACTGTGGGCTCGCGCCGACTGAGAATGTGTTGGTTTCGTTTTTACAGAAACCGTGGGACATGCTTCGTGTAGTGTTTGTGGGCACTGTGTTGTGGGCACGTACACTACATTTATTGCACAATCGACATGAGTCGATTTTATTTGTGCTAGCCCTGTATTGTGGCGGGCTGTGTCTGTGTGTGGAAATGGGCACTGAGACGTGGGCATTCTTACAACACTTATAACACCATCGGCTGTGGCCGGAATTCCAGAAAATACACTCTTTTTGGGATTTATCTAGGTCGCCGTAAAACTGGCGTTTGTGTGCAGGCAAGCGGGCTGTGGTACCAGCTTGTTTACTGCAAAATACACTGGAACAGTCACATTGTTTGGAACTGAACGAGCGAGAAGTTTCGGTAGAGTCTGGCCGCGGCGAGACTTAAACACCGTGGGCCTTAGCTGACTGTATGTGTGTTGGTTTCTTTTACAGAAAACGTGGCACATGCAGTGTGTAGTGTTTGTGGGCACTGGGTTGTGGGCACATTCACTATAATTAATGCACAATTGACATGAGTCGAACTCATTTGTGCGAGCCCTGCACTTTGGCGGGCTGTGTTTGTGTGCAGAAATGAACACTGGGCTGTGGCATTTTTAATACACTCATAACACCATCGGCTGTGGCCGGAATACCAGAAAATACACTGCTTACATGATTTTTCTGGGTCGCCGTGGAAACGGCATTTGTGTGCAGGCAAGCGGGCCATGGTACCGGCTTGTTTACTGCAAAATACACTGGAACAGTCGCATTTTCTCGGAACTGAACGAGTGAAAAGTTTGGGTGTAAGTCTGGCTGCGGCGAGACTAAATTTTTATCCGCTGTGAGAGCTGGGCTCAAACACGGGTCTCCCGTGCGAAGGCTTTGTGTTTCGCCACTGAGCCACAGGGGGAAACGTCAAAAGCTTAAAATAGCCCGAGCGGATAAAGAGCGTCATCACAGTTCTTTGTGTGTCGGCGTTTGCTTGCAGGCGTGCGTGTTATACAACAGGCTCACCGCTGCAATATTGACATTTTCAGCCGCTCAAACTAAGAGGAGCTGAGAAATGTTTGAGAAATGGAGATTGGTCCGGCCTCGGCGGGACTAAAAACACACTCTTTCCTCATTTCGCCGGTGACGCATGCCCACGGGGGGCGGGGGCGGGGTAGCTTTCTTATAACGTAAAGAAAGCTAGCCGCGGTTTTGAAGCTGGCCTTCTCTACAGATGCAGCTATCTCGTCGTCATTAATGGCGGAAGCGGCGGCCGTTGTCCGTCAGCGAGCGACTCGAGTGAAGCTGGTGAAGCTGGCGGGTGAACCGGCGAGCTATCACGGGCTGGAGAAGGCTCGGGGCTGTTTCGTCGACCTCAATGGCGGAAGCGGCGGCAGACGGCGGCCGCTGTCCGTCGGTGAGGGACTCGAGCGATGCCGGCGAAGCTGGCGGGCGAACCGGCGAGCTTTGGCGGGCAGGATAAGGCTCGGAGCCGCGCTGGGCACGGCGCTTTTACGGCGCGGCGCTACAGCGGGCTGAAGTGCAGGCTCTGAGAAAGATGCCAGGCGAGTCCTCAGAGTCACCGTAGGCAGTAGCTCACAGTGAGGGCATCCGCCGTCGACGAGAGCGAGAGCCGCATGATCCTCACCCAGGCAGGAAACGCAGATGACATGACGGTCCCCGTCGCTGAGTGTGGCTCGGCACGAGCCGCAGGATCTTTGCATCTTGAAAAAGACGCAGCTCTTTTAGCAGAGAGAGAGACAGTGAAAAAATGTGTGTCGCAGCGGCGAACACACACACACAGTTTGAAAGGATATAACGCCGGAAAGCGTAGCAGGTACGGCGGCTAAAGGCGGCGATGCCAGCGACTTCAGACTCAATGGCTCGTCCCGCTGTGTGCTTTTCCTCAGACGGCGTGGCTTCTCACTCCGGATCCAGCGATGCGTGATACTTCGCTGAAGAGATGAAAAATCAGTGTACCAGCCTTATCGAGCTATATTTACAGGGCGAGACCACGCCCTTTTCTGGCGGGACGTGACGAAATGGGCGCGAAATGCCCCTATTGGATATGTGTCACACAGCGCCTCTCTCGATAGGCTGCTGCTGTTGCCGCAGGGCAGCCAATAGGCGCGCGAGCTGTCCTGCCTATGTCTGCATGCTGCTGCACAGCGTTTTACATTAATTCAAAATTAAGGATAATTTTTGGCTTCAATATCTCGTGGAAAAGAGGTTTTCCTCGTAGCGTAAGATATTACGCAGTACGAGAGATACTCTCGTAAGAGAACTATTTTAGTCCCAAAAATTCCATAGAGGCACAGAGACAAGTAAAGGGCACTTTTCATTGTCAGGAAAAAGGTTACATTCATATTATTTCCAAAAAATATATAGTACAAAAATAACAATAAATATATCATAATTTAACAGGTTTAAAATATTTTTTAACCCCTCTCTGCTCCATTCTGGTAAAAGCAAAACAAAAAAACATATAGCGTTGGAAATCATCAATTTTTTGATTATTTTCTTTTTGTTCAAAATTTAGACACAAACCAAATTATTTGATTAATTATAATGAGTGAGTCTGAAATGAGTGCAAAAACAAGGATTAGATCGACAGCTTCACGTTACGTATCAATATCACTAAACAAAAGACTCAAAAGATAAAGCTAATGTGACAAAATGAATGCTTGTTATCAGGGACCAAGCACTGAAAATGTGCATGGCTCCATTGTTCTCCTAACTCAATTTAGTGCGCATCTCGTGCATACAGTGCTGGTCAGAATTATTTGGCCCCTTGGTAAATATGATCAAAGATGGCTGTAAAAAATAAATCTGCATTGTTTATCCTTTTGATGTTTATTTAAAAAAATTGCAAAAATCTAACCTTTTATTGAAGTAAAAGAATTGAAAGTGGGGGGAAAAATCACATGAAATAAATGTTTTTCTCCAAAACACGTTGGCCACAATATTGGCACCCTTTTATTAAATACTTTTTGCAACCTCCTTTTTCTAAGACAACAGCTCTGAGTTTTATCCTATAATGCCTGATGAGTTTGGAGAACACCTGACAAGAGATCATTCCTCCATACAGAATCTCTCCAGATCCTTCAGATTCCCAGCTCCATGTTCTATAGGATTCAGGATCACATGTGTAAGATGAAATACTCTGATGTATCTTTAATGCTTTGGGCAAGCATTAAAGATACATCAGAGTATTTCATTTTACACATAGGGTACTTTTTTATCCCTGTATGAACCAAACCCATATTAAATGTTTGCTACCAAAAAGCTCTTTTTTTTGTTTTGTTTCATCAGGCATTATAGGAAAAGACACAGTGCTTTTATCTTGGAAAAAGGAGGTTGCAAAAAATATTTTAAAAAAGGGGGCAAATAATTGTTCCCAACGTGTTTTGGAGAAAAATATTTATTTCATAATGTGAATTGAGAGCATATGACGTAATTTATATATATTTTTAAGATGGAAAAATGCGGTTTTACAGATACTGACATGTAACTTTCAAATGAAAGATTGGTATCAGAGCACACCCAGGTTCCTAACCGACAACGAGGACTTGACAGAGCAGCCATCAAGTATTAGACGGTATTCTAGGTTATTACGTGAGGAAGTTTTTTGTCCAATAATTAGGATCTCTGTTTTTTCAGAATTAAGTAGTAGGAAATTACTAGTCATCCAGTTTTTTATATCAGCTATGCATTCCGTTAATTTTGTGGATTTTGTGCCCTCGAAAAGAGCTCCCCAGCCTAAGTTGGAGGCGTCTGTCGAGATGACCTTTCGGTGAGAGACAGCTCCCATTGTCACCCCCTGCTGGTACCAGTCGGCCGCTAACCAGTCACTCTGATCTGTTTGCGGCCGAAAACCCAAGCACGGCGAGGTACTCGGGCGTTCAACCAGCGTTGTATCGGGCGCATGTGCAGTAGGCCCAGCTGGAGCACTGCTGCAGCTGATGCCATACAGCCCAGCATCCTCTGGAATGTTTTTAGAGGAGCGATGCTGCCCTTCTGGAAAGATGCGGCGAGGTGTCGCACACGGCGCGCGCGCTGTGTCGATAAACGGGCCGTCATAGCCACAGAGTCCAGTTCTATTCTTAGAAAGGAAACTGACTGGCTGGGCAGTAATGAGCTCTTGGTCCAGTTGACCGTGAGACCCAGGCTTTCCAGATGACTGAGGAGCACTGTTCTGTGAGATAAGAGTTCTATCTCTGACTGCGCTAAAATCAGCCAATCGTCCAAATAGTTCAGAATTCGCATGCCCTGTTCTCTCAGGGGGCGAGAGCCGCGTCCATGCACTTTGTGAATGTACGGGGTGCTAAAGACAGGCCGAACGGGAGGACGGTGTATTGATATACCCGACGGTCGAAGGCGAATCTCAAGAATGGCCTGTGACGGGGTATTATCGGAATCTGAAAGTATGCATCCTTCAGATCGAGAGAGATAAACCAGTCCCTCAGGCGAATTTGCGCGAGGATTTGTCTGGTCGTGAGCATTTTGAACGGTCTTTTCATAAGAGCTTTGTTCAAGTATCTCAGATCTAAGATAGGTCTTAGAGCTCCGTCCTTCTTTGGTACGAGAAAATAGCAACTGTAAAAGCCTGACTCGCTCAGAGAAGGAGGTACTGGTTCTATGGCCCCTTTGCACAGCAGTTTGGCTATTTCTGCGCGGATTAGATGCGCTACTTCCGCTTTCACTTTCGTCTCGGTCCGTGTTTGAAAGCGAGGGGGATGGCGAGCGAACTGTAGTGAATAGCCCTGTCTTATTGTGCTTAGCACCCATTCTGATACCCCTGAAATAGCCTCCCAAGCTTTTACATGTACAGCTCGGGGCAGAATGGACTCCGGGTCCCGATCGCTGCACTCTGTGGGCACGGGAACGTTTTGTGATAATATTGTGTGCGAGCGAAGCCTGGGGCGAAGTGTTTGTCCGTAAGCGTGAGCGCTCGTGCGCGGGCATGTGACTTACGTTCATAACATGGCCGCTGTGAGGCTGTTGCCGTGTAACAGAGCGTGCAGCTAGTAGGTGTGGGCACAGATTTGTGGGCACATTCTCTACGTTTATCACTCGAGCGGCATTTGCCAGCTTTATGAGAGTGGGCTCTGCGAGTGTGTGAGACAAGGGGGGGTATAGTGTTTGTGTGTAGAGGTGAGCACTGGGTTGTGGGCACATTTTCTACACTTAAAACGCCATCGGCGTGAGCCGGATAACCAGGCATTATACTCTTTTTGAGATTTCTCTGGGTTGCCGTAAAAACGGTGGTTGTGTGCAGGCGAGCGGGCTGTGTTGCCGACCCGTTGGCTGCTAAATACACTACTGCAGTAGCCTTCTCTGAGGGGACTGGCAGGGCAAGATACTTTGACCACGTTCCGGGCGCGGCGAGACCCAACCGTCTTTTCCTCTCTGCTGTAGCTAGGAGGACTTCGCGTGCCGAGGCTTCAGCGCAATCTTAGGCCGGGGTCCCCGCGGGGGAGGCGGCCTGTGGCGGCTGGATGAGCGCGATCTAGGTCGGCCGCCCTGTCGTCGCTGCGAAGGCTGTGGCTGAGCTGGACGCTTGTTTGAGCTTCGTGCAGGCGGCTGATCACGTGAGCGACCTGCAGCAGAGCTAGAGCGTCGAGGCAGGAAGAGGTTCATGGCCTGCGAGGTCTTCTGTACTTCGGAGAAGCGGTCGACGATCCTGTTCACCACTGGGCCGAAGAGACCGGTGGGAGAGAGCGGCGCGTTGAGAAATACGGAGCGCTCGGACTCCCTCATGTCACCAAGCGTCAACCAGAGGTGCCTCTCTGTGACGGTGAGCGACGCCATGCATCTCACGATTGCCTGAGCTGCGGATTTCGTAGCGTGAAGGGAAAGGTCCGTCGCACTTCTCAAATCCGTAATGGCGGCTGGGTCCTTGCTTCTCTCGTCCCATTCGCGGACGAGATCAGCCTGAAGGATCTGAAGCACAGCCATCGAGTGCAGGGCGGAAGCAGCTTGTCCGGTGGCCGACAAGGGCTGAAGTGGTCCTGCAGGCTTTGGACGGGAGGGCAGACTTTGAGCGCCATCTCGCAGAGGGCGGGCAAAGGTGCACTGCGACCGCCTCCTCCACTGGAGGGATAGTTTTGTACCCCTTCTCGGCGGCGCCGTCCACCTGGGAGAGCACCGTGGAGACGTGTGTGTGGAGTCTCACGGAGAATGGTGCGTTCCACGACTTAGCCAGCTCAGCGTGAAGCTCCGGTAGAAATGGAGCTGATCTGAAAAAAAAAATATCCTAATTTTTCCATTTATTGTCAACGCAGTGCAGCAGCTAGCAGACCTAGAGCAGGCAGACTCGTGTGCTCATTGGCTGCCCTGCGGCAACTGCAGCTCTCTGAGGCGATGAAGAGCTCGCCGGATTGCATCCCGCCAGCTTCTCTCTCTCCTTCTCCGCCCCTCCCGGACACGTGGCATGGTTGTTGGTGCCAGATGGGCTGGTCTGAGTATTTTAGAAACTACTGATCTACTGGAATTTTCTTGCACAACCTTGCAGTTGGTGCTTTTGTACGTGCAGTCACAAAAAAATGGTAAAAGTTTTTCAAAGTGCCTCCGCGGACATTCTCCGATGGCTATTTATACATCTCGCAGACCCTCGCACACTCGTGTACGCAAAGAAAAAAGTATAACAGAGCCTTTGGAAAAATTTTTTTGTAGTCCGGTCATTATTGACTGCGAACAGTGTAACAAGGTGGGGGGAAAATAATCACGAATTACAAAAATTCTCAGTCTTTACACCCTGGGTGAGTAAAGTCAGTACGTTTTAGTCCAATGTAATGACATTAAAAGGGATAGTTCACCCAAAAACAAAAATTAGTCCATGATTTACTCACCCTCAAGTCATCCTAGGTGTATATGATATTCTTCTTTCAGCCAAATACAATCAGAGTTATATTAAAAAATGTCCTGGCTCTTCCAAGTTTTATTATGGCAGTGAATTGCTGTTTCTGTTTTTAAGTCCAGTGCGTCTATCCATCATAAACAAACTCCACACGGCTCCGGGGGGTTAATAAAGACCTTCTAAAGCGAAGCGTTTGTGTAAGAAAAATATCCATATTTTAAACTTTATAAAGTAAAAACTAGCTTCCGGCCAAACGAACATATGTATTGCACGTAAGTCTAAAACGCAACGTATGCGAGTAATGCGATGCACTACTGATATTTATGCTACTTCAGATGTCACAAGTTGCGTAAGTTGCGCTTTGGGGCGCAAGTAGACTGCATTTGGCCGGAAGCTAGAATTTTACTTCGTGTAAGAAAAATATTAATATTTAACACTTTACAAAATCATCGCTTCGCTTCAGAAGGTCTTTATTAACCCCCCGGAGCCGTGTGGAGCTTGTATTGCAGACCGTTTTACATTCACAGACAGCTATATTACACACTGCATGATAGGTAATATTTCAAACAAGCATAATGGGGGTACTTTTAACAGATTTATATCAGCCACATCTTGACAATATTCTGACCAAGATTGACATGATTCAGGTAAAATTAAGAGGGCAATTTCGAAGCATTTTAATAAATAAACTACAGCTGGTCCAAAATGCAGCCGCTAGAGTTCTTACCAGAACCAGGAAGTATGACCATATTAGCCCGGTTCTGTCAACACTGCATTGGCTACCTATTAAACATCGTATAAATTTTAAAATATTGAAGATTACTTACAAAGCACTAAATGGTTTAGCTCCCCAGTACTTGAGCGAGCTCTTAACGCATTATAGTCCTTCACGTCTATTGCGATCTCAGAATTCTGGCCAGTTGATAATTCCTAGAATATTAAAATCGACTGCAGGCAGTTAGGGCTGTGTATCACCAACAATGTCACGATACGATACGCATCACGATACTAAAGCCACGATACGATACGCATCACGATACTAAAGCCACAATACGATGCGCATCACGATATGGATCAATTTGGAATTTAAATTTCTTTTGAGCAGAGTTTACTAACAGTAATATCTTTATTGAATAAACAGTTATAACAGTTGTGATAACTGAAAAACTATTTAGTTTTTGTCAAAAAAATGAGTTAAATTAAATGTGTTGGAATGTGCACCAAACAGTAATTTCTTTACATTGCTGAAATCATTTTAAACAAATAAATACAATAGAATAAAGATAGCCTACCAATAAAGAGAAAAGTTTTTGAATAGGTCTAGCACTAGTATTCAGAAATACTACAGAAACTTAATAAAAGTAATTAAATGTAAAATAACATTGGGTAGTATTTTAGTCCTGACCAAATTAAATACATCGACTATAAATCCAGATTCCTTATAATTAAAGCTATATTTTGTTGTTTTGACAATATTAATGACAGACACATATGGCTGCTGTCACTTTAAGAGCTAGTGCACTGATCCGGTTTTCATTATACTATCACATGCATTTTATGCTTAAGACATAACCGACTGTGTTGGATACTTACCAAGACCGAAATTTTTGACTTCATTTTGCTTGTTTTTGTCTGTAAAAGCGATATAATCCGTGAAAAAGAACTTTAGTTACTCACAGGCTGTTTGTGAGGCGACTTTATGTATGCATGCAGAGAAAACCATCTCTCAGAGAGCGTGCGAGTACTGAATAGTACTGAAAAAGCGAGAGTGTAGTATCGCCGCCTTCAGCGCGTTTGACGCTTGCCTTGAGCAACCCATTTTGAGAGACAGAAGACGTGGCACAGCTGAACACTCAATGTTTTGTGGGAATTTCCCGCATTATAAGTGGGAGACCTGCAGGAATGATTAGAATAATGCGTAATACTCGCAATCCCGTGCTGAAATTCGAGCCCTGAATTGACTACATTCAAAAGCATGACAGTATCGATACGCGCATCGTCAGAAGTTCATGACGATATATCGTCGTATCGATATTCTGAGCACAGCCCTACTGGCAGTATATCCTTTTCCTATTTAGCACCGAAACTTTGGAACGATCTTCCTAACATTGTCCGGAAAGCAGACACAGTCTGTCAGTTCAAATCTAGACTAAAAACACATCTCTTTGGCGTAGCATACACAACACATTATAGACTTCTATAATTCAATGTAAGGCTGCATAGTTTAGATCAGCCGGAACCGGGAACACTTCACATAAATCCTGATGTACCATCCTGATGTTATCCATCATAAGAAGGATGGCGTCTACGCTAATATTAGCAGAGGTGGAAAGAGTAATAAAATATTCTACTCAAGTAAAAGTACTACTACTTCAATGAAATTTTACTTAAGTACAAGTAAAATTACCGGTCTAAAAATCTACTCAAGTAAAAGTAAAAAGTAGCTCATTTAAAATTTACTCAAGTAAAAGTTACTGAGTTACTTTTTTAACAGCGGGGTGGGGTGGGGGGCTCTCCCGTGTAGGGTTGTAATGGTATGAGATTTTCACAGTATGATAACGTCTCAAAAAAAAAAAAAAAAAATCACAGTTTCCAGTATTAATCAATTATTAAATAAATAAACGGTATAATTAAATTATGGTTATTATTATTATCATCAGTTAAAATGACAATTAAATTCAGGAAAACAGGTTTTTTTTGGGTTGAACGAATGCTTTTATTATAACAAACTTGAAACCATTTGTTAGTATTGTTAATTAAAATTTCAATAAAACGAATCAATTAAATTCAATAATTGATAATGAATTAGATTAACAACTTATTTTTAACATTAATAATTTATTAAAATGTTTAAGAATAATATAGTTCTATGAAATGTATTTTATTCAGAAAATTAATGTTTCTTTTTATGATTTAATCCAAATATATTATCAAAAACGGTGGTCAAATGAAAATTTAAACTTGTGTCCTTTTATTTTTGGGGGAAGAGCTGCAAAAACAGATTTACTAAATTAAACAATGGACAAAAAATATATTCCTTAAATAATGTTTAAATAAACTGTATTATTATTGTTGTTGTTATTATTATTATTTTGAGGAGTATGTTCTATTGTATGCCTACAATAGTAATACATTTCTGTCATAATTTCTCCTAGTTAAACCAAACTTTTATTTTGACGGGTTGTAGTGAAGACCTGTTTCAAAGTGCATTTGACAATGGTTTTTCTCAAATAAAATGGTGAAAATGCTCAATAGGCGTTCTCTCAGAGCAGCTCTGGAAATGTTCATGTATTCATGTCCTCAAATTGTTTGTGAGACGCTGAAAACAGCATGTACTTGAGTAACCTATGTAGTAACTTAGACCAAGCGGAGCAGCTCATTCACACCGATTCACACAGAAACGCAGAACAAGCAGGTTACATAGCAGTATTTTTGCGCTTAAATATTCACAGACCATGTCGCGATTGGAATTATTGCACAGTTCTACTTTCCATGTATTCATCCATCATTTTGCGTGTTTTAGCCTACGTGACATCTGCGTTATGTAAATTCCATTTTCATGACTGGATTCCAGGATTCCCTCTGCATCACGTAAATCATTCGCCTTAAGTTATAATCGGGACATATAGGGCTGGGCGATATGGCCAAAAAATCATATCTCGGTATTTTTTGGTTAAATGGCGATATACGATGTATATCTCGGTACTTTCTACGTTTTTCTATTTGGATAAAGAAAATCTGTATTTATTTAAAAAAAAATGTATTTCACATCCTGCTCAATGATTTCCAAACAATGTTGATATTGAAGGATATGGAAACAAATATAGTGAATGTAATGTAGGCTATGCAATATATTATGTGCAAAAAGGTGGTTAAAATCACATTACATTGTAACATTACAAACTAAAAACAAATATAATTCTTTTGTTTTTAAAATGACTTAAGGCTAAACTAAAAATGAAAATAAAAACAAAAGCACAAACTAATTATATTAGCCTGCAGTTGATTACCCCATTATAATGGTCACTTTCATAAAAATATACTTGTAGGTTTAAAATTCCACATATGGCATATTTATTGTCTCCAACAACAAATATTTTAGCAATAGCCTATGTATATTTTAGTCAGAATTATTGCGCTACTATTCTATTGTGCTTGTCTGTTTGGCGTGCATGCGCGCGGCGGCGCTCATTAACGGAAGCTTGAATTTTAGCGGAGATTCACTTGCAGAAGCTCGTCCTCTCCTGACAGTGAAATGGACATATTTGTTTGATTTTCTAACATTTACAGATGGAGAATATACCTGTGAAATGTAAGTTAAGCACTGAGGAAAGCACCACGTCTCAAACGCATTAAACAGCGCCAGTATTTATCTGTCAGTTAGCAACAGTCTCTGTCAGAGCATCTGACAGGGCAAGCTGCTTTAAACTTGTTAACTATATCTTACCAGTTATTTTAAAGCGCTTAATATAGCTTGTGTCATGTTTAGGACAAATTGTAGGCTACCATACTTTCACTGCAGGAGCTCACACTGCGTCCTCCGCTATTTTTCAGATGTGCTCGTATCAAACTACTGTATCGATATAAACGGTATTGCCTCATTCCATATCGTGGGGATAAAAAATATCGATATATTGTACAAACTCGATATACCGCCCAGCCCTAGGGACATACCTTTATCTGCAGGGGGATGGTGTCCTATGTACCTCAGATCAGCCCGTGAATGCTGAGAGCGGCTGAGACTCTCAGAATTCACGTATTTCGGGTTAACATTTCTCCTCTTTATTCCAGAGCATTTGATGTTTCGTATTGATTATTATGAAATTGTAATGATACATTTACCTGACATAATAAATTGTTACATTTGATTATTCTAACTGACTTTGACATTATTTTCATTAGAGTTAAAAGGAATAGTCAAACATTCGCTCACATTTAATGATGCACGGATATCATTAAAACCTTTTAATTTATGGAGTCAGATGAAATAACGAGAAAACACATATGAGAAAATGTATTGCATTTAACCAAAAATACTTTGCCGTGAGAAAAGACAGTAACACGTAAAAACCTTCCGTGCTGGTTGGAATGCTGGACTTTGGGCCGATCGAGCGCGAGTTTACACTACAATGTTGACTACAATGTAACAGTGGTGTTCAAAATTCAATAAAATACTAATTATAACTCTGCTCTGAGTTATGCCTAATAACATCCATAAATAACAACATAGCCTCTTAAATTCCTCCTCCTGCATGTTTTTTATTCATTTATGTTTTTAGATCAAACAAAAAACAATTTCGGGGGGGTGGGGCTGATTCCAAAGTCACCACAAGCTTGTCGGTGAGAACACAACAGCATACCCGCACCCGAACTTGACTGGATATCACATTTTTTGACATTATTGATACTGCTTTCAATCGTAATGCAACGGACCGGTCTACTAGACATAAATTAAGCCTTTAAATAAAAGGGTTATTGGGCTCTTTACATTGTCATATACAATAAAAAAGCCTGCACAGGAAATAGAAATGAACACAAAAAACCTGCCTAGTGCCTACCTTACACAACACTGACGGTGGACCTGCGCTCAGGAGTAGAGCATTAGAACAACGTCACACTCTGCACATATATTTAAAAAAAACTATTTAACAAAAAGTCCTAACACCTTTTAAATAGCCCACTAAAAGTGTTTATTACAAATAAATTACTAAATGCTTTAAATGATTAACCGTAAATGAACAAAATTTTGCGTTACATTTACAATCCTGTGAAAACAGGGGTCGCCCCCAGCACCCCCACTTCCCGTGCCCCTGTTTCTGGATTTTCATACAGTGAGTGCTATGGAGGTGCTATGCTATGGAGTGCTACTTACAGGTGTGCCCAGTTTGGTCTGAGATGATAGTTTCTTTTTCATGGCTCTCTCATCAAAGGTGGCACTTCTCTTTACATACACACTTCCATGCTGTGAATGAAACAAAAGTTATATAGCCAGAAACACACAATCCGGTCTTATTCATAAAACACAAGAATAATGAAACTTCTGTGTAAATTGTTTATAAAACCATTCAATTCAATTCTAATTTATCTAAGAATGCATTTTTGCAATATTTACATAGAAATGTATGTGTTTTATGAATAAGGGACTGTTACCTAGAATTAGATGTGTACTCTACCTGTGAGAAATACCATCCATACAAAGGAAGCCACTTCAGACCATCTTTCAGGACATATCTTACGTGTCCAAGTGCATTTTGTCGAATGGCTAACATGTCAGCAATAATCCAATCAGCTACAATAGAGAACACAACCCTTACAAATGGTACAGTGATGTGTCAGATACAATGATACACAGATATACGTACCACAGTACTTAATAACATTGTACATTTATAAAAAAAAATCATGGTTTCCTTTCGAGAGCGATAACTCTATTGGGTAGCAATGATGTGGGAACTCCCTTCTCCACTTTTGTTGAAATCTAATGGGCTGACGTCAGATTGGAACAGCTGGCCAATTGTCGCAAAGTATGCAAATACTGACAGGCTCGCGGGCAGTATAAAATGCATGTGACAATTGCATCAGAATCTCTTTCTTCACGCTACCATCGTGGAAGTTGCACCAGGAGGACTAGTAACTTTTTTCCTCTAAGCATCCGATGAGTTCAACTTACCAGATTTGTGCGGTCCCCATCGACCCGCCCGACGAACATGAGTTCTGCGTCACCTGCCTGGGCCTCGCCCACGCCGAGGCAGCCATCACAGACTCCGCGTGCACCCACTGTGCTGAGCTGACGGTGCACGCCCTAAGAACCAGGAGGGATATGGTTCGTGCTATAACGGGGACGAGGCCCAGTTCCGCCAGCGAGCCGCTGGTGGGCCCTCCCCCGCCTGGAGGCGAAGATGATGACGGGGCCTAGAGCCGCAATCATCAATCGTCATCGCGCACACCTGTCCTCTTCGCAGGCGAGCGCTTTGGACCTGCTGCATATGCGGCCTCTGCAGTTTTGGCTGAAAACTCTCGCCCCGCCGAGGGCATGGTCTTCAATTCACGTGCATTACGGTCACTCACAGTTGCGTCAGCGCTCTGAGACCGTGGCGCATCACGGATATGTTCAACCTAGGAGTGCCTTTGGGAACAGTGACGCAACGCACCGTGGTCTCGATGGATGCGTCGACCTCAGGCTGGGGAGCAGTGTGCTTGGGCGTGCCTGCCTTATGTCTTTGGTCGGAGTCACAGAGAGAGTGGCACATAAACCCTTTGGGATTAAAGGCGGTGACCCTAGCCCTGGAAGCTTTTTGGTCGAGGTTGGAGCAGCAGGGTACTGATTTGAACCAACAACATGTCTGTGGTTTCGTACATAAATCGCCAGGGCGGCGTGCGCTCCAGAGCTCTCTTCAAACAGGCAGCAGAGCGGACATGCTTTCGAGGAACGGGATTCCTCAAAGAGAGTGGAGGCTTCACCCCGGATTGGTGCAAATGATTTGGGATTGATTCGGGAGGGCGGACATGGATCTGTTTGCCAGTGCGAGAACACCCACTGTCAGACGTTCTTCTCGCCATCTCACTTCCCACTGAAAGGAGATGCTCTGACATCGCGTTGACCGAAAGCCAGGCTTTACGCATTCCCTCCTGTGAAGATTCTGCCTATGGTGTTATGCAAAATCAGGGAGGAGAGATCGTCAGTGATCCTCGTGGCCCTGAACTGGCCGAACCAGCCCTGGTTTGCAGACCTGAGAGAGATAGTGGTGGCTCCCCCATGGCAAATCCCCCTCAGGAAGGACCTGCTCAGGATCAGTGCAGCCTTCGCTTTCATTGCGTTTGGATATGCAAATTTGGATAGGGTCAGAGCTGATGTCTCATTGGTCTAGTTCCACCTATCAGATGTGAGCACGCCTAGCGGCAAGGCTATTAGCTGACTGTCTGTCTGTCTCTTCGGTGGCTGGTGTAGCTTGACCCCGTTTCTCAGGGCTTATCGTTACTACTCTTTAGGGATTTAATACAGTTCCCGCAGCTTTGCTACGCAATGTAGAGTTACTGCTCTCGAAAGGGAACGTCTCTGGTTACTATCGTAACCTCGGTTCCCTGAGAGGCAGGAACGAGACGCCATGTTCGCTGTTTGATCAGCTGTGCAAGCGTTGAGTCGTGATTCTGACGCCATTGTCGCGTCCGTGCATTTTATATTGCCCGCGAGCCTATCAGTTAGGGCTGATTATCGCAATATAATTTCGATAAAACGATATCAAGAGTTCGATAAAGTTTATGCGCCAAAAGCGGAACGACACTCATTTGAACCGCGCGCCACATGGACCATTTATCCGCTCGGCTCAAGTCCAAACGGCAGCGCAGCGCGAGCTCACTACAGCAGATGCATTTACTCTAATCGGCCTCGGTCATGAGATCCAGTGAGAAGCGCTTGAATTCAGTGAAGAACACAAATGTCTCAGTGATTTAAACCAGTTTAAAGGCAGATGAAACAGCACTGACAAACAGGTGAAATGCTGTGCTCAACGATAACGTCGGCCTAGTAATATTAACTACACCATTAAATGTGGGATATACATATTGAATTGTATTAATGTAGACAATGTATTAAAGGACTAATGGAATATAATTACAGTATTTAATTAATAATGCATTTAGGCAACTGTTTTTCATATACATATGAATACTACTAATACTACTGTGAACTCGCCGTCAAATATGCGTTTCGAGACAAAACATGTAATATTAATATTGCAGCCTGCACTGCAAACTGTGCTGAAGATACGTGCCATCAAAGTCAGGCAACACAAACCTGTTTCAAGACTTGAAACAATATCCTCCATTAGCACTAGGGGTGGTTAATCTGTCTGATTTCCCGATTCGATTCGATTACGATTATTGAAGTCCCGATTCGATTACAGTCGATTTTCGATTATTAACGATTCTCGATTAGCGATTATTGATTTTCCATTTCACAACATTAAACGAAAATACACTACAAAGTGATTGCAGTATTAAAAAAAGTCAGCTGCTGAATTACTTAACTCTTTTATTGAGTAACAACAACTCAAAGCACTTTCTGTGTTGTGTAGTTATAACTTCAGAATTATTTGTATGTAGCTTATGTTCTGTAGAACACAGAAATGAATACATCACATTGTGTTGTGACTGATCAAGTTGAACTAAACAATAACAAATAAATGAAAGGCTCATTTCCTTTAGGAAGTAGATCAGAACCAACATACTGTAGAAATTGGACAATTTTCTTCTAGAAAGACAAGGTGTTGTTCAGGTGGAGGAAGACTGCAGGTTGCAGTCGAAACATGTCAAGGTAAAGAAAAAGTTTATAATGCAAAAAATGTTTTGCATTATATGCGGTTAGAACAGCTGTCAGCAGCGCGTCCTCATCCATATCAAGCGCCTCGTCCCCTGAGGCGGCGGCGGCGGCAGCGCGGGCGCGCGGGCGGGAGGGGGGGCGGAGAAGGAGAGATAGACGCTCGAGAGAGTCATTCCGGCGAGCGTTTGCATCAGAAAACGACAGCAGTGCGGCTCGTGAGAGGCAGCTGCGAGTCTGTGAGGGGAGGCGGAGAAGGCGAGAGCGAGGCTCGAGGGTTGAATACTCGAGCCGAGCCCGCAGGGTCGACATCGGAAGTGCGTCGCTGAGCTCACAAACCCCCTGAGGGCAAGAGCTGCGTGTTCCTGGCCCAGGCAGAGAGCGCAGATCACATGGCGGTCTCCGTCGCTGCGCGGGGCTCTGCACGAGCCGCAGGAAGTGCAAGGCATCTTGAAAAAGACGCTCGCTGCTCTTTTAGACAGTAAGTTTTGCAAGAAAAGATACGTCGCCGGATAGCGTAGCTCGCACGGATGGCTGAAGGTGGCGAAGACGGCCGGCTTCTTCAGGCGCTGTCCTAGTAAGCTGGCTTGTCGCTTCCTCGACGGCGGCGGCGGCTTCTCTCTAGATCCAGCGATGCGGCAATAATAATAATAATGCAAAACATTTTTTTTTTTTTAAATAATAAAAAATCGATTTTTGAAAATTTAATAATCGATTCATACTCGTCCATAACATACTCGCGATTAATCGATAATCGATTTTTTTCACCACCCCTAATTAGCACATGCAGAATTTATTTTGTTAAGGAAAAATGACAAATGTTTGAATGTTCTATCTTGTTTGGCAAGTGTTTGTCATGATATGTTCTGACAATAAAGAGTAGTTTAAAACCACAATTAACACTCTGATTTCTACAACTTTCACTTAGGAGCAAAAATCTGCCTTTAAACTTGAAAGAAATAAAGATTTGACATTTATCGTGATAATTATCGATATCGACTGATATAAAAAAATAGTGATAATTTTTTCTGGCCATATCACCCAGCCCTACTATCAGTATTTGCAAACTTCACAATAATTGGTTGTTCCAAGCTGGCGTTAGCCCATAAGATTTCAACAAAAGTGGAGAAGGGAGGAATTCCCGCAGCATTGCTTCGCAATGTCTGGTTCCCGCCTCGCAGAGTACCGGGGTTACGATAGTAACCGTAGACGTTTTGCCATTGTATATGAATCACAAAGATTTTGTAATGTTTATAGATAAGATCATGTATTGACTGCAAAACAAGAGCCTTACCTGTGGATTGATGGTTTGACAGATAAACCACATTTTCTTTCTTTGGTATATTCCCATAAATGACAATCTGGACAGAGATTTACATTAATATACATTAAACAACAAAACAAAAGCATAGTTAGAATGAACATGACTTAGGCCTAACATTAGTGTATGAAAAAAGGTAATCTTGATTCTAGCATCATGGTGAATGGAAAATGGTCTTTTGTTCAACTACAAAAACCCCCCCCCAAAAAAACAACAAACGGTTTGGCCATAGACACGAGGCTGCAGGCCATGCGCCGTAGGTATAATTATACAGATGGTGACAGTGACAAATGCAGGCATACAGAACATACAGATGGTAACATGGGCTTAAGACCACAAAAAGAAGACCCAGAACTGCTAAACAGAATAGGGCTGTAGCAGTGAAAGAATTTCCCTTGTGGTGATTCTGAGTGACTCAATATAGCGATGTGTGATATTATCGCCATAAACAAAACAAAAAACATTTTAGGTTTATTTTCTTTGCTATAATAAATAAGTGCTACGATGTGGTCAGCAGCCACGAAGACGAAGGAGATAAAAGTAAAAAACACTGAATGAACATGCAGGAGAATAACGCAAACCACACATTGCATAAATGAGAAGTGACCAAGAACAACTGAAACAGGGTTATATAAACAGGGGTAGAACAAAGGAAAGTAAACTAGACGAGAGAAATTTATACACAATTATAGCAACAAACGGACATTATCGGTAACCAATAAAACTGGTGCTAAACAGAGCAGGGAAAAAGGAACTAAAGGAAACATAACAGAATGTCAAAATAAGGGTCCACATAATAGAACATAAACCTGACAATAAGCTTGTTGGGCTTTTGCATGAATAACTTGGTTCCGATCTTAAAATCTAGGCCAGAAATTCTCAGTACGCGGTTGGCAAGTGTAGTGATGTCGCCACTCAGAATTGGACTTGGCTACAAATTTCTCATTAGCTGGCTAAGCGACAAACACAAATTAATAAAGTTTAAAAAAAATATCTGATCATCCTTCATAACGCGATCGCTATTTACATCTCATATCGTCTGTAAACTCTGGTGTTACCAAGGCAACGACTGACGCATTTGTATTACATTCCAAAGAGCAGCCGTTATCAGTGGAAAATTAAACCATTTCCGTACCGGCTGGGCTGGGATCGGCATGAAATGAAACAGTTAAGCAAAGAGAACGGTTTGGCCTGATGTTGGAAAATATGGAAGATATGACTTGACCTAAAGGAGGAAAGACACAGGTAAATCACATGCGCTCAGTTGATTCTTCACCCGTCATCATTAGCTTATTTAACATTCGATTCACATGCATTAAGTGTAAAACAAGAAGGGCATAGCCTTATATATATATATATAAAAAAAAAACAAGTGAAAATCGCAGTTGCTTGCATTCCTCTGTGGTTGTCAGTATTGCAGTATTACAATATTTTATGTTTTTTGCGACAGCTAGAACAGACCAAAATACAAAAGAAAAATAAAGATGTTGAAATGTGTCGAAACTCAGCTATCTAAAGGCGAGTCGACATCAGTGAACAATAAAACTCGTAATATAGTGCAAATAGAAAAATTAATTTAGAATTTAGAATTTAGGTCTTTAGAATCGGATTAACTGCAAAGTTTAACCATCGTAGAGTGAAAGTATCATTTGCATGCGTTTTTAAGTCCTGTCAGTTTTTTTACATCAAGCACAAGACTGGAACTCGTGCGCTGTTTTCTGTGAACGAACACATAGCAACACAGACTGCACCGAATTCAGCTCTCTCTCTTCACTTGAACAGACACGTGTCGTGCACGCAAAATTAAGTCAAAAGTCCCATCTCGGCGGGTAGTCTCTTAAACCGTTTGTTGTGTTGTAAACAATTGAGAAAGAAAACAGATCCTTATTAAATTGGATCTACGCATTCATCTTAAAGTGACAGCAGCCTAATATACCTGCAGCTGTTTGTCATCAATATTAAACAAAAAAGAGAAAACGACTTTTGTAATTTTAACAAAGATAAATTGTATTAATTATATTACATTAACTATATTTAATTTATACAGTGAAGACTATGATGAGTTATTTTACATTTCATTATTCAATGTCTGTACCTGAATAGCTTAACTGAAAAACAAAGCTGCTTATTTAATTTGTATTTTTGTTCTATCTATGCTTGCAATTTGTTTATTATTTTCTATTCAGATACACTACCCTACAAAATCACCCCAATCATCATAGAATGATAAATTCTTTCCAAATAGTGATATTCAAATCATCTGGTGAATTGTTTTCATAACGCAATATATAAATCGCAGAAAAATTAAATACCACGTCAGTTTTTTCCAATATCGTGCAGCCCTAAACAGGCAGTGGGTTTAATCAGTGACGTTATTAAAAGATTTGCTTTCCGTCGTCTTCGTCACCCTCAACCTGCTCCCCTTAGTGTTTTTACACGCAGAAAAGGCAAAAAAAACTATATATACACAGGAGAACCAATATATATTCCTTTCTTTACACACTGTAGATACAAATCTGAATTAGGGCTGCACAATAAATCACAATGAAACCGCATACGATTTGGCAAAGGCAGTGATTATTTTATGCTGAGATTGTCAGTGCAGCACAGCTTATCAGTAGTAAATGCTGCTCCATCTGAACGTCAGAGGGCGCTCTCAAGCAGACACGCCAAATATGCCCCGCCGCAGATGTACGATAACGCACATCATTCCAGGAAATCCCTACTGATAATGTCATACTATCGCTGTAGCTGAATAAACAGAAGATTGAAACGCTTTGATTAAACATGACTAATAAACACACGACTGCCTTATTCTGTGTAAGAAGCCACATCATCTCACAGAAGGATGCTCAACTGTTGCTGTGAAGTGAGTTGGAGTAAAAGCATGAATGTCTTTTGTTAGACAAAAAAATAAAATGAAAATCGCAGCTTTTGCGATTTCATCGTCGCGATAAGCCAAATCGGTTTAAGTGCGATTTCACGTAAATTACGATTAATCGTGCAACCCTAATCTTAATATATATTATGAATAGGCCTATATATTTATAAGCCTAAATATATAATTATAACTCTGAATATATATATATTGCATCCGGAAAGGATTCACAGTGCTTTACTTTTTCCACATTTTGTTGTGTTACAGCCTTATTCCAAAATGGATTAAATTCATTTTCCTCAAAATTCTACAAACAATACCCCCATAATGACAACGTGAAAGAAGTTTTGAAATCTTTGCAAATTTATAAAAAAAAATTAAAAAATTAATTAAAAAAAATTACATGTACATAAGTATTCACAGCCTTTACTCAATACTTTGTTGAAGCACTTTCGGCATCAATTACAGCCTCAAGTCTTTTTGAGTATTATGCTACAAGCTTGGCACACCAATTTTTGGGCAGTTTCTCCCATTCTTCTTTGCAGAACCTCTCAAGCTCCATTAGGTTGGATGGGGAGCGTCGGTGCACAGCCATTTTCAATCGGGTTCAAGTCTGGGCTTTGGCTGGGCCACTCAAGAACATTCACAGAGTTGTCCCGTAGCCACTTCTTCGTCTTGGTTGTTCTTTAGGAAGGTTCTCCTCTTCTCCACAGTGAAACACTGGAGCTCTGTCAGATTGACCATCGGGTTCTTGGTCACCTCCCTAACTAAGGCCCTTCTCCCCCGAACGCCCAGTTTGGCCGGGCAGCCAGCTCTAGGAAGAGTCCTGGTGGTGCCAAACTTCTACCATTTACGGATGATGGAGGCCACTGTGCTCATTGGGACCTTCAATACTGCAGAAATTTTTCTATAACCCTTCCCCAGATCTGTGCCTCGATACAATCCTGTCTCGGGGGTCAACATACAATTCCTTGGACTTCATGGCTTGGTTTGTGCTCTAAGGGGGCTTTCACACTGGCAGTTTAGTTCGGAACGGGGCGCGGTTCGCATGAAAAATCGCTAATGTGAACGCTGTCATGGGACCCGGGTGCGCACTGGGGTACCGAACCCGAGACTACCTGGAGGAGGTGGTCTGAGTTCGGTTGCTCCCGAACCGTGCTGCGATTCGCGTATATGTGAAAGCAACACGGACTCGGGTGCGCACTTGTTCAGGAAGTGAAGTATCCTGCGCATGCGTTTTAGCCGATTATGATGTATTTAGTTAAATAAAACACACGTAAGGGATGAAGATTTACCCTGGATACGAGCAAGAGTGAGTCTGCAGTGTATTCGCGCATAGTGCGTGCAATCAGGGCAACAAATTAATGGAAATCCACTGTCTCCTCGAGTCCATTTGCAAGCAGCGGAAAGACAGCTTATGCGAAACACACACACAGTTAACCTGCGTTGTTTACTCCGCTATGAATAATAGCACCAAATTAATAAAAAACACAATATATTGACCCGCGTCGTGTTTTCTATCATGCGCCGTGCACGTTTGCAATGACGTAAGATGCACGCAAACGCACCAGAGTTCGATAGAATCAAGTTGAGTGTGAAACCAGACCAACGCTGCGGGGGGCGCCGGGAACAATCGCACCCGGGCTCGGACCGCAGCAAACGAGCCCAGTGTAAAAGCCCCCTAACATGCACTGTTAACTGTGGGACCTTATTTAGACAGGTGTGCGTCTTTCCAAATCATATCCAATCAACTGAATTTACCACAGGTGGACTCCAATCAAGCTGTAGAAACATCTCAAGGATGATCAGTGGAAACAGGATGCACCTGAGCTAGGTGTGTCATGACAAAGTCTTTTGAGTTTGAGTGTCATGGCAAAGTCTGTGAATACTGTGAATAATTAGATTTTTTAGTTTTTTTATTTAAAAAAAAAAAACTTGCAAAGATTTCAAACAAACTTCTTTCACCTTGACATTATGGGGTATTGTTTGTAGAATTGAGGAAAATAATGAATTTAATCCATTTTAGAATAAGGCTGTAACATCACAAAATGTGGAAAAACTGAAGCGCTGTGAATACTTTCCGGATGCACTGTAAATGTAAATCTGTCTGAATATATAGTTATAACTCTGAATATTTAAATGTAAATCCTGAATATATAGTTATAACTCTGAATATACAAATCTAAATCCTATATATATATATATATATTAGGGCTGGGCAAGTTAACGCGTTATTATCGCGTTAACGCATTTATTAATTAATGCCGACAATTTTTTTATCGCACGTTAACGCAGTTTTTTGTTATTATTATTTTGAAAGTCCGTTGCTCACTGGCTCTGAATACACATGGGTCTACAGTCAAACCATGATCACAGGAGGGGTGGGATGTTGGTCAGCCAGCAAATAAACCACCCAAACAAGCAGTGGAGAGAGGCAGGTTCTCTCTGGTGAACAGTTAAAGGGTTGCGCTCCGCGAGTGAATGACAGGCGCTCTATGGATAGTAGCTACATATAAAACCTATAGATAATAACTATTTAGATTCTGGAAACTCACTAACAGCGAGCCGAGGATCAGTCTCTCTTCTAATGATTTGTGCTGCGCGTCCTTTATAAAAAGTTATAGACAATTCAACTTCGGCAACGAGCGGGCGCGGGCGCGTGCTTGAGGCGAGCATGACCGCAACAGTTTCACAGGAACGCACCCGCTTGTCGCTGCACCTTGTGCTCGACCACTTCACCTCACTCTTGGCTGATTTATACTTCTGCGTCGGACTTACGCCGAAGACTATACGCTATAGACTACGTGTTGGTTTTCATTTATATCTCTGCGTCGTTGTCCGCGTTGACGCGCAATTACACATGCAGAGGGAGCATGTGAAACCCGGGGAGCGGTTCTAGCAATCACAGCGATTGCGGTACGCGTAGAATTGACGTTACATTTTTGGAGAGGTGCACGTCAGGGTACGCCGAAGTGTACGCGCGCTACACAGCTACGGCGTGAGTATAAAGTATAAATTGTTTTTTTACTCTGTTTAATGTAATCTTACGTGGGAAACCATGGCATGACCAAACCTAAGCTATAAGTAACGTTGGTCGACTTATATCTGTAGTAGTGATCATGACCTCTGACTACTACATAGACTGTTTCTGCTGCTCCCTGATAAAAGATACCTGTTGATACCTGTTCAGAAAAAAAACAAGAAAACTGGACTCGTTTTAACAAACTAGATAAAAGGTAATGCCCTGGCAGTGGCAAATAGCTTTGTTTAAATATTTGATTTGATTACATTAATGTTTAAATTGAGATTTGAGATTACTGTGTAAAGGGAATACTGCTGGTATAAAAGCACCTTATTTGTTTAAAGTTATTGCACTTTTGTGTATATAGCAGTACATTTAAATCAAAAGTGCGCAATACACTACTTTAGAAGTCATTATTCAATTTTGCGCATAACAATGCGATTAATCGCGATTAATCGCAAGAAAATCATGCGATTAATCGCGATTAAAAATTTTAATCATTGCCCAGCACTAATATATATATATATATATATATATATATATATATATATATATAGTTATAACTCTGAATACATAAATGTAAATCCTGAATTTATAGTTATAACTCTGAATATATAAATGTAAATATGAATATAGCTGCAAGCAGCCATTACCGGGGCCAAGTGCAAAAGCAGACAATAAGACATGCCAACATGGCTGGGAGTGTCAGACCAACTGCAGCAAGGAGCAATTAGAGATATTTTAAGAGTATTTTGGGCAAATGGCTGAAAAATCATATATAAAGTAACTCATAAGATGATTTAATGGTTTATCACTTTCGACCTATAGGTGGCGCAGTTACGAAATCGATGTGATGTGGTCAGAGTGAGGTGACAATGACACATACAAAGTTTGGTTTCAAAATGTCAAGGCATTGCAGAGATAAAGCCAGAATAGTCATTTTGGCAGTATGCCTAAACTTTGATGCTGCGGTATACGAAAACGGTTTCGTCTATCAACACGAAATCCATAACTTTTAGTTGGCACGGTCTGGAGATGATACGATTCGATTTTGGTGAAAATCGGACAAACGGTCTAGGAGGAGTTCGAAAAAGTAGGTTTTGAATGAAAATCAAGATGGCGGACAGGAAGTTTGGCTAAATACGTCAAACTTGGTATCTATGTTCTCGGCATGACCCAAGGAATCTACTAAAACCAGTGTCATTACAATAGGCATATTTATTCAAAAGTAATTAGCATTTTTAGAAATTTAATTTTAACTTTTGACCAACAGGTGGCGCTGTCTTGAAATCTTTTGAGTACCTTCAGGGGATGGTGTTGATGGCAAATTCTGAGTTTCATAATGTTACAGCAATGCATTTGTTAAGTATAGCATTTTACATCAAAAAACTGTATTGAAGTCAATGGGAAATATAGCTGCAAGCAGCAATTACCGGGGCCAAGCGCAAAAGCAGCCGACAAGACATGCCAACATGGCTGGGAGTTTCAGACCAACTACAGCAAGGAGCAGTTAAAGACATTTTAAGATGAATTTAGGCAAAATGGCTAAAAAAATCACATACAGTAACTAAAAATATAATTTAATGGATTATCACTTTCGACCAATAGGCGGCGCAGTTACAAAACTGATGTGATCAGACTGAGGTGACAATGACACATACAAAGTATGGTGTCAAAATGTGAAAGCATTGCATAGATAAAGCCTGAATAGTAATTTTGGCAGCATGCCTCAACTTTGATGCTGCGGTATACAAAAACGGTTTTGTCTATCGTCACGAAATCCATAACTTTTAGTCGGCACGGTCTGGAGATGATACGATTTGAATTTGGTGAAAATCGGACAAACGGTCTAGGAGGAGTTTGAAAAAGTAGGTATTGAATAAAAATCAAGATGGCGGACAGGAAGTTCAGCCAAACTTGGTATCTATGTTCTCGGAGTGACCCAAGGAATCTATTAAGACCAGTGACATTTTAATAGGCAGATTTATTCAAAAGTTATTAGCATTTTTGTACATTTTATTATAAATTGACCAACAGGTGGCGCTGTCTCAAAATCTTTTGAATACCTTCAGGGGATTTTGCTGGTGGCAAATTCTGAGTTTCATAATGTTACAGCTATGCATTTGTTAAGTATAGCATTTTACATCACAAAACTGTATTGAAGTCAATGGGAATTCCATGTTTTGTTCTATTATAGCGCCACCAAGAGGCAAAATCCCACAATTTTTTTCATGTGTCCTCAGAATGAGCCCATACATGTGTGTGCCTAATTTGGTGAAAATATCTCAATTCGCTTTGGAGTTATAGACATTTATATGAAAAAACATGTCAAAAATGACTGACACGTGACTTTGATTGAATTTTACTACCCCTTACTATCAATATTTTGGCATTTGGGCATCGATGTATAGTTAACCAGCTATGGTTCCAAACTTCTGACAGTGGTTTCGTCTCGATCGGACTAACGGTTTTGAAGATATCGGCAAATGTTTTTCAAGCGCTAAATCACAATGCTACACAAAGCGTAAGGCAAAACCTAGCATGTTTGGTATCTCTGGACTCGGCAAGGATTCAGGAACCTAACGAGATGACTCCCGTGAAAATAAGTCAACCACAGCCAGAGTTATAAGCATTTGAAAAATAAAATTTACCACTAGGTGGCGCTGTTTCGAAACTTCTCAGGCTCCTTCAGGGCATCGTACTGATGACCCATACCGAGTTCCGTAACAATTCGTTCATGCGTTCAGAAAATACAGCATTTTAGCACATAATTCAAAATGGCCGACAGCCAAAATGGCCAATCTGGGAAAATTGGATATCAGTCGACTCGGCATGACGCCCTGAATCTAACGAGACCACTTTTATGATTTTTGGACAAAACGTTCAGAAGTTATAAGCAAAAATAGGCATTTTATGTATCTCCGGACCAGTAGGTGGCGCTGCACCGAAACGCAGCATGTAGCCTCAGGTCATGCTTGTGATGACATGTACCAAGATTGGTCTTAATACAATAATGCACTGCGGAGATACAGCCTTACGTCTGTTTTCGCTAGCGCTACGTAAAAATTTTTCGTGCGTTTATCAAAAACAGTTTGACGAATCAACTTGAATTCCATAACTTTTTGTCCCCACTGCCTGAAGATGATCTGGTGCGATTTTGGTGAAAATCGGACAAACCGTCTAGGACGAGTTCGAAAAAGAAGGTTTTTTGAACAATTCAAAATGGCAGCCATATTTTTATGACAGAAAATGACGTCATAGGGTGCAATCAAATCGTCATGAGCTCTGGAATCAGAGAAAAAAAGAATTTTGTTGATAGGCCTTACGGTTCAAAAGTTATTAGCATAATAAAAGTGAAATTTTGGACAGGTGGTGGCGCTAGAGGCAATGAGTTAGAGACACCAAAATTGGTGCATTTAATGTTGGGACTGTCCTCTATCAGAATGTCAAACCAAAACAACTTTCCCGCAAACGGTTCTATGGGCTGCCATAGACGCCCAGTCGGAAGAGGAAGAAGAATAAATATAGCTGCAAGCAGCCATTACCGGGGCCAAGCGCAAGAAGCGGCAACAGATGCCCTCATGGGTGGGAGTGGCAGACCAACTGCAGCAAGGAGCAATTAAAGACATTAAGAGAATTTTGGGCAAATGGCTAAAATATCATATATACAGTAACTTTTAAGATGATTTAATGGATTATGACTTTCGACCAATAGGTGGCGCAGTTACGAAATCGATGTGATGTGGTCAGAGTTAGGTGACAATGACACATACAAAGTTTGGTGTCAAAATGTTAAGGCACTGCAGAGATTAAGACTTAATAGTCATTTTGGCAGCATGCCTCAAATTTGCTGCTGCGGTATACGAAAACGGTTTCGTCTATCGTCACGAAATCCATAACTTTTAGTCAGCATGGTCTGGAGATGATATGATTCGATTTTGGTGAAAATCGGACGAATGGTCTAGGAGAAGTTCGAAAAAGAAGGTTTTGAAAGTAAATAAAGATGGCGGACAGGAAATTCGTCCAAATACGTCAAACTTGGTATCTATGTTCTCGGCATGACCCAAGGAATCTACTAAGACCAGTGTCATTGCAATAAGCATATTTTTTCAAAAGTTATTAGCATTTTTGGAAATTTAATTTTAACTTTTGACCACTAGGTGGCGTTGTTTCGAAACTTCACAGGCTCCTTCAGGGCATTGTACTGATGACCCATACCGAGTTTTGTAACAATTCGTTAATGCGTTCAAAAAATACAGCATTATTGCACATAATTCAAAATGGCCGACAGCCAAAATGGCCGATCTGGGAAAATTGGATATCAGTCGACTCGGCATGACGCCCTGAATCTAACAAGACCACTTTTATGATTTTTGGACAAACCGTTCAGAAGTTATGAGGGAAAATAGCCATTTTTCATATCTCCGGACCAGTAGGTGGCGCTGCACCGAAACGCAGCATGTAGCCTCAGGTCATGTTTGTCATGACATGTACCAAGTTTGGTCTGAATACGATTAAGCGTTGCGGCGATACAGCCTTACGTTTGTTTTTGCAAGCACTACGTAAAATTAGTTTGCGCGTTTATCGAAAACTGTTAAGCGAATCAACTTGAATTCCATAACTTTTTGTCGGCACTGCCTGGAGATGATCTGGTGCAATTTTGGTGAAAATCCGACAAACCGTCTAGGACGAGTTCGCAAAAGTAGGTTTTTTGGACAATTCAAAATGGCGGAAAATTTTTCATGACGGAATATGACGTCATAGGGTGCAATCGAATCGGCTTGAGCTCAGGAATCAGAGGAAAAAAGAATTTTGTTTCTAGCCCTTACGGTTCTAAAGTTATTAGCATAAACATGAGTGAATCTTTGGACAGTTGGTGGCGCTAGTGGGATTGATTTAGAGACTCCAAAATTGCTATGGTGAGAGTTCAGACTGTCCTCTATCTGTGTGCCAAATTTCATAACTTTCCCGGAAACGGTTCTATGGGCTGCCATAGACGCCCAGTCGGAAGAAGAATAAATATAGCTGCAAGCAGCCATTACCGGGGCCAAGCGCAAGAAGCGGCAACAGATGCCATCATGGGTGGGAGTGGCAGACCAACTGCAGCAAGGAGCAATTAAAAACATTTAAGAGAATTTTGGCAAAACTGCTGAAAAATCATATATACAGTAACTTTTAAGATGATTTAATGGTTTATCACTTTCGACAAATAGGTGGCGCAGTTATGAAATCAATTTGATGTGGTCAGAGTGAGGTGACAATGACACATACAAAGTTTGGTGTCAAAATTTGAAGGCATTGCAGAGATAAAGACTTAATAGTCATTTTGGCAGCATGCCTCAACTTTGCTGCTGCGGTATACGAAAATGGTTTCGTCTATCGTCACGAAATCCATAACTTTTAGTCGGCATGGTCTGGAGATGATATGATTCGATTTTGGTGAAAATCGGACGAATGGTCTAGGAGAAGTTCGAAAAAGAAGGTTTTGAAAGTAAATAAAGATGGCGGACAGGAAGTTCGTCCAAATACGTCAAACTTGGTATCTATGTTCTCAGCATGACCCAAGGAATCTGTTAAGACCAGTGTCATTACAATAAGCATATTTTTTCAAAAGTTATTAGCATTTTTGGAATTTTAATTTTAACTTTTGACCAACAGGTGGCGCTGTCTCGAAATCTTTTGAGTACCTTCAGGGGATGGTGCTGGTGGCAAATTCTGAGTTTCATAATGTTACAGCAATGCATTCATTAAGGATAGCATTTTACATCACAAAACTGTATTGAAGTCAATGGGAATTTCATGTTTTTTTCTATTATAGCGCCAACAAGAGGCAAAATCCCACAATTTTTTTCATGTGTCCTGAGAATGAGCCCATACATGTGTGTGCCAAATTATAGATTTATATGAAAAAACACGTCAAAAATGACTGACACGTGACTTTGATTGAATTTTACTACCACTTACTATCAATATTTTGGCATTTGGGTATTAGCATATCCCAGCGACCTATGTTTTCAAACTTCTGACGGTGGTTTCGTCCCGATCGGACTAACGGTTTCGAAGATATCGGCAAATGTTTTTTATGCGCTAAATCACTACGCTACACAAACCGTAAGACGAAACCTAGCATGTTTGGTATCGGTCGACTCGGCAAGGATTCAGGAACCCAGGGAGATGACTCCCGTGAAAATCAGTCAACCACACCCAGAGTTATAAACATTTGAAAAATAAATTTTACCACTAGGTGGCGCTGTTTTGAAACTTCTAAGGCTCCTTCAAGGCATCGTACTGATGACCCATACCGAGTTTCGTAACAATTCGTTCAGAAAATACAGCATTTTAGCACATAATTCAAAATGGCCAACAGCCAAAATGGCCAATCTGGGAAAATTGGATATCAGTCGACTCGACATGACGCCCTGAATCTAACGAGACCACTTTTATGATTTTTGGACTAACCGTTCAGAAGTTATAAGCAAAAATGGACATTTTCTGTATCTCCGGACCAGTAGGTGGCGCTGTGCCGAAACGCAGCAAGTAGCCTCCGGTCATGCTTGTGATGACATGTACCAAGTTTGGTCTTAATACGATAAAGCGTTGCGGAGATACAGCCTTATGTCTGTTTTCGCAAGCGCTACATAAAATTAGTTTGCACGTTTATCAAAATTTGTTAAGCGAATCAACTTGAATTCCATAACTTTTGGTCCCCACTGCCTGAAGATGATCTGGTTCAATTTTGGTGCAAATCGGACAAACCGCCTAGGACGAGTTCGAAAGAGTAGGTTATTTGGACAATTCAAAATGGCGGACATATTTGTGTGGCGTAAAATGACGTCATGGAATGCCGTCGAATCGGCATGAGCTCAGGAATCAGAGGAAAAAATAATTTTGTTCAATTATGGTTCAAAAGTTATTAGACTAAATATGAGTGAAACTTTGGACAGGTGGTGGCGCTAGAGGGATTGATTTTGAGACACCAAATTTGCACTGTTGACTTTTCAGACTGTCTTCTATCAGTGTGCCAAATTTCACAACTTTCCCGCAAGAGGTTCTATGGGCTGCCATAGACTCCAATGGCGGAAGAAGAAGAATATAGTAGTAATAGTAGGAACGCCAACAGATACAATAGAGGGAATGCACGTGACGTCACCGTTGCCGGAGTGACTGCGGTTACGCCCACCTAAGTGGCAAAAACACTGAGCGGCAGCATTGGTTTTCAGCGTGAATGCTGCGGAAAAACACACAAATCGCGTCTAAAACGGGAAAGAGCTTTGAGACTGACTGTACAACTAGATTTGACAAGAAATATGAGGTATATTTTTACAGACTACCTAAAGCTACAGAACAGAGAAGCAAATAGATCGCTGCAATTCATAGAAACAACTGGACTCCAGGCAGCGAAAGGTGGATTTGCAGTTATCATTATTGTGTCAATATGCTGAATTTAGTGGTAAAATCATTCTCTATATATTGTATTGTTATATATTGCAGTGACAACTCATCAATCAAATATTTACCACTGTATATTCTGTATAATTTGACATTTTTAAATAAACACTGACAAAAAAACTATACAAGTTTTAAGTCTAGACGATATGATGATATATATAACATTGATATAAGTGATCACCTGGATTTAGACCTGCCTATATTGTATTTATATAAAGCGTTCACAGGCAAATTTGCTGTTTGTATTTCCCCGGTGTCAAAATCAGGCACATATAAATGTCAGGAAACACGATTCCTGGCTGCATGTCAATATCCATGGATCACTGGATCTTTAGTAAGTTGTAAGGAACACTATATTGAGTCCAATCTTTAGTTAAAACTGATAATCGTTTGTTTTACTTGCGTTTTCGCAGTTTCTCCTATTAAATCCAGTCACGCAGCTGCTCTTCTGCCACTCAGTCCGGCTGAGGGGGCGTGTTCCGGCGGGAAAGTGACGTTAATGCATTCCCTCTATAGGTGCCTCCGCACCTTCGGTGCTTGGCCCCTAAATATATAGTAATAACTCTATGGCGTTATCAGACCTGCCAACCTTGAAAATATTTTTTGAGTAGCATCAGGGGGAGTCTTTTTGGAGAGAGTTTAAGACACACTCAAACACATGCCTATCTTCATAATTCTAGGTTTGACTTCTAGAGTTTTAAAATTTAGCTAGCAGTTTAGCTATTGCAGTGAAAGCCCAAAATTGTAATACTGCTCAAAACCATTTTTTATTCATGATTAATATTGCATTGCATATAATGGGTGCTGGTCAACTAGTCTAAAATTAAGAAACCCCTAGAAAACAGTAAAAAACAACAACAAATAGATGTGTACATTTAAGATAGGCTAATTAATTTATTATTCCAATATCCAAATATGATACTAAATCACACAGAAAAAAGGACTTTTATTTGAGGCGTGCTGTCTTTGCATTTGAACATTGAACATTTTAAACAGGACACGCATTAGCTGAATAAACGTTAGCCAATACAAACATATTTATAGAAAATAGTGGAGTCCTGTCACATGACCAATAATAGCAAAACGAATCACTTATTCTAAAAATAATATCAATTATAAGTTTAGATGAATCCGAAATATGGGGCTGTGTTAACGTCTGTCTTTTAACGAATTTTAAAAAAAACGGATGAATAATACAAAATGCTTTGACATTTTGACAGAAAAAACCCCCCACTATCTTCTCTCTCTGTGCGCGGTCTGTTTGAGAGAGAGAGAGAGCGCAGCACTGATACAACGGTACTTTTTAATCCATAAGTAACTAATACGCTAGTTTTAATACAAAATAATTATGTAACATAATTAGGTACTTTAGTTATTATAAACACAATAACTTAACACATGCAGACTACGTTTCTCAACACTGGGAATGAATAAATAAACGCCTGTTTCTCCAGACTCACGTTTATCAGTAATCCACAAATTACAGAACTTTCATAATCACTAAGCCATAGCGATTTTAATTTTATTTAGATTTATTGTTCATCAATACTTAAGCATTTTATAATTTGCATTGCTGAATGATCTTTTCCTCTTATCTGAGTGACCATGAATGACGGAGTAGGCAATTTTAATCCATGCGATCATCGAATCCAAATTAAGTTAACTAAAAACAATATTTCAACTTTCCACATCCACCCCAGCCCGTTTACCTTCAGGAGTCAGAAGTACCGTGACTACTGTCCTCGCTTATGAACTCAGTCAGACGTCAGGCCGCGGGAGTGTAGAGGATCGAGCGGGAATCTTTATTGCTGCTGATTTTTTCACTCTCTTTTTAATGATAGGCTTTACGCATCTGTCAATCATCCCCGCTTTCTATTTGGGGAATGAACCCAGTGCTATGATTGGTCGAACTCCGCTTCCTTTGCGGTTGCTTGATTTGAGGACTGCGCGTGCACAGAAGCGTCACCAGGTTTTTGCGTAGTTTAGAGTGACAAATCGTACCACCGTACTTTGAGGTCAAAATGCGTATCCTCTACGCAAAATGCGTACAGGTTGGCAGGTCTGCGTTATTTTCCTGTCAAATGTCGAGAGCGCATTATTGTAGCGCGAAAGTACATTAATAAAATGCGCGAACGCGAATCTCTCTGCTCGCGCGCGGATTATAATGTGCCGAGCGCGAATCTCTCTGCTCGCGCGCGGGCACATGGCGCACGCTCTCAGATACACTCTGCTCTTGTAAGAATTTTCTCTGGGCTCGCTCAGAGAATATGCCTGCACTTAAAACGTGTTCAGTGCAATCGCGAATCTCTCCTCTTCGCTTAAAGAATATGGAGGACCAAACCTGCAGAAATTAAAAATTAATAAATGAATAGAAATGAATAGAAATGAATAAATAAGCGAATAAAATGTAAAAATAAATAAATTACTATTTATACTTTTATTTCCACATTTATGTATAAGTATATTTTTTTCCAATTTTTTTTTAAAATTTATTTATGCATTTATTTATTTTCAATTTTATTTATTTTCACATTTATGTATATATGTATTTATGTCTACATTTATTTGTACATTTATTTATACATTTATTTATTTATGCATTTATTTATACATTTATTGCTCTGTATGCTAATGAGGTGTCTAAATGATGTCTTTTACCTAAGACATAGCAATCGATCTCAGAGTGGCAGTGCTGAAGCATTGAGGCCACAGTGACACCTTGTGGTGTGACCAAACAATACGCAAGAGGTTTGTGGACGTGACTTTACAGATCACGCAGGAAATAAATGACATCGAGATGGGCAACATGGCCAAAATCTTATAACACGGTTTAGGTCCTTTAATATGCCCTAACTGTATGTAGCTACCCAGTGGGCATATGATGTCAATTTAACATCAATATGACATCAAACATTATGTCAAAATGACATCACGAAATAGGTCAAAAATGAAAGTCATATTGACGTCAAAGTGTCGATGTCAATTTGATGTCAAGAGTTTGACCTCTGCTGATGTGATTAATTAAGTGATGATTGGCCAATATTGAAGACACCTGATGTTAACAAGCAGAATCACTGAAGGATAAAATCACATATTTCAATATTCAAAATATTATATAAAAAAAATGAATCTCATAACATTATTTACGCAACTGTAATTGCAGTGTAAATGCATCCATGGCTCCTCTGCATTAACAGTCTGTGTAATTAATATAATGCCATTCAGAGTCAGCGTCACACGTCCCACATCTGCAGTGCAAAGATGGATTTTGTTGAAACTGATTTTACTGGTGACAGCCCTATAGTAGTAGCCTGGCTACTATAGTAGTGCCTTATTAACTGAATTGATCAGTTAAACTTAAGAACTTATAGGCTACATGATGATGCATATAGCCTATAATATATGGAGGACCAAACCTGCAGAAAATAAAAATGAATAAATGAATAAATAAACAAATAAATATGCGAATAAATGTAAAAATAAATAAATAAATTACTATTTATACTTTTATTTCCTTATTTATGTATAATTATAAGAGTAGGCCTATGTGGGGGTGGTGATGGCGCAGTGGATAAGACACATGCCTTTGGTGTGAGAGACCCGGGTTCGAATCCACTGTGAGACACCAATGTGTCCCTGAGCAAGATACTTAACCCCTAGTTGCTCCAGAGGCGTGCGACCTCTGACATATATAGCAATTGTAAGTCGCTTTGGATAAAAGCGTCAGCTAAATGAATAAATGTAAATGTAAATGTATGGTAAACCTATAGCTACATACAGTTAGGGCATATTAAAGGACATAAACCATGACATAAGATTTTGGCCATATTGCCCATCATTTATTTCCTGCGTGACCTGTAAAGTCACGTCCACAAACCTCTTGCGTATTGTTTGGTCACACCACAAGGTGTCACTGTGGCCTCAATGCTTCAGCACTGCCACTCTGAGATCGTTTGCTATGTCTTAGGTAAAACACGCCCCCCTCATTAGCATACAGAGCAATAAATGTATAAATAAATAAATGTATAAATAAATAAATGCATAAATAAATAAATGCATAAATAAATAAATGTAGACATAAATGCATATATACATAAATAAATGTGAAATTAAATAAAATTGAAAATAAATGCATAAATAAATGAAAAAATAAATAAATGTGGAAAAAATATAATTATACATAAATAAGATATATATAAATAGTATAAGGCATATTCTCTGAGCAAGCCCAGAAAAAATTCTTTCAAGAGCAGCGTGTATCTGAGAGCGCGCGCCCAGTTCCCGCGCGCGAGAAGAGAGATTAGCGCTCGGCACAGTATATTCCGCGCGCGAGCAGAGAGATTTGCGCTTGGCACATTATATTCCTCGCGCGAGCAGAGAGATTCCGCTCGCGCATTATATTATTGTACTTTCGCGCTACAATAATGCGCTCTCGACATTTGACAGGAAAATAACGCCATATAACTCTGAATATATAAATGTAAAGCTTGGCCAACCAATCAGAAGCTTGGCCCACCCTGGCCTAGGGGTTGACCGATTATCGGCGCTGATATTAAAGTCCCTGTAAAGGCAATTCTAAAAAAAAATTCTAAACATTATAAATGTTAGAAATGTATTGCTAAAACATATTACAAAGACTGTGAACTGTGAAGTACTGAATTGTGGAGTTAGACCGTTAAACAGTTTTTCACCATTGCGGTGTTCCAGATTTTTTGGGCGGGGCTAAAACGGGTCTTGATGACGCACTAGAGTGCCTGAGCTCCTGGACACACCCCTACTTAACGCACTAGAGCCACTGAGGCTGGCCCCTCCCCTAACAATATTAATAGAGCACATTATTAACATCAGTTTGCAGCTCAATCGCGAGTTACTGTCAGTATTATTAGTTACTACAGCCTACAGTTTGCTAGCTAGCTATGCGTTCGTCACAGAAATGCGTACTACCTGGATGCGGTCACGTACAAAACAGATCGGTGTCCTTATTTACATTTCCAAAAAACGATCACATCAAGAAGAGGTGGATTCATTTTGTGAAGAGACACCTTGATGGAGAGCTGAGGATCACCGCAAACACCCGCCTCTGTAGTGATAATTTTACACGGGATAGTTTTATAAACTTTCGTCTGAGACAATGGGATTCACTGATAATCCGCTGTTACTGGTGAATGGGGCCAAACCAACTATCTCCCGCCTGGCCTTCATCCTCCTGTCGCGCCGACAACTGGTGAGTGTTAGTGGGCGTGGTTTCAGCGCAGCCAGCGGACACGTCCCCAGTGTTTGAGAGCAGAGACTATTGCTCATTTTTTCAAGATTTTGATAGCTTTTTGATTTGCCGGTTTTTTTATCATTCAAATTTGGCTGGGTGGCTAATAACAAATTTTTCTGTGGTGTGACAAACTCAGAACACATAATTTTGACTTTACAGGGACTTAAAGCATTATTATGGTTTATCGGTATCGGCCATTTTCAAAACCGATTTGCTGATAAAATCATTTAATTTTGAAATGCGCTATATTTGGCTCTGCAACCACCTCTGTCGGAACACACCATTCTGTAGACTAATATCCCCGCACATCTGATTTGTTAGGAGTCACGAGTCCGGCCAATCAACGCGGAAAGCTGAAGGCACTGAAAGTCCCCTTTCGTGAGGTCTCTCCTATTGCGTAAACTCCTTTTCTCGAGAATATTGAAGTCTTTATGTAAAACGCATTGCAGCTGCACAGCTGACAGCAATGAGCGAAGGCAACTCGGTCATTGGCTGTGCTGCGGCAACTTGCTCGAACCAATGACGGGCGACTCTGAATGCGCGACCAATGAGCGTGCTTCGCGCTCGCGCGCGTCAGAGCCCGCCAAGATGGGAGTGGCCAAGAGCTATATATTGGGCGCCCCGTCATGAGAGTTCTTTAGATTTAATCTCCTTCAGCGAACACCTTCTTCGCTGGATCCTCCGGATTATTGAAAGCCTTCGCCGCCGTGGAAAAGCATACCAGCGGGATTGCTACGAGGACGTCGGCACCTTCAGCCGCCTTCGAACGCCATCCTACTGAGCCATCCGGCGTGCCACACACGCAAGTATTTTACATCTGTTTGCCCCGCGACTTTTGTAAAAGAGCAATTTTCTGAGGCGTTGTTTCAAATGCCTTCCTGCGCGTCGTGCAGAGACCTTCTCCCGGACGGGGATCGTCACATCATCTGCGCTCGCTGCCTGGGCCGGGACCACGCAGAAGCTGCTTTGACCAAGGGCGGATGCCCGGAATGTGACGACCTGGGTCTCTCCACACTGCGGGCTCGCTTCGCCGCCACCCCTCTGTTTGAGCCGCGCGTTAAGAAAAAGCGCCGCTCACAGAGGCTTCCTGAACCTGAGCTCAGTGACGTCACGCCGAGCCAGTCTCCGCGTGCTTCACCGCCGCTCTTGCCTTCCCCACCGCCGGTTCAGTTCACTCAGCCGGACCCACACCCCTCTAGCAGAGCGGTGGGCCTTGTGACTTTCGGCGCGTCCGAGGACGACGGGGGAGTGGATGACAGCTTGTCCATCGACGCTGCATCTGACGACTGGCCGGGCTCCACTTTCGACCCCGCCCCGTCGACGCTAGCTAGCACGAGTGGGGGCTCCACCATGGATACGGAGATTATCCGCGTCCTCTCGAAGGCCGTGGAGGACCTCGGGCTCGATTGGTCTTCTCCCGAAGAACCAACCCGAAGCCGACTGGATGAGTGGTTTCTGCAGGGGCGCCAGCAGGCCCCTCGGCAAAGGCCTTCTCCCTTCTTTCCGGAAGTTCATGACGAACTCACCAAGTCATGGAAAGCCCCCCACTCTGCGCGTCTGAAGCCTTCTTTTTCTTCGTCGCTCTCCTCTGTGGACGGCGCGAAGGAAAGAGGCTACGAGGGAACGCCGCCCCTCGAGGAGGCCGTGGCCAATCATCTCTGCCCGCCCTCCACCACCGGATGGAAAGCCAAAGCTTCCCACCCCTCGAAGCCCTGCCGCACTACTTCCGCTCTCACCGGTCGCGCCTACGCCGCCGCCGGCCAAGCTGCATCAGCGCTTCACTCAATGGTGGTACTTCAAGTGTTCCAAGCCAAGCTTCTCCGCTCCATGGACGAGTCTGGCCCCGAACCCGAAGCCTTCAAGGACCTACGCAGCGCAACTGACATAGCTCTGCGAGCCACGAAGGCCACCGCCCAGTCTATTGGCCGCGCCATGGCTAATTTGACTGTTCTCGAGCACCATCTGTGGCTGACTCTGATGGAGATGGACGCGGATAAGGCGCCGTTTCTCGACGCGCCTATCTCCACCAGCGGGCTGTTTGGACCGGCGGTTAAAGGTTTCGCCGAACGCTTCACTGAGGCCCAGAACGTTTCACAAGCTATGCGCCATTTCCTGCCCAAGCGCTCCAGCTCATCGCAGAGCAGACAGAGACCGCCACAGCGGGCTAGAGCAGCTCCCTCCGCCTCTCAGCCCGCGCAGCGGGCTAGAGCAGCTCCCTCCGCCTCTCAGCCCGCGCAGCGGGCTAGAGCAGCTCCCTCCGCCTCTCAGCCCGCGCAGCGGGCTAGAGCAGCTCCCTCCGCCTCTCAGCCCGCGCAGCGGGCTAGAGCAGCTCCCTCCGCCTCTCAGCCCGCGCAGCGGGCTAGAGCAGCTCCCTCCGCCTCTCAGCCCGCGCAGCGGGCTAGAGCAGCTCCCTCCGCCTCTCAGCCCGCGCAGCGGGCTAGAGCAGCTCCCTCCGCCTCTCAGCCCGCGCAGCGGGCTAGAGCAGCTCCCTCCGCCTCTCAGCCCGCGCAGCGGGCTAGAGCAGCTCCCTCCGCCTCTCAGCCCGCGCCTCAGGCTGACGCTCGACGCCGCTCGCGCTCCCACAACCGCAAGCCGCCTCCTGAGCGACGGGGTCCTCGGCCCAAGATTGTGCTGAACCCTGAGCCTTGAAAGCCTTCCTAGCCACAGGAATGAGAAGAGAGAGTGCGTGTCTCGCAAAAGCCGGACCACTCTCTCTGCAAAATCTTAAACATTACCCAGTCCCCTTACAGGCGGCTGGAAATGTCCATACAGCAGTCAATGGGCCAGTCACAGAGCTCACTCACCTGCAAACAAACGCCGTTTTTACGGCGACGCACAGAAAACACAGAGTCTTTTTCTGCCTGTGTCACTAAGGGTTCACATGTCCACAAAGTGTGCATTCCCAGATACTGTCAAAACAGTGCCAAATTCATTCCCAGCTCAGGCTGCGCGCCCCATGAATGTAGATCACGTGCCTACGGTCATGTACGCACCACTACACACAAGCACTGTTCACACAGTTATGTATTCACCCCCAGTAAAAGCGGGAAACATTATAAAAGTGACGCGTGTGCCTACCACTGTTTATGCACCCCCACTTATAAACACTGTCCTTACAGTGTCAAACACAACCCCAGCTCAGGCTGCGAGCTTTACAGACATAGCGCGCGCTGTTGTAATCACACACGCGCCCATTCACTCAGCCGCTCAGCGCGCGCCCGCGCCTCTGAGAGCTACGAGCTCAGGCGATTCGCTGGCCGGGGCCCTACGTCACAGCGGCCCGCCCCTAGCCTGTATTCAGCCCATCTGTACACGCAGCGGCATGGGAAAACATTCCAGATATGTCGAAATGGGTGTTGAATATAGTAAAGCACGGATACTCGCTCCAGTTCGCTCGCAGACCACCACGTTTTACGACTGTGGTCGAGACGAAAGTGAGAAAGGAATGTTCACGTTCTACGCACCGAGGTGCACAAACTAATAGAAAAGGGCGCTGTGGAAACTGTTCCCCCCTCTATGAGCGAGGCAGGTTTTTACAGCCGCTATTTTCTCGTCCCGAAAAAGGATGGCGGTCTCCGCCCCATCCTAGATCTCAGACACCTGAACAAAGCACTAATGATTCGCTCGTTCAGAATGTTAACAACCAAACATATCCTCGCGCAAGTACGCCTAGGAGATTGGTTTCTCTCAGTGGATCTGAAAGATGCTTACTTTCACATTCCAATAGCGCCTCATCACAGGCCGTTTCTGAGATTCGCTTTCGAGGGACAGTCTTACCAGTACACAGTACGTCCGTTCGGCCTGTCCCTGGCTCCCCGTACATTCACGAAATGTATGGATGCAGCACTTTCCCCCTTGAGGCGAAGGGGAGTGCAAATACTGAATTATCTCGACGATTGGCTGGTCCTAGCACAATCAGAGAGTCAGTTAATAACACACAGATCTTGGATTATCAGCCATTTAGAATGCCTGGGTCGAGCTCCATGCATTCAATGGCCAGGAGACTCATCTTATGGTCCCAGCACAACTTGCGCTCGCTGAGAGCAGCGCATGTGCCAGGTGCCCTGAACCAGGGGGCAGACATGCTATCCAGAGACAAGATTCTCCCAGGAGAATGGGCTCTCAACCCACTGACGATTCAGTGGTTATGGAAAACCTTTGGCAAAGCGGAGATCGACCTCTTCGCCTCCAAGGAGAACGCGCACTGCTCTCTTTTCTTCACGAAAAGCTTGACACGCTCGCCCAGAGCTGGCCGAGCCGCCCCTTATATGCCTTTCCCCCGATCGCGATGCTGCCACAGGTCATCGGTCGGGTCAGAGAGGAGAAAAACGCAGTGCTTCTGATAGCCCCAAATGCAATCTGCACCACGGCCGATACCACTGAGGCCAGACCTCCTCAGTCAGGCCAGCGGGATGATATTTCATCCCCGCCCCGATCTGTGGGCCCTTCATGCATGGCCCCTCAACGGGTTCCCAGGAACCTCACGAGCAGAGCTCTAAAAACCATCGCTGAGGCGCGGGCGCCCTCCACTAGACGCTTATATGCCCAGAAATGGAAAGTGTTCAGTGACTGGTGTAATGCCAAGGGCCTGAACCCTGAAACATGCGAGATTACGAACGTACTCACTTTTCTACAAGGGCTTCTGGAGGCGGGCCGCACCCTCTCCACGTTCAAAGTATATGTGGCGGCCATCACAGCGTCACACGACTTTGTAATGGAACGTCCATTGGGAAGAAACGACCTAATTATTCGTTTCCTAAGGGGGGCTAGGACGATGAACCCTTCACGCCCCCCCTCAGTGCCGATCTGGGACCTAGCTACTGTCCTAGACGCTCTTAAAGGGCCCCCGTTCGAACCACTCCGAACCGTGCACCTTAAACAGCTCTCGCTCAAGACTGCGCTCTTGCTGGCACTCGCCTCGGTCAAGAGAGTGGGCGACCTGCACGCGCTTTCGACAAGCGCTGCCTGCCTAGAATTCGGACCTAACGACTGCAGGGTCGTCCTTAGGCCAAAACATGGGTATATTCCTAAAGTGCTCACCACTCCCTTCAGAGCACAGGTTATCTCCCTAACTGCGCTATCGTCTCCAGCAGACGAACACAACGCTAATCTACTCTGCCCCGTTAGGGCTCTCAGAGTGTATTTGGAGCGTTCTGCCCTATTCAGACAGACAGAACAACTGTTTGTATGCTTTAGCTTATGAAGCTAAGGGACTTCAATGCCCCTGGGGAGTCAAAGCACACTCCACCAGGAGTGTGGCTTCTTCCTGGGCATGGTCGAGCGGGATACCAATCGAGGATATTTGTGCGGCGGCAGGCTGGGCCTCACCGTCCACATTTATCAGGTTCTACAACCTACAGGTCCCGACATTGCATTCCAATGTACTATCAGCATGATGCTAGTTGAACTACGAGTTCGTATCTAGATTATGTATGTGCTCGTGTCACACTGAGCGCCTTCTAGCCGCTCTGTATTTTTTCCCACATATAAAGCTCGCCTCTGCCGGCTAGTTGGATGATAACTTTACTTTTCAGCTCAGGCCCCTGCCTCTGGCTATCATAAGGCGAAGTTCAGCACGCACAGCGTTTTGCATGGTGTTCCCATAGTGTAAGCTACGTACGCAATAGGAGAGACCTCTCGAAAGGGAACGACTCGGTTACTAACGTAACCTCGGTTCCCTGAGAGGAGGGAACGAGTATTGCGTAAGCTGCCGTGCTTGTGCTTGGTTAGTTCGCTTCAGTCGTTTTAACCTAAAGAACTCTCATGACGGGGCGCCCAATATATAGCTCTTGGCCACGCCCATCTTGGCGGGCTCTGACGCGCGCGAGCGCGAAGCGCGCTCATTGGTCGCGCATTCAGAGTCGCCCCGTCATTGGTTCGAGCAAGTTGCCGCAGCACAGCCAATGACCGAGCTGCCTTCGCTCATTGCTGTCAGCTGTGCAGCTGCAATGCGTTTTACATAAAGAATTCAATATTCTCGAGAAAAGGAGTTTTCCCATAGCGTAAGCTACTTACGCAATACTCGTTCCCTCCTCTCAGGGAACCGAGGTTACGTTAGTAACCGAGTCGTTTTGCACTCTCACACCGAAAGCACTTGCTAACTGGAGCTGCTTCACTGATCACACATCAGTTGTCTCTCAAAGTTAAGGCAGCAGCAGACTTTGCTGAAGAAGCAATAAATTACTACGCTGAAGTTGCAAAACACCTCTATATAGTAGGGCCCTGTGATTACCGCGATGCAGAAAACACAGACGGAATCGCGTAATCCAGTCATAAAAACGGAAATTGCTGTATAAAGTGGAATGTCACGGAATTTGTTAACTTTTTGATGAATTAATAAAAAGCAGGTCAGTACAAATCAAATGGAATTTCAAACCGTGTTCATGAATCCTGCGTGTCTCTAAATGAATGGCGCAGACGCGTGATTTCATACACTGGAGCACGCGTGCCGCTTGCGCTGTTTTCAGCCTCAGCCGCATTATTATATGAGGACATGATTGCATAAACATCATCTCCAGAGCTGCTTAGTCACATCATGAGCTTTTTAATGCTTCAACTGAGAAAAGCTATTGTTGCTATTCAAACACAGAAACTCAAAGATCTCCAAGGCAACCCATCAAAATAAAAGTTTGTCTTTTCATAGGGCCCTAAAAATTTTATTTTTGTTAAACTGTAAATAAATTGAATAAGTTTGATGATTTCAATTTATTAGAAATGCCTTTTGATTACTAAAATTTAATTTAAACATTAAAATAAGAGTTTTACAAAATATTTACAGAATGCTGCTGGGTGCTCCCTGCACTTTTTAAGTTATTATTATTAATAACAGTTCTCGGATTCAAAGATATGTTTAAAATCATTTAAAGAAAGTATTTGTCAAAACCCTTTGTTATTCTTGAAGTAACACTATGTAGTTTTTCAACCTTCATAATATATTTCCAAGACCCTTGTGATGGTACATCGACTTACAGTAGGTTAAATGACACGTCTGCAATAGCCTGACGTAGTCTGTATCGCTTTTACTGGCACTATGCAACTTCGGGTTTCGGGTAGTAACCGGAGCACAAAAAGAACTACAAAATTCGACTGCTTTACGGCATACAGTTTTTCTTCGTTTGTGATGTCTTTCATAAAATCATGCATCATACTCTACCTTGTCTGTGGCCATTGTTGATTCCAAAGCCGGTGCTGGATAAACAGCGAGCGTGCGCGTGCGACAGTAGGCTGCGGTAGGCTAAATTATTTACGACAGCGGTAATGGACAATTCCGCTTCCAACCTGTAGGGTGACCGCAGAGGAAAAGTTCCTTGGTGTTTGACATTAATTTACACCAGACATAGGCTATATATCCGCTCAAATTATCGGTTATCGGTCTACTTGATCTGTAATGATCGGTATCGGCCCTGAAAATCACATATCGGTCGACCGCTACCATGGCCCCATGCCAAATAACCTACTTCAATATTTCAGCTCCAGATTTTGAGATAGATCATGCTTTTTGGCCGATTGCCATCAAAAATCTGGTTGTTATTTAGAAACTAGAAAGCCTGATTTAAGTCTTTTTCCCCCCTTCAATATAAGCATTCGCATGATACGCTTAAAGCGCGCACAGAGAGCCGTGTCTAGACAGTTCTCTTTTGCGTCTCATATATTCACGCATCATTTCTTTCCAGAAAATTATAATTTCTGTTTTTTTTTCCACTAAATTATGCGATCTGAATGGTTTTGAGCACTATCTCCCGTCTTACTGCTTTCACGGTGGGACTGAAATGTCATCAAATTAGTGAAATGTTCTAAATATATTAAAACAGGAACTTAAGTCTACGATATACGAGTTATCACACAAGCAAGAGTGCTATTTTTCCAAACATTTGTACGATCGCAAATGTGACATTAATACAACAGTTCAATAAACAAGTTATTGAGTAACTTTCATAGACAACACATTCTGTTTTTGCTCTTTCAAAGAAAACAGAACAAACAGCAGAACTGCTGCGTCACCGAGCAACACTGCTTTATCTCTCAAAGAATCTGTGCATTTGAACAATCAGATGAGTAAATTATTCAACGAGGCTATCCATTCATAAACCGTTTGCCAAGTTAAATAAATTAGTACTTAGAACAAATCAGTTGAATGAAGGATTCAACTCACTCATTGAGTCAGTGAGACATTTAAAAATACCAATTTTTTTCAATCAATTAATATTTATATAAAACAGTTATATTTAAAACATTAATCTTCTTAACATAATTTGTGCACAGAGTTGGGTAAGTTAAAAAAAGCAAGCAATTACATCTTCAACAGTGTAATAAAATTACTGTTCAAATAACTAATAAAAGTATTGCATTACTTATTACTAATTTCTTTCTAAATCCCATATCACCATCAACCAGTTGAACAATATAAAGATAGACATGAAACTGCCCTTTAATTCTTTCAAATAAATAATATAAAATTGCATAAACCATCTCTTTGACTGACCAAAGAATTTAAAGGAAGAAGAATTCTATTTTATATAGCATTGTTCTGTAGTCTATAATGGAATTACATCAGAAGTAACTAATTAAATTACAGAGAAATTAAGAGTAACTCCTTACTGTAATTTTAATTTCTTTTCATTCGTAAAGTAATCAATTAGTATATATTACACCCAACACTGATTATGCAATTGCAGTGTAAATCAATTCATAATACATCTGAGCTGCATTAAACAGTACGTGTAAATACAAAGATGTATTTTGTTGATATACTGATTTTATTTGATTGGTAAAAGCCATACATTCTGATTGACTGTTTTGATTAAATGTCATAAAATGTCATCTGACACAAGAGGAAACCGATATGAAAATACATTTATAAATACTGTTAATCTCTGGCTTTAGTGCTCAGTGTTTTTTTCAGAGTTTTGATCTTCTCTCAACTGATAAGAGCACATCCTGTATTTTATTGTATTATAATGACTATTTAATATTACCTCTAAACTTTGACTAGGCTAGGAATGTTGCATAGTAACCGTTCTAGGAACCTATGTTTAAAGTATATTTAAATTCTGTATTTTATACTACTCTATAAGGATGTTCTGGTTAAGGTAATTTGTAACGTAGGCACTAGGCAGGGCCCAAACATAAACTCTAGCCCAGGGGCCCCCAGACCCCTAAAGGGGATCGCACACTGGACGAGAAGCGCAGCGTCGCGTCTAGGACAACTCAAGGTATTGCACACCGGACGCGCAGTTTCTCAGTTCACGGCCAGCAATATTGTTATGTTTAAGGACATTATGAAATTAAGATAATGTCTGTATTATGTTATGATTGTACTGTACAATTAAATACAATCGTTGCAGAGTCTGCAGTCTGAACACTTTACCTCAGGGCGTACGTTAACTGAATTAATTGAGAATCTCACCTGAAAATCCGATCACATCAGCCGTTTATCCATGCAGCTGATTTTTTTATTTTTTATTTATTCATTTAGCAGATGCTTTTATCCAAAGCGACTTGCATACAAATGAGAACAATAGAAGCAGTTAAAACCCTCTGGGGTCGGCAAACGCGCCGGCAGAGAAGGTTTTTTTCGATTTTTTTCACATAGCAGCAAAATAGACTTAAAATACTGTCATTTTTGGTCATACAGACTTAAGAAATATAAAAAAAATTAACTGTTAAATGTCTAGTTTTTTATGTGTCCACTTACAATCGAAATAAAACATTGTGCTTTTGTAAAATAAAGAACGTAACTAGGGTGTGCTTTCTGCCTTTTCGTCTCCTTGAACTTTTTTCTGGAGCACGTCTCTAAACTTAAACAAAACTCAGCGAATACTATTCACCCAGGCATGATCAATATATCTTTATAATCGTTTAAGTTTGTACTTTTAAATTATCTAACTAAACTAAAATAAATATTCTGTTTATGTAATCTATATAAAAAGAGAGAGATGTCAGCCGTTCTCATTAACATTCTCGCAGCTCATTATTCTGCTAATTTGACACGCCCACGGAGAGCGCGCGCTATTCAAATGCAAATGATCTGAGACAATCCATGCAAACGTGTAAACACCCACATCAACTCGATAGCACACCAAATTTAGTCATCAGATTAATGTACTATGTCTTCTTGTGAGGCTGTGAGGAATAATCCTGGGACATTTACTTCAGAACATGTGCTGGTTTATTTTCATTTCAAGGAGCAACGGATCTAGCCGAGAATTGTGAATAGCAAGTTTTTTATTCTTGTGCTTTGTTCTAATCGTGAAATGGAATAGTGTCTGTAAACGCAAAAAGACTTTACATTTGAATCACGTTTCTGTGTGAATGAATTAACGCCACAGATGGGCGCTGTTTCATTTATATTTGGATTATATACACTGCCGTTCAAACGTTTGGGGTCGGTACGATTTTTAATGTTTTTAAAATAAGTCACTTATGCTCACCAATTCTGTATTTATTTCATTAAAAATACAACAAAAAACATTGATATTGTGAAATATTATTACAATTTAAAATAACAGTTTTCGATTTTAACATTTTAAAATATTATTTATTCCTGTGATCAAAGCTGAATTTTCAGCATCATTACTCCAGTCTTCAGTGTCACATGATCCTTCAGAAATCAGTATAATATGATGATTTGATGCTCAAGAAACATTTCTCATTATGATCAATGTTGAAATCAGTTATTTACATTTTTATTTCAGGATTCTTTGATGAATAGAAAGGTCAAAAGAACAGCATTTATCTGAAATAGAATCTTTTGTAACATTAAACACTACCGTTCAAAAGTTTGGGGTCAGTAAGAATTTTAATTTTATTTTTTGGGGGAAATAAAATAAATCAATACTTTTATTCATCAAGGAGGAATTAAATTGATCAAAAGCGACAGTAAATACATTTATAATGTTACAAAAGATTCTATTTCAAATAAATGCTGTTGTTTTTAACTTTGTTCATCAAAGAATCCTAAAAAAAAGGGTACACAACTGTTTTCAACATTGATAATAATGAGAAATGTTTCTTGAGCATCAACTCATCATATTATACCGATTTCTGAAGGAACATGTGACACTGAAGACTGAAGTAATGATGCTGAAAATTCAGCTTTGATCACATGAATAAATTACACTTTACTATATATTCACATAGAAAACAGCTGTTTTACATTGAAATAATATTTCACAATATTACTGGGTTTGTTTTGTATTTTTAATCAAATAAATGCAGCCTCGGTGAGCAGAAGAGACTTCTTTTAAAAACTTTAAAAATCTTACCGACCCCAAACTTTTGAACAGCAGTGTATATTCTATATTAGAATACAGAATTGGTTCAAAGTTAGAGTTGGAAACATCTTAAAAAAATGTCTTTTGTACTCGCATTCTTTGGCAACACACCTGTGTGAAAGGCTCATTACGCATCTCATTATGAATCAGAGCATTATTCATGATTCCTTCACGCCCATTTACACCCACCCGCATATTGCCTCTCCAAACAAAAAGTGTCTTACGAAATTTAAATCAATGTATTGTTTTATGTGAATGATTAGGCAGGATGATTCAGATTTTCAGATCATTTCGAAGTAAAAACTCTAGGCGACAACATCCATTAGTCAAAAGTATTGTGGACACATATTTTGTATGTGTTTTGTGGCCTTATTTCAGAAACTTTAAGTTTTAGTTTTTTCAATAACCATGCATAAACAATATTCTCTCAAAAATACAAACATGTACATACATGTTGCTCACATATTATGGTAGCGGGGGCGCTGTTGGACCGTGGATTGAGATGGCTCCCTGCGTTTGAGTTTGAGTGCTCCCTGCGACTTTGCAAAAAAATCTTGAAAATCCGACTTATTTATGCTTTAAACCGGGTCAGCACGATGTCTAAACAATCGACCATCGAAGACTGTGGGGTTGGACCAAAACCACGCAGCTCACAAAGAAACAGAACAACTACCACGAATGTGTTAGCCGCTGATGCTGCTAACAACATAGCTGATGCACAACAGGCCGATCTAGCCGCGGTGCTAAGTGAGCTGCAGTCTCTACGTACCACTGTTTCTTCGATTAACACAAAGATAAGTGCTGTGGATGACTTTGGGAATAAGCTTGACAATGTGGAGAAACGTACAACTAATGTACAATATCGAATGGCTCTGTTGCTGCTGTGCAGAGAAGTTTTGCTGATCTAAAAGCGGATATCATTGCTAATGATAAGCGGCTAACGGAGGCTGAGGACCGGATAGGGACCGCCGAAGATGACATAGAAAGAGTGAAACTGCAGCTGACTGATGCTGTAAAACGCATTGCTTATTTGGAGTCAAAGACGGAGGACTTGGATAATCGCGGGAGATGCAAGAATTTGAGACTTGTGGGACTAACAGAGTCAGCGGAATAAAACCCATGGTGGAGTTTATTCAACACGTTACCGATCTGGCTGAGTCTTGATACCTCTAGAACCTTCGTCTTGGAAAGGGCACACCGCACTTTGACGAGACCGAGGCCGGGTCAGTGCAGAGCGGTAATCATTCGTTTTTCACTATTTCAAGATCGGGAGTTTGTGTTTCAGACAGCCAAAAAGTGTGTGATCACCTACGAAAACCACAAGATCTTCTTTGCACAAGATTTCTCAGCGGAAACCATGAAGACACGGAGCCCATTCAACGCCGTGAAGAAAAAGTTCATTGAGGCTGGATCCTTTAGGGGATTTCAATTACATTCTTGCAAGATGAGGATTCTTCACGAGGGGAAAATAATTGTTTTCTCCACACCTGAAGAAGCTGAGGGTTTTCTATCGAACTAGATTTGTAATTTGAAAACGACCACGGAATACAGATAAGTGTACTGGTCTTGAGGACAAAAAGGTGCAATATATATATTTTTTAAATTTTCTTTATTTTTCATATAATATTTGCACTTATATATATGTTTTTTTTTTTTTTTTTTTTTCTGTAAGTGGACTCCAATTACCATATCTGGTGGACACATTTTGTTACGCAACAAGTAGGCCTGTGCAATTTAATTTTTGGTATATGGTTGAGTCGTTTGGCACTAGAGATGGTGGAATGCAGAGTTGCGGGGACGAAATGGGTGGGCTGTTTGAGAAGTGTACCTACACAGTTTTTGCCACTCCTCGGTGTGGATTGGTACTGCCCTTACATAGGTTGTTTAAGTAGGGAAGGGAATGGGATTTCAAGGATTAAGGGGACTTGTTCTGATTGTTTTTTTGTTTTGTTTTTCTCCTTTTTTTTTTTTTTTTTTTTTTTTGTCACACTAAATATGGACATTTATTATGTTCTTAAAGCATTATGGAAAATTCTAAATTGTCTGATTTGAGATTCACAAGTTGGAATGTCCGGGGAATTAATAAGTTAGCTAAATTGAAACAGGTTATGAATAGGCTTAAAAACTTGCATTCTAAAATAGTTTTTCTTCAGGAAGTTCATCTTACAATTTCTGAAATTAAACATGTACGACGAAGATGGCCTGGTCAAGGTTTATACGGAACGTATAATAATTATGCTCGAGGCGTTCTAATTCTTATCCATAAAACAATTCCTTTTCAACTTACTAGTATTATTCAAGACGCTCAAGGAAGGTTTGTTATTGCTCAGGGTAATATACTTTCTATTGCATTAAATCTGGCTAGCATCTACAGACCTAATGAAGACAAAGCCAAATTTTTTGAAGATTTCTTTTTAACTTTATCATCTTTACGCGGCCTAAACATAATAGGTGGGGACTTTAATTGTACTTTGGACCCTCTGGTAGATCGATCAACAAAATCCGATCCCCAAAAATCTCAATCTAGGAAAATCATAATACAATATATAATTGACTTGAATTTGACAGAGATATGGAGGAAAATTAACCCAGGTAAATTGGAATACTCCTGTTATTCAGGGATACATAAATCTAGATCACGTATTGATTATTTTTTAATATATCAAGAATTGGTATCAAAAACCAAAAACTGTTGGTATGACTGTATAGTTATAAGTGACCATTCGCCCATTTCCTTCTCTATATTTTTTGACAAGCTTAAAATATCTCCCACTAACTGGCGTCTGCAGGTATGGTGGCTCCAAAATCCAGAGTTTGTTAAATATGTTGAAAAGAAGATTGACATTTATTTTGAAATTAACACTGATCAAACTAATGCATCAATCAGATGGGAAGCGTTTAAAACATACATTAGAGGGGAAATTATTAGTTTCACAAACACTAGAAGCAAGGAACAAAAGTCAGAAATGGTTAAATTAGAGAAACAAATAAAATCATTAGAAATAGACATAAATAAGCATGAGGACTATGGCAAACAAAAACAATTACTAGTTCTAAGAGCCCAATACAACAAGCTTACAAGTGATAAGGCAGCAAAAAGGCTACTGTGGTTAAACCAAGCTTTTTATGATCAAGGGGAAAAGGCCGGTAAATTGTTAGCATGGAGAATTAAAAAAATACAATCTGAAAGAGCCATTATTGGCATAACCACACAATCAGGTGGGATCACGAATGATCCACAATATATTAATAACGCATTCAAAGACTTTTATCAATCACTGTAGATCAAAATCTTATGCCGACTTTGTGGATCGAGATGCTTTTCTTGACCATCTTCAATTTCAAGTACTCACTGAGGAGGTCAGGAAGGAATTGGATAAAGATATAACTGAACAAGAATTATTGCAAGCCATAAAAAACGTAAATTCAGGTAAAGTTCCTGGGCCTGATGGCTTGCCTATAGAATTTTACAAAACCTTTCAGAAGCAGTTATTAACTCCGCTTTTGAATATGTTTAATGAATCATTTGATATTGGTAACCTACCTCCAACTTTAAGACTTGCTACAATAACTCTTATTTTAAAACCTGGTAAAGCATCAACTGACTGCTCATCATACAGGCCAATTAGTCTCATGGGAGTGGACACAAAAATATTATGTAAAGTTCTTGCTAAAAGACTAGACCCACACGTCCCTTTTCTAGTGCATAATGATCAGAATGGATTTGTAAGGAGCCGTCAGGGCTTTCATAACATTAGACGAGTCCTTAATATAATTCACTGTAACAATAATGCCAGAGATTATGCACTATTGTCTTTAGATGCAAGACAGGCATTTGATAGAACAGAGTGGCCCTATTTGTTTAATGTATTGCCGAGATATGGAATTGGGGGAAAGTTTTTAAAATGGACACAGTTACTATACACTGGCCCTGTGGCATGTATAAGGACTAATAACAATTTATTAAGCCAAATAACCCTAGAAAGATCAACCCGTCAGGGCTGCCCTCTGTCCCCATTATTGTTGTTCCGGCCATTGAGCCGCTAGCCACATCTATCCGAAATGAAGCAAATCTGTCAGGAATTACTATTGGAGACCAAGAACATAAAATATCGCTATACACAGATGATGTGATAGTTTTTTTGTCCAAATTATCGACTAGCATACCAGCAATATTACAATTAATTAATAGGTTTGGCAAGTTTTCGGGATATAATATTAATGACACAAAATCTTCCATACTTTTCCTAAACAAGGAGGAAAGGAGTCATAAGCTCGCCATAACCCAGTCATAAGATCGCCATTTTTTTAATGCAAGAGAAGGCTTTACATATCTTGGAGTTAAGATTACCCCCCAAATTAATAAAATTGTTAAAGCAAATTATGATCCGCTAATGGGTGAAGTACGTGAATCAATTGAGAAATGGACAACAATGCCCATATCAATGATTGGCCGAATTAATTTGATTAAGATGGCAATTCTGCCGAAATTTTTATAGGCTACCTGTTTCAGTCACTCCCACTGCCACTGCCAAAACATTTTTTTAAGGAAATTAACAAGATTTTTTTGTAAGTTTATCTGGAACAATAGAAAATGTAGACTTAGGCTTAGACTACTGTATCTTCCATATGACAGAGGTGGTTTACAGATGCCGAGTTTACAGTGGTACTATTGGGCCGCTCAGCTTCGATGCGCTATGTTTTACTTCTGCACACGGTCTCCTCCAGCCTGGGTTTCTATTGAACAAACAATATCTAAGCTCCCATTAAGATTATACTTATATTCATCAGATCCAAAGACCTTAAAAAAACAAAAAACAAATCCTCTCCTAAAGAATACTATTGATATATGGTTCAAAGCTCACAAACATATTGGGGATACACCTTCTATTTCTCAGTTCTCTCCTATTTGGTGGTTTTAAGGTTTGGGCTGGTAGAGGTGTTCAAAAATTGGAGATTTATATGACAAAGGCATTTTGTTAACTTTTAATGACCTGAGTCTGAAATATTCAATTCCTCAAAAACATTTTTTTAAGTACTTACAATTGAAACATTTTATTTCATCAAAGCATTGTGATGCCCTTTGGGAGCCGCCGCTGTCCTGTTTGGAGAATATTATGATAAAACATAGGCATGGGAAATCCCAAATTTCTATATTATATGCTGCACTTATCTCATATGATAAGGAATCCAGTAAAGATAGAATGAGGGCTTGGAGTTTGGATATTAAAGAAGATAGAGGAAACTGAGTGGACCAAAGCATGCTTAAAAGCTCAAACAAACGATTAATACAAGAATGAAGATATTGCAACATAAATGGTTGATGAGGACATGCATAACCCCTGAAATGCTTAACAAATGGTCTCCAGATATTCCAGACACATGTGTGAAATGTTTAATTGAGAAAGGAACTTTAATTCACTGTGTATGGGAGTGCCCTAAATTGGTAACTTTTTGGAAAATGGTTGTCTGTACTCTAAGTAACAAAAAAAAAATGAAAATACCGTGCATTGCGAAACTTGCATTCTGGGGATATACCCAGATCATCTTTCTATCAATAACAATCAGAGGACTCTTATTGACTTTGGCCTCCTGCAGGCTAGAAGGATGGTTGCTTTGAGTCGGAAAGAGACCGAAATATCTTCTGCACACTCTTGGATTAAGGAGATGGCAATGTGTGTTACTTTAGATAAGTTAACGTACATCACAAGAGGTAAAGCACAGCAATTTGAAGAGATGTGGGCACCTTTAATGGATTTCCTTAAGAAATAAGAGGGTGCATATATTAATGTTTTGAGTGTGACATTTTTGTTCGGTTTTGTTTTATTTTAATTACTGCTGCTTTGATCAATGTATTTGGAATGTTTTTGTAACTTATTTTCCGTTTGGTGATATAATTTTTGTTATTTGGTTATTGTTTGTTTTATTGGAAAATTAATAAAAAACATTGTTGAAAAAAAAAAAAGGTTTATAAGCAACTGAAAAAAGCACAAATGTAAGGGCATGTCAAAACATCTCAAGGACTTCAAAAACACCTTAGACCCCAGAGGGTTAAACTTACAATCCTAACAGTAACAATCCTAACGCCCCAGTATAGTGACAGGGACACTAAAAAAGCGCTATATAAATGTAATGAATTATTATTATTAACAATATGCAGGTGCTATGACCCTTCTCAGTTTAATCTAACAGTACATTTTTTTTTTTTTTATGAATAGAATAGAAGAGAAGATGTTAGTATTACTGGATCAAGTGCTGCCGAAAAAGATGCGTCTTCAGCAGTTTCTTCAAAATGGCTACGGAATCAGCAGCACTGGTTGAGTTAGGCAAATCATTCCACTAGCAGGGAACAGTAAAGGTCCGAGAAAGAGATTTTATGCCTCTTTGAGATGGCACCACAAGACGACGTTCGCTTGCAGAGCACAAGTTTCTGGATGGCACAAAGGTCTGAAGTAATGAGATTATGTAAGGGAGAAGAGCCAGTGGGTTGTTCTGTAGGCAAACGTCAGTGACTTGAATTTGATGAGAGCGGCAACTGGCAACCAGTGCAATATTGTGAGGAGGAGTGAGACGTGTGCTCTCTTCGGCTTGTGAAAGACCACTCTATCTGCAGCATTTTGGATCAGTTGCAGAGGTTTGACAGTGCAGGCTGGAAGACCTGCCAGGAGAGCAACCAAATCTTCCCTCTCTCTCTCTCTCAGAGTTCAGTGTTCATGCGCAATGGCCTGTATGTAAAGCACCTACCACCCGCAGTTGATTTTTATATATCCTAGCTTTTATTTACTGGTAATTGGGACTCACAATTCTGATTCTGTTTCTCAACAATTGAGATTTCAGTAAATGAATGTAAAGCTAAATGTATCTTGCAGCACAGGGTGAAGTCAGTGTACATTAACGACGATTTGAGAGAAATAAAGTAAATTTAATATAAAACTACGTAAATGGTGCTCTGTGGCGCGGCAGGACTTTGAACTAGAGCTTAGATCCTCTGCCCGAGCCCGACCCGACCCGTGACCCGGCCGATATTTCCCGCCACTATGCTCGGGCCCATGATCAAGCACGTCACGTGTCACGCGCAGCGTCTCCTCCACTCGCACGCTGTGCTGTATTGTGTAGCTTAAGTGCAACATGGAGCTTGAAGAAGTAAAGAAAAAAATTAAAACAGGAGAATTAACTTTGAGCAAGTATGAAGGAAAGTCGGAGGTATGGAAATATTTTAAACTAGTCGTGGGCAGTGACAACATATGTGTTGGCTTTGTTGAGTGCAAGTGTGGCGCGCTGCTAGAGAGTCTGTACGTGTTGTAGCCATTAAATAAGCGCATTTAGTTTCATATTTATTAAAATATTATATTTTATTTTTTTCCATCTATGTTGATTATGAAAGTGAACAGAGTAGATAGGAGGATGCGCAATATCAGGAGACATGGAGTGGTTCAGGCATGATTTTGACCACTTCATTATGTATTGTTTTGTTTAAAGCCTTTCTTTAAAGTGAATTTCGTTTTGTATAAATTGTATCTTAATTTTAATAAATTTTTCATCAACCAATTGCCTGGATTTAATAAATAAGAAGCAAATATAGCAGACAATAATCATGACATGGAGGCGCCGGCGAGCCGCGGTCACTATAGCACGTGAACTGGAGCCATCTCATCATAAATTAAATCAATTCTCGGCACGCTTGTCACCGAATTTACAAATTCACATCTTGCTTGTTGCACGCACACATATGTCGAAATAACATTATTAATAATAATGAATCTTTAAGAATATTTGATTGAATGCTGAATGTTGTGCTTGTTCAATTTAATAAAATTAAAACTTTCATTGTGATAATTAAAATAATTGAATATATATATATATATATATATATATATATATATATATATATATATATAAAAAATTGCGCAGCTCCCCCGTCAATGGTCTAGCACCCATTCAGCACCTGCGTTAAAAAATGATCTGGCGTCGCCCCTGGTTATAACGGCCCACGTCTTAAAAATGGTCGGGTTTAAATCAGGCTCGGGCTCATAATTACAGTTAATGTGTCGGGCCGGGCCGGGCTCGGCCACAACGTGCACGGGCTCGGGTCGGGTCAGGCTTGATTTTTTGGGCCCGATCTAAGCTCTACTTTGAACAAGGTCCCGAGCCGTAGCTGGGCACCGTGGACAGATGGCGAATGGAGCCCGTGTGTACACACTCATAGAAAATAATGTGTTTGAATTTTAAAGAAGTGGCGCTGCGTTTCTCGTCTGGTGTGCGACCCCCTTAAGTCCTGCCCTGATTGTAGTTATGTGCGCTATTGTTTTTAATTTGTCCATTTGTTCTTATTGTATTACTGTCCGTTTCAGGGCCATGCACAGACATTTTGAGGGGCAATTTCACTTGGCCCACCCAATGCTGGAGCAGGGCCTGGTGGCTATTGCACATAAGTTTACTCATGCCCACAAATTCCACGCTTATGTGCACCTACCACCCGCAGTTGATTTTGATATCCTAGCTTTTATTTACTGGTAATTGTGACTTTCTCACAATTCTGATACTGTTTCTCAACAATTGAGAGATGTAAACTGGCAATTGTGAGAAAAAAAGTCAGAATTGTGAGATAAAAAGTTGCAATTACCTTTAAATGTATTTTTTTATGGCAGAAACAAGGTTCCATACCTTCAAGTTCATTGCAGTCACAAAACTCTGGTAAGTAAATAATACATAGGATAATAAAAATCACTTTCCTTAATTAGCACCCAAATACGTGATAACACATTTTACAAACAGCTATAGTGTATATGCTATAGTGAATTATTGTTTGCATGGATTTAGCACATTATAAGCATGGAACTTATGGAAATTCTGTGCTAAAATTATAGACAATATAGGCTTTGCATTGATATATTCAGGATGTATAAATACATTTTCTGACTGCTAACTAAATATATAAATGTAAATCTGAATATATAGAGTTATAACTATATATTCAGGCTTATAAATATATATTCAGATTTGTATCTATAATATTGCACATTTATATATATTCACAATTTACACGTAATTATTTCCTGTTTGGCCCATTTCACACACACACACACACATATATATATATACACACTCACCTAAAGGATTATTAGGAACACCCGTTCAATTTCTCATTAATGCAATTATCTAATCAACCAACCACATGGAAGTTGCTTCAATGCATTTAGGGGTGTGGTCCTGGTCAAGACAATCTCTTGAACTCCAAACTGAATGTCAGAATGGGAAAGAAAGGTGATTTAAGCAATTTTGAGCGTGGCATGGTTGTTGGTGCCAGACGGGCTGGTCTGAGTATTTCACAATCTGCTCAGTTACTGGGATTTTCACGCACAACCATTTCTAGGGTTTACAAAGAATGGTGTGAAAAGGGAAAAACATCCAGTATGCGGCAGTCCTGTGGGCGAAAATGCCTTGTTGATGCTAGAGGTCAGAGGAGAATGGGCCGACTGATTCAAGCTGATAGAAGAGCATGACTGAAATAACCACTCGTTACAACCGAGGTATGCAGCAAAGCATTTGTAAAGCCACAACACGCACAACCTTGAGGCGGATGGGCTACAACAGCAGAAGACCCCACCGGGTACCACTCATCTCCACTACAAATAGGAAAAAGAGGCTACAATTTGCAAGAGCTCACCAAAATTGGACAGTTGAAGACTGGAAAAATGTTGCCTGGTCTGATGAGTCTCGATTTCTGTTGAGACATTCAGATGGTAGAGTCAGAATTTGGCGTAAACAGAATGAGAACATGGATCCATCATGCCTTGTTACCACTCTGCAGGCTGGTGGTGGTGGTGTAATGGTGTGGGGGATGTTTTCTTGGCACACTTTAGGCCCCTTAGTGCCAATTGGGCATCCTTTAAATGCCACAGCCTACCTGAGCATTGTTTCTGACCATGTCCATCCCTTTATGGCCACCATGTACCATCCTCTGATGGCTACTTCCAGCAGGATAATGCACCATGTCACAAAGCTTGAATCATTTCAAATTGGTTTCTTGAACATGACAATGAGTTCACTGTACTAAAATGGCCCCCACAGTCACCAGATCTCAACCCAATAGAGCATCTTTGGGATGTGGTGGAACTGGAGCTTCGTGCCCTGGATGTGCATCCCACAAATCTCCATCAACTGCAAGATGCTATCCTATCAATATGGGCCAACATTTCTAAAGAATGCTTTCAGCACCTTGTTGAATCAATGCCACGTAGAATTAAGGCAGTTCTGAAGGCAAAAGGGGGTCAAACACAGTATTAGTATGGTGTTCCTAATAATCCTTTAGGTGACTGTATATACACACACATATATATATATATATATATATATATATATATATATATTTTTTTTTTTTTTTTTTTTTTAAATCACATATAAAAATCACAATTAATCGCACCCAAAATAAAAGTTTGTTTATATAATGTGTACGGTGTATAATTTTGTATAAATACACAACCCATGCATGTATATATTTAGGAAAAATGTTTTATTAATATATAATTTAAATTATGTATATATATATAAAATATATACACACATGCAAATATTTCTTAAATATATACATGCATATGTGTGTATTAAATTATACACAGTACACATATTATATATATTGTAAAAACAATTTTATTTTTGATGTGATTAACCATTGCCCAACACTAATATATATATTTTGACAATAATGGCTGTATGTTGAGTTATTTTCAGAGGACAGTGTATTTACACACACACACACACACATACATACATATACATATATATATTATATATATATATATATATATATATATATATATATATATATACACACACACACACCATGTAACACGGGCCTATCACTTCTGAATCTAAAAACAACAGAAGTTACATGTAAAGAACGAATGAACGCATGTAAACACAGTAAAGACAAAAAGTTACACTAACCTCCACGCCCGTGTAATTTTCAAAGAAGAACAGGACCATACTCTGATACAATGAATATGCACGGTCATCCACAGTGTGATAGAGTCTGGTGGGTAGCACAGTAGACAGCAGCCGCCAGATGCTCCAGGACAGCAGATACGCCGGAGCGGTGCCCAGCATCACCGCCGCTGGAAGCCAGTACCGCAACGAGTATGTGTGCACGACTACAGACAGCAGCATTTTGACTGGAAACCCCAAATGACCTCAAGCGAATCTAATCTCTACACAGCTGAAACTCAAACGCAATTAATAGTTACATAAAAAACGTGCTAATGATTTCGATCAAGGAGGGGGAGTTTATGCAAAATTTGACGTCTAATGGAAACTTCCTCCAGGTTTAAGCATGACATGCTTTTTTTTTAATGCAAAACACTTCCTTAAGTGTGATTCTAGTCTTATCAGGCACAATTCATAAAGATATTAAGATAAAATATACAATAACTGCGCTTCTACACTTTGCTGGAACTACACTCTGACTTTCCCTTTGCACTAGTAACGTTAACGTTACTCTTAAAATAAAATGACTAGAAGTGCATGCAATACTTTACTTGCTAAAACCTACAGAGGACATACCAATGACAGAAAACCGAAGCTGATCTAAGCATGGAGAACACTTTTACTTCTCCATTAATACCATAACAACATATAAACAAACGTAATGTCTTATAAATACAACCAGCAACATTGCTCGCACCCGAAAGTCACACTCGCGTTCCAGCCTCCATATTACATGATTGTTATCAGCCACATGCTTGTATCGTGCTCGCTGATTGGCTGACGAACAAGTTCCGGTGTGACGAGTTTTCGATTTCCGTGGGCGGAGCAGCATATACTTGAATATTCACGAATTTCTAGACATTTAAGATTGCGACTCGAGAGTTTAGTTCACGCTAAATGTGTCTCGGTCTCAGCACGTTTAAACGATTATTATCATAAAGGTCTTGGGATTCGGTAACATTTCATTTTGCATTTTTGTTTTTTTTAAACTACATATAATTAATTTTCTAAATACCCTACATCATTAGGTAACACATCAAACCTCCCAAAAAAATCATATTTCCCACCTCAGGCATTAAATACTTTTTTTTTTCTGATTTAAACACCTTTTATTCTCAGCCCCTTAACGGACAAAATGGAATTGGTTTAAAAATTATTGTAAACACAAAATTGGCTATGAAACAAACATACTGCTCATGTGTCCCTCATTAAAATTTTATAACTACAAATGAAAAATTTATGATAATTTTCACATTTTTCTGAAGTTAAAAATAAACAAATTTTGTGTCTGTGGTCTTTTTATTTCTGTAAAAGTCCATGTACGTTTTGATCATTTCATTTCCTGTTTGGAATGGAATAACGAGAAATTAAAAGACAGCTCGTTTATTCGTTTTTTTATTTTGTTTAAAAAACATAAATTAGATTTTGGTTCGATTTCTCATTTTTCGTTTGTGGTTTACAAATAGTTTTATGTGGGCGGCGCTGAAACGCCCATTTAATTTTATTGGTCAAACCGCTCCCGCCTTCAGGCCTTTTAATTCTGTCAGGCAGAATAAGAGTCAGTACGAGTGCAGCACTTTAATAAAATATAGTCTGAAACCACCACTCACTGTTAACTACGGATAATATTTGAAGCAGAAATATGTTGCTGGTCACATAATTCGTGCTGCTGTGACTTGCAAGCGACCCTTTTAATGTGAGCAAAATGCTGACATATTATTTTAGCATTGTATGATGTAGGCTATGTCCCATTGATAAATACAGTGCAAATAGTTCCGTCTCTTTGAATAAAAGTGAAGTGGAAATAAAAATCAATAATAGGCTGAACTGTACCATGATACTATGTCCTTAACATTCACTCTCGTCTTTTATTTAGATAAAAATGTGTGTGTGACACTGACACATGTTTATTGTGAAAACAGAATAGAAATAAAGTTTACATTTATGAATGTAAGCGTCTGTAGCCTAAGTTCACATGAAAAGAAAATGACAGAAAAGAGAGAAGCTAGAATCAGTGATCGTAACATACTGACAAAAATTAGTAGGGTTTGGGATAGGCCTTAATTAACATCCCTTTGGTTGAAGACCACGGCATGCCTTAAAATTGACCGGGTTTTATAACATACTAAATTGGTTTAGTTTTCTTTATTATGTTGGCTTGAGAAAGCCAGCATTTATTTAAACTTTTTTTTTTTTTTTAAATGAGTGTTCATCTGAGGGGTCCAAGACCCCAGGACTTTTGTCGCACTTGAGCTACGAACACACCCACACCCACACCCACACACACACACACACACAAAAGAATGGATTCGTTTTATGGTTGAAATTTAAAAAAGTAAAAATCCTTCCCTCGCGGGTCAATTTGACCCCCATAGGAATGAATGCTTCAAAGCACATATATAACCCTAAAAATGCTCAAAATTCAAACTAAAAATGCTAAAACTTTACCAAAAATGATTTTATAATGTGTAACGTTACATGTATATGAATGCATACTGAAGTGAACTGACTTTAGGAACCAGTGGAAACAGATAATTTGCTCCATATAAGGCCATCTAGTGGCTAGAGTCATAAAATATCATGCTATAATTTTTTTCCCACAAGAGGTCGACAAAGACACCCGATGTAAGATATTTTGAGCTGAATTAATTAAAAGGTTTATGCATGAAATTGGGAGTTATTTTGAATTTAAGTTGAAAGAATGTGCGGAATGTGCTTAAATTACTAAATTACTATTTATTTATTTATTATTTATTGATCATATAGTAATTTAAAGGTAAAAAATTTAAAATAACAAAAAATCTCAAAAAATGCATTAAAAATTGAAAAAATATTATCAAAATGAAATAAAATAAGCTTTCTGGACAAAAAGAAAAGAAAAGTATAATTCTAGGGCTTCGGGTCATTTTGACCCGTGAGGGAAGGATGATATATGATTCCATGAATGGCATTTATACATACAAATGTATTTATTAATACAAATGCATTTGTTACAGGTCCCGGACACTGTAAGCAGTTTCAAAACTTTGCAGTAACTTAAATCAGAGAGAGACAAGAGTTAGTGGTTGCTTAAAAGATCCTTTTTGTTGAGTTTTAATAAATATTGTACTTCAGAGTCATTAAGATACTTTGTATTTGATAAAGTATTCATGAATACGTTGAAATAAATAATACATATAGATATTTAAATCAAATAACATTAAATAAGTAGCCTAAATAAATCAAGATAAAAACAGATGTACAGATATGCTCTAATTCTTCTACACAACTGGCTCAACTCAGTTAAGAATACACAAATCTTTGGACTTCTTTATGACATAACTTAAACATCTTAAAATTATTGATAAAATAAACTATCAACTGTAACAAATTATTTGGACATTAAAACTTGTAAATTACAATTTGCTATGAAATGAAATTGAACTAACCTTAGCAGTAAATGAGAGAGAGAGACAAGAGTTAGAGGTTGCTTAAAAGATCTCTTTGTTGTCTGAGGATACACCACAGTCGTCACGGTAACTCTACTCTCTCAACTGCCACATAGAATTCGGAAAATACAGTAGGCTACACAATTTAATATTTTTGTGACCCATCTAGATGTTAGGTGGTCACCACTGATCTATAGACCAATTTTCAGTTGGTAAACATGGTGACGTTTTTATGTGGGCGGAGCTTAGGTGGTGGCAGAACGATCCCTCTGGCCGCTTCACTAACGTACAGTCTGCAAGTTTAGTTAGCTTGTTTTTAACAATGACTGGAGAAAATCCGATTTTATCTTAATGTGCAAGGCCACTCACTGTCCAGGACCGCGATTGTTATTTGCAAAAGTTAATTTTAACGGACAGAACCAGATTGGCCGACCCTACTGTACACGCTGGACGATCGGTCATGTACAGTGTGTGGTACGATCCGCAGTTCTGCCTAGCCAGCGCCATGAAGACGACAATGTAAAGAGTGACATTACGGTGCAATTTTAATGAGGTGAATATTTTCTAGAAATAAAAAATTGCAGATAAAGCATATTCATTTTTCATTGATTCTTGCACCCAACAACACAACCAGATGACATTTAATAATAAGAAGAATAATTTAAGATCCTTATTTTGTAGCCGAATCTGTGCTGGTTTGTATTTGCCGCCTCCAGTTTTCCATTTGTTCTGCCACCAGCTAGCACCGTGACGCAACTGTGACATCGGCTGGAAATTGGTCTAGCTCATGACGTCATAAACAGTGAAGCCACCGCGCCGCCATATTGGTATTCCCCAGTGAGCTCACGCGTTCTATTCATACTTTGCAGTCACGTGACTACCATGGATACCTGGCGGGCAACAAACGCTGAAAAAACGGCAAATTTCCAATACTAGCCTACAATCCAGGGGCGTCACTAGGATTTTCATTTTAGGGGGCTAAGCCCCCAATGAGGGTATGATTTTTTTTTTTTTAAATAATAAAAAAAGTTAACACTTTAGTTTAGGATCTAATGCTCACTATTAATTTCATTGCAAAGGCAGGGTTTTATATAGCCTGGCTCCGCCCTCCTACGTACTTCCACTCAATTTTCATTTTCCTTCAGTACTAGGTCTGGGATTGTGCTGTAGTCTTTGGTTTTCTCCGATCAATTTTTTACCGGGCCAATCAGCGAACAGAGGGAGTGGCTGAGAACGATGACGTTGATGTCGTGCGTTATTTTGAGTTGTACTTCAGTAATGGCAGTGGAGAAAGATGCGAGCGAAGCCATTCGGTCCGTTGTGGCAACGCTGCCGAATATCAAGAAGTTAAAGCCGGAGCAAGAACAATCTTTGCTTAGTTTTGTTGGTGGCCATGATGTTGTGGCCCTCCTCCCCACGGAGTTCGGGAAAAGTTTGATTTTCCAGCTCGCTCCGTTAGTGGTGAATGAGTTGGCTAAGGCGAACGCTAGGCATACGTCACGACCAGACGTTAGCGATTGGTTATGGCAGATCCAGAGTGACTTTGGGCAGATCCAATAGTTTTAGACTTCAATAGAGTACCCGCCTACAAGGAAGTTAACGCTTGTCAATGGAGCGATGCCAGACTCTATGTACAAATGAAACGTACGAGAGTCTGGTGGGACCAGGCTAGGTTTTATAATCACTGTGGTCCCAAATGTGAGGTAGGGCATATAGGGGGGTTTGGGGTTTCCCCGAGAAAATTTTGATTTCTCTAATCTACATATGTGCATTTTAAGATGTTTTGAAGGCCAAAAAAATTGGACAACAGCTTTAAAACCATGTCAGTGGGCAGCTGATTATTTTTCTCTCCTCATCAGCATCACACTCTTTTTCTCTTTGTTTTTATCTTGCCCTGTCTCTTCCCCTCCTAAAGCTGAGCTTTGACTGATATAGGCTTTTCATTTTTGTCTGTCAATGAAGAAAGTAAACATAGGGTCAACTGATAGGTTGCATTCACAATATGTAGGCTACACATTCATTATTGATCTTATGCCGTATACAGGGCCGTAGACAGGGCTTTATAATCAAAGAGGTCCTAAATTTGAGGTTGGTAGGGGGTTCAAATTTTTTATTTCTCTGATATGTGCATTTCAAGACGTTTTTAAGACAAAAAAAGGATAAGAAAAAGCTTTAAAACCATGTCAGTGGGCAGTAGATTTGTCAATACCTGCTCTCTCCTCATCTCCATCTCTCTTTCTTTTTTCTCAGTCTCTTCATCCCTTTCTCTTCCCCTCCTAAAGCTGAGCTTTTTTAATTTACTAAAGGCTACAATTTGTATTATATTCTCAATATGTACACATTCATTATTAATCTTGTGCCTAACATGATGAAAACGGCTTTGTTCATGTTTCTTGTCCCCTCACAATGACAGTAAACTAATTATTACATTACATAAGTCACGTTACATAGGCCTATTTTCAGTTCAAAATGGCGAAAATAGACAAAACTATATTAGTTTGCATGATTATTTTTTGTCATTCGTTTAACATTTATGACCTAAAAAAATTTAAAATATGAAATGTTAAGTTTAGCTACTTACATCTTATCTCGCACTTGACCGTACGCGTCGAATCGCACTGTTAAAATTCGCGCTCAGTAGCGTCTGTGAACATAAAGCCCTCCTACTTTGATTTGATTGGTCATCTCAAATATTCTGACATTGACGAGCAGTGACAGACCAATGAGGCTCAGATGAACACACACACACACACACACGCACACTGTCCTCTGTTTCTGACGTGCTCTCTGCTCGGCGCCGCTGCAGATTGAAGATGAAGAACGCGCTGAATCTGATTATAACAAGACTGAAGCGAACACGAATTTGTATAGCCAACATTAATCACACATTTTTAGGGGGGCAAGGCAGAAGTTTAGGGGGGCTGAAGCCCCCCTAAAAAGGGCCTAGCGACGCCCCTGCTACAATCAATTATATAGTGAGGCTATTTTGTTTCCATAGCACATTAACAAAACGTTTAATGACACTAATAACACTAAAAACAATACAATTACTAAATATTAATAATATCACTAAAATGACGAAACGATCCCGAGCTCTATATCATTTTAGTGATATTATTAATATTTAGTAACTGTATTGTTTTTAGGGTTATTAGTGTCATTAAACGTTTTGTTAATATGCTATGGAAACAAAATAGCAGTCTTTAGTTCATGAGCGCGTTTACATGCACGGTCTTAACCCGATTATGCTGAATAATAGTGCATCCAATCGTACAACAACTATCTGGCATGTCATTTACACCTCAAAACACCAACTTTTGTATATTAAAACTGGCGACGTCCTGGCAAGATCCTTGATTAGTTTACTGGGTTTCCTTGCTAGAGAACGACGTTCTTGCCCGCCAGCCAGCACTTGTGACGTCACGTGCAAAGTATGAATTGAATCAATAGGGAATTTTATGATTTGACTGAGAAAACATTGCCTAACGCGACACCGTTTTTAAATCTAAAGTCTGCCTGAACATTCTTACAACGCAAACATCCTCCTAAGCATTTAAATGGGTATTTGTTTAAAGTCGGAAATTTTACCATGCTTATTAAAAATTGCTTTGATACCGGGGAGAGGAGCGTGGAGAGTATCTGTCTACTAACAGTATGGCAGTAATGAAGTGTTTTATTTTGTGATTTTCCCTTTGAATGAAGAAGAAGCTTACCTCCTCGTTAAAATACGTTTAAAATATAATATTAAAATTTTAAGTGTATTAAAACAATGAAAGATTTGTCACTGAAGAAAAATTCCTTATAGGCTATGTGTAGCCTACTTAAAAGCTCTTTCTGGTTGTGTTTGATCAGTAGTTTGTTCATATAAAGTTTTTCGATTAGTTTGGCAAGAAAATGTTCAGGAAATGCATAATACAAATTGTATCAGAATCAGAATCAGAATCAGAAAGAGCTTTATTGCCAAGTGTGCTTGCACACACAAGGAATTTGTTTTGGTACTGAGGCTTCCAGTGGACATATACAGATACAAATACAACAAGAAACATAATACTACAAATTATAAGAATAAAAAATAAAAATATAAATATATGAGAATAAAAGTATCACAGTTGGGTTTAGTCAGAGTAGACATTTTCAGATTTACAGATTATGAACTATGAACATATTTACAGTGTTTTGAATATTATAAATAGAAAAAAAATCTACATATAAGTGTCACATGAGTTGTAGGATATTGCACTAAACAGTGGGAGTATTGCACTTAGGCATATGCCTTGGGAGATATGTTAACTGTTCAGAAGGGAAATGGCCTGTGGGAAGAAACTGTTCCTGTGCCGAGATGTTCTTGTGGCCAGTGATCTGATTCGCCGTCTTGACGGTAACAGTTCAAACAGGAGGTGTCCAGGGTGAGTGGAGTCTGTGATGATTTTACCTGCTCTCTTCCTCACTCTGGAAGAGTACAGGTCCTGGAGGGATGGCAGGGGGGCACCAATGATCCTCTCCGCAGTCCGGACTGTCCGTTGTAGTCTCCTGATGTCTGATTTGGTAGCTGAACCAAACCAGACAGTGATGGAAGTGCATAAAACAGACTCAATGACGGCTGAGTAGAACTGAATCAGCAGCTCCTGTGGCAAGTTGAACTTCCTCAGCTGGCGAAGGAAGTACAGTCTCTGCTGGGCTTTTTTCACGATGGAGTCAATGTGATTGTCCCACTTCAGGTCCTGAGAGATGATAGTGCCCAGGAACCTGAATGACTCCACTGCTTCCACAGTGCTGTTCATGATGATGAGTGGGGGAAGTGCTGGGCTGTTCCTCCTGAAGTCCACGATCATCTCCACTGTTTTGAGCGTGTTCAGCTCAAGGTTGTTATAACTGCACCAGACAGCCAGCTGTTCAACCTCCAGTCTGTAAGCAGATTTGTCACCGTTTCGGATGAGACCGATGACAGTGGTGTCGTCGGCAAATTTCAGGAGCTTGACAGAGGGGTCTTTAGAAGTGCAGTCATTAGTGTACAGGGAGAAGAGCAGTGGGGAGAGAACGCACCCTTGGGGGGCGCCAGTGCTGGTGGTGAGAGTCCTGGATGTGTGTTTCCCCAGTCTCACTCGCTGCTGCCGGTTCGTCAGGAAGCTGGTGATCCACTGACAGATCGAGGATGGTAAGGAGAGCTGGGTCAGTTTGGCTGTGAGAAGATCAGGCATGATGGTATTGAAGGCCGAACTGAAGTCCACAAAGAGGATCCTTGCATAAGTCCCAGGTCTGTCAAGATGTTGCAGGATATAATGCAGTCCCATGTTGACTGCATCATCCACAGACCTGTTTGCTCTGTAAGCAAACTGAAAGGGATCCAGCAGGGGTCCAGTGATGTCCTTCAGGTGGGCCAACACCAGTCTTTCAAACGACTTCATGACCACAGACGTGAGAGCGACAGGTCTGTAGTCATTAAGTCCAGTGATTTTGGGTTTTTTGGGGACCGGAATGATAGTGGAGCGTTTGAAGCAGCAGGGAACTTCACACTGCTCCAATGATCTATTGAAGATCTGCGTGAAGACCGGGGCCAGTTGGTCAGCGCAGGCTTTTAAACAAGCAGATGAGATGCCGTCTGGGCCTGAGGCTTTCCTAGTCTTCTGTTTTTTGAAGACTCGGCTCACGTCCTCCACACAGACCTTAAGCTCAGGTTGGATGGCAGGAGGGGGGAGTAATAGGAGTGCAGGAGGTGATGGTGAATGTGTGAAGTGCAGGTCAGAGCCGGTGTGTGGTGTGAATGAGGGCTTTTCAAACCTGCAATAAAATGAGTTTAAATCATCAGCCAGGTGTTGATTGTCCACAGATCGGGGGGATGGTGACTTGTAGTTGGTGATGTTTCTCAGGCCATTCCAGACTGAAGATGGGTCGTTGGATGAAAACTGGTTTTTCAGTTTTTCAGAGTAGCTTCTTTTAGCAACTCTGATCTCCTTTGTCAGTCTGTTTCTGGTCTGGTTATACAAGATTTTATCCCCACTTCTGTAGGCATCCTCTTTGGCATGACGAAGGTGTTTGAGTTTTCCAGTAAACCATGGTTTATCATTAGTAAATGATAAGAATGTCCTGGTAGGAATGCATGTATCCTCACAGAAACTTATATATGATGTTACAGTATCTGTGAGCTCATCCAGATCGTTGGTAGCAGCTTCAAAAACAGTCCAATCAGTGCAATCAAAGCAGGCCTGTAGATCCTGCTCTGCTTCATTAGTCCATCTTTTTACAGTCCTTATTACAGGTTTAGCTGATTTCAGTTTCTGCCTGTAGGTCGGTATGAGATGAACCAAGCAGTGATCAGAGAGCCCCAAAGCTGCTCGTGAAACGGAGTGATACGCATTTTTTATTGTGGTGTAACAGTGGTCCAGTATATTACTGTCTCTGGTGGGACATGTAACGTGCTGTCTGTATTTTGGTAGTTCACGGGAAAGATTTGCTTTGTTAAAATCCCCAAGGATGATTAAAAGAGAGTCAGGATACCTCTGTTCTGTTTCAGCTATTTGATCAGCCAGCTGTTGTAGCACCGCGCTCACGCACGCGTCTGGAGGAATGTAAACATTCACAAGAATGAAAGAGGAAAACTCCCGAGGCGAGTAGAAAGGTTTACAGTTTATGAAATGTGCCTCTAAGTTAGGAGAGCACATCTTCTTCAGTGTTGTTACATCTGAACACCAACTTTCGTTAATGTAGAAACACAATCCACCACCTCTTGTTTTCCCCGTTAGCTCCGCGATGCGATCCGCTCTGAACAGCTGGAAGCCCGGCAGATGTATTGCGTTGTCCGGTATGGCTTCACTCAGCCAGGTTTCAGTGAAGCACAGAGCAGCAGAGTTAAAAAAATCCTTGTTAGTGCGTGTGAGGAGAAGAAGTTCGTCCGTTTTGTTAGGAAGGGATCGGAGGTTCGCGAGATGAATACTGGGGAGTGCAGTGCGGAGGCCGCGCTCGCGGAGTTTAACCAGCGCGCCGGCTCGCTTCCCGCGTTTGCGTCTGAACGCGCGTTTGAACAACAACGCTGCCCCACCGACGAGAATGTCCAGCAAGACGTCCGAATAATCAAAAACTGTAGAAAAGTTATCCGGTGTGTGTTTCCTAATGTCCAGTAGTTCGTCTCTGGTGAAACTGATAGGAAAAGAATGACTAAACGCAGAACAAACGAACAAAAACAACACAATAGCTGGAGAGCTCCGCACCAAGGCAGCCGTCTGCGGCGCCATCTTGATAGGGTATGGGTATGGGTTGATAGGGTATGGGTTAATGTAATCCCTTATTTACACTGCACACGTCTGCGGCGCGTTACGGCATGCGACACGGCCAACTCTAGTCAATGCGTCAACCGCTTCGGCTTCGCTAACGCCTGTTTCACACACACTCCGTTTGCAGTGCATATTTTTTTTCCGTACCCATGTTAACAGGCTAGAGCGTTCACACCAGTCTATGTTTCACACTGAATGCATTCCATATAGGCCTACAGCAGTGCAGAGATCGTTTCCGCACCGAGTATATTTCTGTCATTCTATATAGATCAGTGGTGGTCACACATTTAAGCAATTTCTTTTTCTTGCCAGGAAAAATAAATAATAAATAGCCTAAATAAAAGGGAGGAAACATCATTACATCACTAATAGTCCAGTCATTTTAAGCCAAAATGGGGGTCAACCTAGAACAAATTGGAACAGAAGCAAACTCAACTGATTTTGTATCCTCAATATGTCCTAGGTAAGGAAAAAAAAAGCCCAGAAGAATCCCATTAGGGGAAAGTTTTGAAAAAGACCCAATGTTATGTTGCCAAATGAACACGTAGATAAACCACTGAAGAAGACCAGGACCACAAGAGACATTTTTGCATTTTAATTTCTTCTCCAGATGGTGAAAACTGAAAGCATACACAACATGCTCTTAGAAAAACTGAGCTCTAGACAGACGAGAATAAAGTCATTCATCGGCGCTTTAAAATGCATTTCCCAACTAGACAATACAAAAATACATCACCTAAGATCCTTATAAACACATATAAAAACTTACGGCATTGCCTTGACAGTGCTTTAAAGGGAATGGCAACAGATCGCTGACCATACGATGCTGGATTTCGCCTGCTCTGTTTACCATGAAACCGAAACCGGAAGTTAGCGCGGCCGCACAGGAAATAAAATTGTCCGCTAATATTTTTTAAATAAAACTTACAAATAAACATGAAATACTTATAAGAAACTCTTAGAAATGCTTTTTAAACATTTAACTTATTTATTAAATTATTAACTGCCTTAAGAACAACACATTCCCCGCCTGACCTCAGTGAGGTCACTATCAACAACAAAAACTTAGCGGGATTCAGTCCTTTGGCAAAAGAAGAATGACTTCAGTAACTGGTCGCAAAAAGGTCTTTCGAGTGCCTTGGTCATTTACTGTGACCTCGACTTTCCTCACTCGATTTTCCTTCCCAGGGAAAGTTGCTGTGACTCTACTCATGAGCCAGCTGTTCCGTGGAACCTGCTTGTCCTTGAGCAAAACAAGGTCACCAACTTGCAGATTTCGACAAGATACAGTCCATTTCTGCCTCTGCTGCAATAAAGGCAGGTACTCTCGCCTCCAGCGTGTCCAGAACTGGTTGGCAAGAGCCTGAACTTGTCTCCATTACTTGGTGTAAAGGTCCTTGTCCAAGAAATCTCCAGGAGGAGGTATAAGGCACGATTTCTGGGTTAGCAGCATAGAGGGAGAGAGAATGAAGGGATTGTCTGGATCGGACGAAACTGGAAGGAGTGGCCTGGCGTTTATGATTGCAGACACTTCAGCCATAAGTGTGCACAATACGTCGTGAGTGAGTTCCACCTTACTTTGAAGCAGCATTGAATCCAATATTCTCCGTGCAATGCCGATCATGCGCTCCCAGGAGCCTCCCATGTGGGATGCATGAGGCGGGTTGAATTCCCAACTGCAACCTTGATCATTCAGGTATAGTTGCAGAGCTTTGTCCATTCCTAACTCCTTGGAAGCCCCAATGAAATTAGTGCCACGATCCGATATAAGTTTTTTGGCAGGGCCTCTCAGGGCAAAGAAGCGTCTCAGGGCATTTACACAACTGCTGGTGTCTAAGGACTCAATTACCTCCATGTGCACGGCTCTTGAGCTCATGCAGGTAAACAGGATAGCCCAACGCTTACTTTGTGCATGTCCACCTCTGGTACGTCTGGTGGTTACTGTCCAAGGCCCGAAAACATCAAGGCCGACGTAGCTAAAGGAAGGACATGATTTCAAACGTTCCGGGGGAAGATCTGCCATGAGTTGCTCTTCCTGCTTTCCCTGCAGTTTGCGACAGATAACACACTTGTGGATAACTGAATTAACTAGTCTCTTTCCACCGACTATCCACAGACCTCCAGCCCTTATTGCACCTTCTGTTAGGTGACGACCCTGGTGCTTGACCTGTTCATGGAAGTGGCGAGTGAGCAGGATAGAGACATGACTGTCTTTTGGGAGAATTATCGGGTTTTTTTCAGAGTTCTCGAGCTCTGAGTGTTTGAGTCGACCTCCAACAGAAATGATGCCGTTGTCCAGGACTGGGCTGAGCTTTTGCAAAGGGCTTTGTTTGGTGATGGATTTGCCAACGTTGAGGGCAGACAGCTCCTTTGCGAAGGTGGCCTGTTGCACTTGTTGGAGGATGACCCGTTTTGCTTGATCCATTTCATCTGGTGTACGAGGAAACTGACATATGTGCCACCCTTTGCATCCATGGTTTGAATTGGAGCCGTTGAAAGATTTTGCCATGTGAATGAGGAAGGCGACTGCACGGACCAAAGACTTGAAGGTGGAGAAGCGCTCAAAGCGCTTACAGGAGACTACTTGAAGGTGAGTGGCACAAGTTCTCACTTGTGGCCTGATTTCACAGTCTTTGTCAGGCTCAACTAAGTCAAAATTGTCGTTTTCATTCTTTGCCTCTGGGGGTGAGCGACGGATGAAGGAGGGTCCGGTGAACCAAGTTGTTTTTGTTAGTTGAGATGCTGTGAGCGAGCGTGATGCGTGATCCGCTGGGTTTTCCTCGGTGCGCACATAGTGCCACTGCTCCGGCTTTGAAGACTGGCGAATACGCTGCACTCTGTTGTGAACATATGTGTAGAATCTTTTTGATTCGTTGCAGATGTAGCCCAAGACCACCTTGCTGTCTGTGTGAAAGTGAACAGCGTCAAACACTATGTCTAGCTCATTCTTGACAAGATCAGCTATCTCTACAGCCAAGACAGCGGCGCACAGTTCCAGTCTTGGTATTGTGGGCTCTGACTGAGGAGTTAGTTTTGCTTTACCCATGACAAACCCTACCTCAACTTTGTCATTTGGATACAGAGCTCTCAAGTAGGCTACTGCACCTATTGCTTTGGTCGATGCGTCTGAAAAGACATAGAGTTCTTTGCGCTTTGCCTGACTGAGAGAGGTAGATGTGTACGTTCTTGGGACATGGAGTTCCCTTAAGTCCTGCAGCGAATCCCTCCAAGCTTCCCATTTGCTCTGCTTATCTTCTGGAAGTGGTGTGTCCCAATCAGAGTTTTCTGAGGTGAGTTCTCTTAGTAGAGCTCTTCCCTGAATGGTAACTGGTGCTAATAAGCCTAGTGGATCGAAGACACTATTAACAGATGACAAGACACCTCGGCGAGTAAATGGCTTGTTTCTTGTGGCCACTGAAAATGTGAATGTGTCTGTCATGGTTTCCCAAATTAGGCCTAGACTGCGCTGTGATTGTGTTTCCTCACCACTCAGATCCAGATCTTTCAGGACTGGTGCGCAATCTTCAGGAGAGAAGGCTCGCATGGCTGCTGGTGAATTAGAAGCAAACTTATGCAGGCGCAGATTGGACTCAGCAAGTGAAGCTTGCGTTCTTTGGAGCAAGTCGATCGCTTCGGCTGGAGAAGGCACAGAAATCAGTCCATCATCGACATAGAAGTGTCTCTCCACAAACTTGACTGTGTCAGCCCCATAGTCTTTCGCTCCAGCTTCAATGGCCTTGCGCAGACCGTAAACAGCCACAGCGGGAGATGGAGAGTTCCCAAACACATGGACCTTCATTCTATAATCAATGACCTCCTTTTCAACATCATTGTCCTTGTGCCACAGAAAGCGAAGATAGTTCCGGTGATCCTCACGCACCATGAAGCAGTGAAACATCTGCTGTATGTCGGCCATGACAGCAATGCTTTCTTTACGGAACCGGAGGAGTACCCCAATGAGACTATTGTTTAAGTCAGGGCCAGTGAGGAGTACACTATTAAGTGAGACACCGTCCTCTTGGGCACTGGAATCAAAAACTACCCTGATCTTGTTGGGTTTTTGAGGGTGGTAGACCCCAAACATGGGGAGATACCAGCATTCTTCTCCTTGCTTAAGTGCGGGCGCTATCTCAGCGTGACCGCTGGAGAAAATCCCTCCCATAAACTCCACGTATTGCTGCTGCATGTGGGGTTTCTTTTGCATGCTCCGTTTGAGAGACAAAAAACGTCTGACTGCTAGCTCTCTATTGTTAGGCATTTTCCGGCGAGGCTCTCTGAAAGGAAGTGGGGCGACCCAGCTATTGTCATCGTCTTTGTACATGCTTTCATCCATGATCTCTAAAAAGAGTGTGTCATCTATGGAGGGAGCTGGCTCATTGTCGTTTTTGCTGCGGTTGAAAACTGATTGTCCCAGACTTTGCTCTGGAGCCTTAGTGTGCCTGTTACTGTGTGGCGTTTCCTTGAGCTGTCGGAAGTTATCACACTGTCCAAAAACCGTGGGGCGGCCATTTTCAAGAATAATTGTTTTGAATGAGTTGACTGTGGGCTTGTGGACCTTACCTACACACACCTCCCCGACTACGACCCACCCTAAATCTAGGCGCTGGGCGAAGGGCGCATGATGAGGGCCATTAACTTGTTCCCTTACTTTGTGAGCACGTAGAACATCTCGCCCTAGCAGTAGAAGTATTTCTGCCTTATGGTCTAGCTCTGGAATGTACTTTGCTATGGACCGAAGATGTGGCTGGTGCCTTGCAGCATTTGGTGTTGGGATCTCGCTTCTTTCGTTAGGAATGTCCTGACATTCAATGAGAGGAGGGAGTGGGATTACCACAGACCCATCTAAAGACTCAATGTGAAAGCCTTCAGCCATTTTCCCCCATGTTTCAACGAGGCCTGAACATGTTCTTAGGTCATAACTGACTATTTTATGTTTAATGTTGAACAGATCAAAGAACTCTGGCCTGGCTAAGGATCGATTGCTCTGATCATCGAGTATGACGTAAGCCTTAACCGCACTGTCCTGGCGACCCTCTGGATACACCTTTGTGAGACATATTTTTGAACAAGAACGACCCCACTGACCTGGATCGCACACTTTGGTGCATGTTGTGGTTACTGTGATGCTGTCTGAGATGTCTTTTCCCTCCCCGCCATCCTCTTGAGCGGGAGCAGGAGCCTTGAAGGTTTGAGCAGGAGCCTTGAAGGTTTGAGGTGGAGGGCCAGGATGCATTACTGTTTCGTGGCTGGTACTTTCACAGTCGGAGCACTTTACTGTGGATTTGCAGTCCTTAGCGAGATGAGTGTCCGAGGCACAGCACTTAAAACAAATTCCTTTCTCTTTAAGGAAGGCCTTTCTTTCATCGAGCAGTTTGTTCCTGAATGTCCTGCATTTATTGAGTGGGTGGGGCTTATTGTGCAGCGGGCAGTTGCTTTTAAAGTCCTTGTTGGGGGGTGTAATATTAGTTTTATTTACGGAGATGGGTTTGGCGGAGCTAAAGTTTCTCAGGTTGGGTCTTTCTAAATGTAATTGGGTTTGGCTGTACTGTTGGTTAAAGCTTGGATCGTTACGTCTCTTAGCTTCTTTGCATATGAACTTGCAAAAGTAACTGAAAGGTGGAAAGCAGTCATGATGATCCTCTTTATATTGTGAACCTAGTGACATCCACTTCTCCTGAATTCCATATGGGAGTTTGTCCACAATTGGCCTGATTCCGCGTGACGTGTCAAGATAGAGAAGACCGGGCAGATACCCATCCTCTTTTGCTCCTTGAATCTCCTGTAACAGATCCCCAAGTTCCCTCAGTTTCACATTATCCTTTGCTGTCATTTTAGGAAAACTGTCCAATCTCTGGAAGAGCTATTTTTCGATGATTTCAGGAGCCGCATAACACTCTTGGAGTCTGTCCCATGCTTTCTGTAAAGCTACTGCAGGGTTATTGACATACACAGAGCGAATGCGTCTAATTTGACTACTTGACTCCTTTCCTAACCATTTTGTCATCAAGTCGAGCTCTTGTGTTGGCGTGAGGTGAACGTCTGCTGTAGCCCCGGTAAATGAGGAGAGCCACGCTCTAAAATTCTCTGGTTTGTCATCATATTGGTATAGACCTGAAGTGATGAGGTCACGACGTGCCATGTATTGTGCAAGTGGCTCTGCTTGGTGTGACGTACTTGCAGGTGAGTTGTAGGGAGGCACGAAAGGGCTAGAGAATGGGTTGAGTGCGTTCTTTGTTTGTTTACTTTTTGGTTTAGTCTCACCTATAGGAGAGGAAGATGTGGTTTGGAAAGCCACGGATGTGTGTTGGTTGTGGCATTGGGGCCTAGTGTTAACAGGTGAAGGTTCTGCGTCTGAAACGTCATTTTCAGTAGGATTCCATGTGATGAATGTGCCCTCTATTTCAACACTTTGGTTGCAGGTGGCTGGAGCGGGGCCATTATGTTTATTCACATCCATTTGAGATTTCACATATTCACATGTTCTTTCTCTTTTAACTCTATCTGATTCTGATCTTCGGCTCTCATGCCCATCTCGTATTGCCTCTGCATCTTCTAGCACCTCTGCCTCAGCTACTGCGGCATCTGCTTCTCTTTGTAATTCTAGCACCTGTAGCTCTGTGTCGATTTTCACTTTTTGCACTTTTAACTGTGCTTCCTTGCTTGCATATGAGGCTCTTACCCTAGCCGCTTCTGCTTTGGCTCGAGCACGAGCGGCTCTACTTGCAGATGAGGATGAAAGACCTGAAGCGTTTGTAGCAGATCTGTTGCTAGCTGCCATTTTGACCACGATGAAGCTCTGATTGCTGCCTTTTCACTGTTATGTTGCCAAATGAACACGTAGATAAACCACTGAAGAAGACCAGGACCACAAGGGACGTTTTTGCATTTTAATTTCTTCTCCAGATGGTGAAAACTGAAAGCATACACAACATGCTCTTAGAAAAACTGAGCTCTAGACAGACGAGAATAAAGTCATTCATCGGCGCTTTAAAATGCATTTCCCAACTAGACAATACAAAAATACATCACCTAAGATCCTTATAAACACAAATAAAAACTTACGGCATTGCCTTGACAGTGCTTTAAAGGGAATGGCAACAGATCGCTGACCATACGATGCTGGATTTCGCCTGCTCTGTTTACCATGAAACCGAAACCGGAAGTTAGCGCGGCCGCACAGGAAATAAAATTGTCCGCTAATATTTTTTAAATAAAACTTACAAATAAACATGAAATACTTATAAGAAACTCTTAGAAATGCTTTTTAAACATTTAACTTATTTATTAAATTATTAACTGCCTTAAGAACAACACACCCAAATATAGCCTATTCATACCCCTATTCATTCTTTTTCTCAAGTGAATAGGGTAAACATTTTAACCTTTAGATATCACCATGAAAATTACTGAGTTGATTACTTACGTACATCAAGACAAACAAAAAATGTATTACAAGTTTTTTTTTTACGGTGCATAATCTAATTACAAATGTGCTAATTTGCATAAATACACAAACTGATCTAAACATTGCCTTGGGTATAGCCAAGTGAAAATGTCTTGTTGAATCTTGTTGACATATAACAGTAAAAGACTTAGGGCCTTATCTTGCACCCAGCGCAATTGACTTTGTACACTGACGCATGTATCATTCGTATTTTGCACCCGCGCAAAGCGGACTTTTCCCTCCACAGACGTGCACTTGCGCTCCCTGGGCGGTTCAGCGCAAAAAAGGAGGCGTGTTCCGGCGCAAACAATCCCTGGTGCTATTTTGCAGTTCCAGAAAACAATTGCGCCACTGACCAGAAAAAACCTAGTCTAAAGTCAGTGGCGCGTTGCGCGTACATTCAGATGCTATTTTAAGCGCGCATGCTTGGCCATAATACAGAGTGTGAACAACGCGCATACACTGTAGATGATTCTCTCATCTACACAGATGCATTTTCCTTTTTGCAAATGATACATTATTATAAGGAAAAAGGTAACACTTTACGGTAAGGGTACATGAATTATAATGAATTCAGGTATAAATTCATCTATGAATTGGGCATTAATTCATGCATTAATATCTAATGAATCATCAGGAACTAACACAAGTTCAACGTTTTTCATTCATGACTTCATGGATGAACAACACCTTAATTAAAACATTAACTAAGATGAGTACATCATCATGAATTATGATTTATTACGCATGATCATGATGTTTTCTTTGGTCACAAAAAAATGTGTCTTTACTATCCATTGTGGATAAAGCAACAGTTATGGTACATGAATCATGAACTCATGCATAAAAAAAGTATTAATTAATGCATGCAAGACTACTCTTCGAATTATTAATACAAAAATCCACATTACCTCATGCATGCATACAGGCTAGAACAGTATATCAATTAATGTGAGAACTGTTTTTCTGAATTATGATTTGAGTTGCCAAGCATGTTCATGTCTTCTTCATAGCCTGTAAATGGACAGACCCCAAAATTGGCCAATCACAGCAAATAGCACACGAATTCTGTTAACATTCAAATGCATTCATCATTAACTAAGCATAATCTTTTAATGACTTCATCATGTGTGTGGCCCAGGGTGGGAATTATGTAATTTTAGGGGCAAGGCCATTTGGCCTCCACCTTTTCTTTTTTTTTAGGGGCACCAAGGCCATATGACAGGGCACAAAGGCCATTGAGTACAATTCGATGGTTTTCCCATTCAGATTGATACCATAACATCCTAATTTGGAATAAGACACGGATTATGACTTTTTTTAATAAAAAATACATTTTTTACCTTCTGTGATCTGATTTGGCTTCAGATTAAAAAAAAAATCAGACAGAAAATATTATATTTTATGTATAATCAGGCATGAAAACGGTTCAGGGGTGAAAAAGGTAAGAAGGATATTACCCCTCTAGGGGTGTCCGGGGGGCATGCTCCCCCGTAAGAAAATTTTATATATTCCATATTTTAAAGCATCAATCTGATGCATTTTTAGATGCATTTTTTTGCATACCAGTGCAGTTAAAAAAAAAAAATCAAATAGAATTTCTATAACTGTGTTGAACTGATAATCACTCTTTTGTGTGTTAAACACAATCTACTTAATACAGACAACTTCATTATAAAGAAAAACAACAAATAAAAAAAATATGATCATAACCAATCATGACAAAAATTCTATTATAAACTAGATTAGTGGATAACTCGCTCAGTAAAATTTAGTCTAGAAAAATCACAAGTGTACAATAATTTTATCAAATCTGAACATTTAGTGAAAAAAAAACATTTACTGGGGAACAAATAAGAGACAATAAGTGTAGCACTAAATCTGGTAAAACGTTACACATTGCTCTTTGTATTGTTGTAAAATACATGAATGAAAAACAAGATAAAAATCAGAAAGATCAATTATTTTATATATAGTCTAGGCTACTATAAAATTAAGACATTTTTTTAAATGTATATCACAGCTGTTTAATGAGGCAGCAACATATGATAGATAGGACAGAACAAAAAAGGCTATTAAGAATCTTTCATTGCGCAAAAGTATTATATGATAATGAAAGGATCCAACACAGTGCGGCACACAGCGCTTATGCGCATCCAGAGCGCAGAATGATGCGCTTGAAACAACACAGAGTCACAGCGCGCAGCGCGTCGAGTCCGCATTGAAAAGTTCAAAGCACAAAGGGAAGACATATCGATGCGTAGTGTATTATACAGTATCTATCTATGCAATAGTTTATTGAGCCTTTTCTTTTAACAGTTTTAAATTTCAGTTACTGTGCGCGTGAAGAACAATTATAGTGCTCCAGTGTTGTGATCTAACAGACACACGATAGAAAGTAACATGATTAAGTTACAGCAATACAGTCCAGCAAGATAGTCATTTTATGCGAAACCATAGAGCTTTATCTACAGATCAAGTATAATAATATTAACATTGAATCATCTTGGAGAGGGTTTCATCTGTAACCGAACGCGACGCGCTGTTTGATGCTGAATGGAGAATGACTGACAGCCGCAGCGGAGGGAAAAGTTTTCGTGAACTTGAATTTAATTACTTAAATTTCTATCTCACATCATAGGCTACTATAGTATGGCTTCATATAGTATACCATTCTATTCAATTCAATAAAATATTATTCCTGTTAATAGAAATCTGATGTAAACTGAGAATATATAAATATTTCTCCAAATCTGCACACTTTTGAGCTAAAAGCCGTGAGTGACGTTGTTTTGTGAATCGCTGTCATGACGACAGCACATGAGTTTTTTATGAATGGGAACGCGATGGGGAAAAAAAACGCTTCAGTGCGCCGACGCACTGGTTATGACACTGCACCTGCGCGAATCCACGAACTAATTGAAGTTCAGAGACTACTTGGGTGGCCCACTATGCCGTACTGGCGCTTTATACATGGAACTTGGACAGGGCCAGGGCACACAGGCCACTGTGGCCGTACGATGATTTTTTTTTCACGGGGCATGAAGGCCAAAGTGTAGGGCAACGGCGGCCATGGCCGCGTGGCCGCGGTATAATTCCCACCCTGGTGTGGCCCCTCAACTAAAGTGATGACTTGGTCTTTTGAAACACTGATGAACAATGTGTTTTCATTATGATTTGAGTTACCCAGCATGTTCATGTCTTCATAATAGCCTGCAGGTAAATGCAGACCCCAAAATAGACCAATCCCAGCTCATAGCACATCAATTCTGTTGACATTCAAATACAGTAGTCATTATCAACTAAGCATTATCTTTTAATGATTTCGTCATGTGTGTGGCCCCTCAACTAAAGTGATGACTTGGTCCTTTGAAACACTGATGAACAATGTGCTATTAATGGTGGCATATACGTGAAATGACATGAATATGAACATGAACGTTCAAGCCTTTGCAAACAACGTACTGTGGACACAAATGGACTTTGATCTTAACTTTACTGCTTTATTCCAACGTGATCTCATGAGAATAGGTGTGTATTTTTAAGTAAAGTGTAAGTTAGTTCTATCATACGTACATTTATTTACGTTTTATACACACAGAAACTACTCTATTGCATTCAACTGTCTTATCAATTAAGTTTTCAGTCGCATTTATTAATATAATACTCATAAATATTAACATTTTGCTCGTTTTGCCTCCATGGTGTTAAACAAGAATAGGCCTACACTTTAAAACCTTAAAAATACCTTCTTTACTCGTTTAACCATTTTGTAATATAGTTTATTTACCGTGAGACACAAAAAGCGTTTTCTCCTATAAAACACAACATAAATTCACAAAAGACATCAATTTTATTAGTTTGATGTAATCCAAATCTTTAGAATCCATACGTTGTTTGCAAGAAACAGATCCAAATTCAGTCTTTTATCCAGTGATCTTCATCTCCATTTCTCAGCAGCGCCAGCGACCGTAAACGACAAATCCCGCGCTGGTGATGAATTCAAATTCAAAAATTGCGCCCTCAAGAAACGTTACGTCATGTTTTACGGCAGTGATATCAAACGCTCATTGGCTCTTCCCTGCTTCGTCACAGATTGCGACATGCCGTGTTTCAGTCGGTGACGGTGTAGTACATTTGAAATGGAAAAGCACGCGCGCCTTCACAGAGCGAACCCGAAGCCGGATTAACATGTTCATGGATTATTAATTTAAATAATTTAAATCTGCTCTGTACCTCATACAAAACTATTATAATACTGCCAGAGAGGACTGCGACTGCAACACATCATCATGTTAACGACTTTTGGTACCGGTTTTGACATTTTCGCAATAAATAAATTATTGTGATTATACTTGTCTGTCTGTTATGTTTTTCTTCATAATTGTAGTCTACGTAGTTTTAAGGAATGGTTATGGGTAGGATTAGTGGCTCAAAATATATTTTAATGCTATATTGTTAATAAAATGCCATTTCTCTACACATCTCTGTCCATTACGTTTTATCCTTTTTATATTCTGTATAAAATGGGTATGTTTAGGTTTGGGAATAGGGTTAAGGGATCTTACATTTATCTATAAAATGGTAAAAGGGAAATTATACAGATATCTTTATGATATGGAATATACGTAAATAACGTTTTGTAGCTGTAAAATCATAATAATGTTACGTTTAAATGTTGCAGATATGTCCATATTATACGTTTCAGCATCTATCCAAACGTACAAAAAAGTACGTTTTCTATCTTTGAAAATAACGTATTAATAACTACGTATTAACAATGAGACCTGTTTATTCTGAAACAGTATCAGTTAAATCAACAGCAATACTTGGGAAGAGACATGAACATGCTAGATAACTCGAATCATAATGAAAACACATTGTTCATCAGTGTTTCAAAAGACCAAGTCATCACTTTAGTTGAGGGGCCACACACATGATGAAGTCATTAAAAGATTATGCTTAGTTAATTATGACTGTATTTGAATGTTAACAGAATTCGTGTGCTATTTGCTGTGATTGGCCAATTTTGGGGTCTGTCCGTTTACAGGCTATGAAGAAGACATGAACATGCTTGGCAACTCAGATCATAATTCTCACATTAATTGATATAACGTTACTGTTCTAGCCTGTATGCATGCATGAGGTAATGTGGATTTTTGTATAATAATTCGAAGAGTAGTCTTGCATGCATGAATTAATGCTTTTTTTATGCTTGAGTTCATGAATCATGAATTCATTGATGATTCATGTACCATATGTAGCTTTATCCACAATGGATAGTAAAGACACATTTTTTTGTGACCAAAGAAAACATCATGATCATGCGTAATAAATCATAATTCATGATGATGTACTCATCTTAGTTAATGTTTTAATTAAGGTGTTGTTCATCCATAAAGTCATGAATGAAAAACGTTGAACTCGTGTTAGTTCCTGATGATTCATGAGATATTAATGCATGAATTAATGCCTAATTCATTCATGAATTTATACATGAATTCATGATAATTCATGTACCCTTACCGTAAAGTGTTACCAGGAAAAATATTAAAACACGAGGGAAATCATTGTTGTGTCCATGACGATGGGAAAAATAGGCATAAAGCTTACACATTTACCGGTACCCAAATTATTATATGTGTAGGAGCCATGTAATGGGAAAGTCATGTGATCAAACGATAATGGGAGTGTCATTAATTAAGTAGGGTTAAAACACCTGTTGTGTGTGTGTGTGTTCATATGGAAGAATGGGGGTGAGTGCTGGAGCACATATTTTGTTGACCGTGCAAACGAAACCTGTACAAATAAAACAACATGCAAGCTTCATGGATAAACGCGTCACAGAAGTCATTCCTCCACTCAGCTCCTTAGCGGTTTTTGGTTTGTTTGTTATGTGCCGCTACAAGATAGTCAACAAACTTGTTTGAGAACGTGAACGCGTCGACTTTGGATTCAAGGAAGAGGCCCTCGCGCTTTTACTGGACGGAAAGGATAGGAAGCGCAGCGCTGACTGACGGAGAATCGCCCTGCTCTCGCTTGTTTTAATGAGGATTATTGCACTTTGAACTTTTAACGCAACAGGACAGACGTCTTTGGATATGTTTGCTGCAGTAACGTGCGGTGAAATCTTGTCATGGGTAGGCTGTGACCTATCAATGTGGCATATATGTTCATATATTCATTCAATTAATGTAGCAACCCAAGTTCATATCAGGCATCATCACATCGCTACCTGCATACAGCAAAGTTAGTCATATGTGAGGCTAATGCACAATCAAATCTAATAATCAAATTAATGGACACATCTATCTTATGACTTATACAACAAACAAATGTTTTGTGCGGGACACAGTAAGAGAGGGAGGCGGCGCGTTGTCAGCGAACCGACAAGCAGCCAAGTCACTCCTTCAAAATGCGCAAACGCGCACAGACAGCCACACACACACTATTGGTCTGGTCACTCTGGTGACAGCGCACCAGGATTTGAATAGGCTAAAGAAACAGTCAGAAAACATTGTGTCAGCAGTACAGCTTTAAAGTACAAAAACAGCTTATTCGCTCCTACAAACTGCGCTATAGGCGCGCACACCGACACGCAATGAGCGTCTGGCGACGGCGCACCAGGATTAAAAAAAGAGAACTACAAAACAGCATTTTAACCCTTACGAAATGCACCATAATCGCACAGATAGACCTACAGTACAAATGTGGCAGAGGTGACGGCGCACCAGGGTATGGAAGAGAGAACATTTTGGTGTCAGCGCACAGCAGGCCTATAGTCCACCATCAGACAACACACACAAGCCAATATAAGGGTTTTAAAAATAATAAATAAATGAATAATTTACGTTTTAAAGGGAGTGCTTACTTTTATTTGTAGACGAAACTCCTTTTCCTCGATTTACTGAAGCGTATATGTAAAACGCATTTGCAGCTGCACAGCTAACGTTAGCACAGTGAGCGTATGGCTCGCTCATAGGCTGTGCTGCGGCAACTGCACATCCAATGGCGCGGGCGCCTCTGACGTGAATGGAGCAGACTTTCCTCCTTGGCTCTTATTTCCATTGAAAAGGAGAGACTCATGAAATTGAGAAATACACCCAACAAAGAGGACTTTTACAACAAAGTAATTGACATCTTTGTCCAGAGGGATAGACGCATGGACTTCGTCTACAACGGTTTCCCGTTAACGACCACAACTCTTTTTCTTCATAGGACGCTTCCAACGCTATAGGCGCCGCTAGATGCTAAGTAGCTTGAAGCGCGGAGTGAGTGAGAGCGTGTGGATCACGTGACATGAAGCACGCTCGGTCTCTGCCTCAATGTTGATAATTCAAGACAGCACGAGAACTGACTGCGCATGCGCAAATCTACGTAAACTACGTTCTATGGACCAAGGAGGCACAGCTAACCTCTGCCTCAATGGCCATGGCCTTGAATTTTCTGCATGAAACAATGATTTTTAGGAGCAAACAATGGCAAAAGGAGTATATTATATGTGTATTCCTGAAAAATTTTGTTACAAAAAATAATATTTGGAATAAAATAAATGCAATTAATAATGTGGTGAATTAATAAAGCTCTTGGAATTAATAAATGTAATGTCAACATTTCCTTTGGTGAGGCACTGCCTACCCTGCCTACCCTGACCGCACGTCCCTGGTTTGCTGCTAACAATCATCGAACAATTGGACGTTCAAAGCAACAGGATCGAGGTCTTCGGATATGTTTGCTGCTGTTGTTGAACTGGTAGGACATTGAGTTGTTACGTCTTTGCTTGTGTTCGCGGATGATTTGAAATGGTCTGGCAGTTTGCGGTTTGTTTACGATTGATGCAGCGCTGTTGGTGTGTTTGATGGATCGTTGTTTAGATTGTTGGGCTTTTGCGAATCTATTGGAGTTGTGAGACATATCCGATGATATGCGTTGTTTTGGATTGTGTTCGCTTGTTTTTGGAAGCGTCTAAATGTATCGTATTCAGACGCGCTGAGGTGTGCGTGCTTAAGTCATGAGTGAGATTGAAACGGGTGCCGATGTTGAACCTGAAAAGGACACATGTAAAAGAAAATTTCAAATCACAGCAAAGGCTTTGGCTTATAAACTTGAGCAGCTTCAGAAGGAACGAAAAATAAATGTAAATGTGATTAAAAGTTCTATACAAGCCATCAAAGAACTCACGCTGAAAAATGAGAACGTTTCAGCTGTACAGTCTGAACTTGAAACTTTGGTGCATACTTTTAAAGAGACAGTCAAGCTTCATGATTCAGTGATCCCATTATTGCCTGCTGACGAGCAAATCAAACAAAATGAGTGGTTCTCAAACATTTATAAAAGCTGTGATGCATTTATAAAGGAGACAAAGCAATGGATAAATGGAATTGAGAAGTCAAGTGACAATAACCAGCAACAACAGTTGAAAACAGTTGAATGCCCTTTGAATGATTCAAAAAACCGGAATATGTCTCAAATTTCTATGCATAATCAAGATGATATAAACCCAAGTGACAGTATTTCTAATGTTGGAAGTAAAGGATCAAGTCAACGCAGCTCTGCCACAAGACGTTCAACTACATCAACAACTTCGGCCCGCATTAAGGCAGAGGCTGATATTGCAGCTCTGTTGGTACACTAAAATTTAATGAAGGAAAAACATGCAATTGAAGAAAAGGAACAGAACTTAAGGAAACAGAAAGAGGATTTTGAGTTGCGAATGGAGATTGCTGCAACTATTGCAAAAGTGAAAGTGCTTAAAGGTTCTAGTGTGCATCGTGTTAAAAGTGATGTGACTCATCGGTCCGATGGAATGAATTCCTATTTTGATAAAGGACAACAGGCAACACAGACACTTAATGCTGATGCAAATTCATTTACTCCTACAGCTGAGACGCAACAAATTGTTTCTTCTAAGGATGGTGGCAATGCAGGTGCCAAGGCAAACAAGGGGAACGTTTCTCAGACAATTTATTCCCAGAACATCTCAAAGTTAAGTAAAACAATTCCGAGTGGTTATGTGAATGCCGGTCCAGGAAATAGTGATCAAGTTCTCCATATTATGGATAAACAAAATGAAATTACATCTTTACTGATTCAACAACAGTGTTTGTCATCTTTGCCTAAAAGGGAAATTCAAGTGTTTGACGGAAACCCTCTGCAATATCATGCCTTCATGAAATCCTTTGAAAGTGGTGTGGAGCGTAAAACTGAAAGCCCTAGCGATCGCTTATACTTTCTTGAACAGTATACCAGGGGTCATCCAAAAGAGATTATAAAAAGTTGCCAGCATATGCCTGCGGACCGTGGGTTTTTAAGGGCCAAAGGTTTACTACAAGAGCATTTTGGTGACCAGTATATAATTGCATCTACCTATATGGAAAAGGCTCTTTTATGGGCAAATATCAAAAGTGAAGATGTCAGAGCTTTACAGGATTACAGTCTGTTCCTAAGAAGCTGTTGTAACTCCATGGAAGATATTCAGTATTTTCACGAGTTGGATACGCCCTCTAATATGTTGACTGTAGTGAAGAAATTACCATACAAATTGAGGGAAAAATGGAGATCTGAAGTCTGTGAATTGCAGGAAGTTGTCAATCAAAGAGCTACCTTCAGCGACATTGTTAACTTTGTTGAAAGACAAGTAAAAATAATGACTGATCCAGTTTTCGGAGACATACAGGATTGTCCAGCATTAACAGGAAGTAAATTGTTGAACAAAGGCAAGTCTCAGTCTTATCTTAAATCTAAAAGAAGCAGTTTTGCTACTACCGTTACAGCAATGGAAAATAAATCAGAAATTGGAACCAACAAAAAGGATATTGTTTCACCCAGCAACAAGAGTTGTTTGTTTTGTAGACGTGGACATGCTCTGGAAGGGTGCCCTCTATTGGAAAAGAGGAGTCATGGTGAGAAGATTGCGTTCTTAAAAGAGAATGGCGTTTGTTTTGGCTGTATGTGCACAGGGCACATCAGTAGAGATTGTAGAAATCGCCTTTCATGTAAAGTGTGTAATCTTAGGCACCCAAGTATACTTCACATCTACCCAAGAGAAAAGGAGATTGATTTAAAACCCATCAGGAGACAAATGGACACTGTAATGGGCAGTGCTCCGGAATCTGTTGAGTCTAGTGGATTTATTGGGGCTGGTGAATTTGAATGTAAACTTTCCATAGTTCCTGTACAAGTGAAATCTAAAAAAGGAAATAAGACTGCGATTACTTATGCTTTTCTGGATCAAGGTAGCACTGCAGTATTTTGTACACCTGCACTGATGAACAGACTTGGTCTTTCAGGTAAAAAGACTAATATTCTCTTGCGTACTATGGGACAGGAGAAAGTTACAACTACCCACGTTGTTTCTGGATTAGAGGTGGCTGGTTTGAATAAAGACGACTTTTGGGAGTTGCCTGATGCCTATACACAAAATACCATGCCTGTGCATAGTGGAAACATCCCAAGACAAAAGTATCTAAAGAGATGGCCACATCTGAAACATGTGACTCTACCTGAAATTGGCTCTGAGGTTGAATTGCTTATAGGAATCAACGCCCCAAGGGTTATGGAGCCAATTCAAGTGATCTGCAGTGTCAATAATGGACCATATGCAATTAAAACCAGGTTGGGATGGACCGTAAATGGTCCACTAAGAGGAGATGGTGGTGACCAGTCTGCCTTTGAGTATCCTGATGTTACAGTTAACAGGATTTCAGTTTCAAACTTGGGAGAGCTTTGGCAACAACAATTCAAGGTTGATTTTCCTGAGTGTAACAAAAACGAACAAGTTGGGCTTTCAAGAGAAGATCACAAGTCCATTGAGATGGTAACAGACTCATTAAAGCTTGTGGATGGTCATTATTCAATTGGCTTACCTTTGAGGAAGAAAAATGTTTGTATGCCAGACAACAGGACAATTGCGGAACAGCGTGCTCTGAACCTAAAGAAAAGGTTGAAAAAGGATGTTTTGTTTCATTCTGAATACTCTGTTTTCATGAAAGACCTTATTTCTAAAGGTTACGCAGAGAGAGTGCCAACGGAGGACTTAGGACGTAGCGACGGGAAGGTATGGTACATACCCCATCACGGTGTGCATCACCCACGAAAAAGGAAAGCTCCGGGTTGTATTTGACTGTGCTGCTACATTTCAAGGGATGTCTTTGAATACCCAACTGTTACAGGGTCCAGATCTCACCAGTTCATTGATTGGAGTGATATCCAGATTCAGGAAGGAAAGAGTTGTAATCACAGCAGATATTGAAGCCATGTTTCATCAGGTGAGGGTGCCAAAAGATGATGCAGATATGCTGAGATTTCTTTGGTGGCCTGATGGTGATCTTACTCAAAACCTGGTTGAGCATCGTATGGTTGTTCATCTCTTTGGAGCTACTTCATCACCCAGTTGTGCAAATTTTGCCCTCAGAAGGTGTGCTGAAGACAATAAAGACTTCAGCAAGGAAGTAGTTGATGCAATCTTGCATTGTTTTTATGTGGATGACTGTCAGTTGTCAGTAAATTCAGATGAGAAGGCTGTTTCTCTGTATTACGACCTTGTTGCTATTTGTGGGAAAGGAGGTTTTTCACTGACAAAATGGATAAGTAATAATCGAGATGTTCTGGCAAAAATTCCAGAGGAATTCAGAGCAAACAACGTGAAGGATTTAGATTTGGACCAAGATTTACTTCCAGTGGAAAGAGTGCTTGGAGTACAATGGTGCATACAATCTGATGCTTTCAAGTTTAAGATTGTGTTGCAGCAAAGACCTTTGACCAAAAGAGGGATCCTGGCTACCATGAGTTCTGTCTATGATCCTTTAGGAATCCTGTCTCCTGTGATTTTATATGCAAAAAAGATCTTGCAAGATTTGTGCAGGAAGAAACTAGGCTGGGATGAAATTATTCCTGCTTCAAATGCTCAGGAGTGGATCAAGTGGTTGGACGGATTGCGTGAATTGGAAAGCTTCAAAATCGATAGATGTTTCAAACCAACGGGTTTCGGAGAAGTGAGCACAGCACAATTACATCACTTTTCCGACGCAAGTGAAGATGGTTATGGAGTAGTTTCGTATCTGCTTTTGCATAATGTTGACTCACAAGCGCACGTCGCCTTTGTAATGGGGAAAGCTAGAGTAGCTCCTTTGAAGCTGGTGTCTATCCCTCGAATGGAACTTACTGCTGCAACACTGGCAAGTCGAATGGATTCAATGTGGAGATTGGAATTGTGCATGGACTTTCAAGACTCTGTCTTCTGGACTGACAGTACTTCTGTACTTAAATATATCAAAAACGAAGTCTCTAGGTACAAAACATTTGTCGCCAACAGAGTTTCCGAAATCCTAAAGGTGTCTCGATCATCACAATGGCGATATGTGAACACTGCAATTAATCCAGCAGATATAGCTTCTAGAGGGTTGAGAGTGGAATCATTCCTGAAGAACAAGAATTGGGTGTTTGGACCTCAGTTTCTTCTTTTGCCTGAACAGGAGTGGCCAGTTAATCCTATTGACCTGGGGGAATGTTCACTAGATGATCCAGAGATAAAAACAAGTGTCACAGTCAATGCTGTACAAATAGAAGAGAATATGGATGTTACAACATACTTCATCCAGTATTTCTCCTCTTGGACCCTTTTGAAGCAGTCAGTGGCTTGGATCCTCAGATTCAAGCAATTACTCTTCAATCTAAGTCAGAAGAGGAAATCACTGAGTATGTCTTTACAATCTTGCATGGACGAAAACCAACAAACACAACATTTGAAAGAGGAAATGGAGAAAATCAAGGCACAATGTGTCAAAAGTGAGCTTTCTGTGGTAGAGCTAAAGAAAACTGAATTAGAGGTAATTCGTTACTGCCAAAGAAAAAGATACTCTGATGAAATCTCAAGCTTGCAAAAGGGAGAAAATGTGAGAAAGAACAGTCACATTTATAAGCTCAATCCCATCCTTGAAGTAGGTGTTTTAAGAGTCGGTGGACGTTTGAGTAGGGCCGTTATGCCTGAAGAGACAAAACATCCTGCTATACTTGCTAAGGATTTTCACATCTCAGACCTCATTCTTAAACATATACATCAAGAGGTGGGTCACGGTGGTCGAAACTATATGCTATCAAGGTTGCATCAGAGGTACTGGATACCTGGCGCCAGTGGAGCCATAAGGAAGATATTGTCCAAGTGTGTGATCTGCAAGCGTTTGCAAGCAGCTCCAGGGCATCAACAGATGGCAAACCTACCTCTGAATAGAGTTTCTCCAGATAAACCTCCATTTACATACGTCGGAGTCGACTGTTTTGGACCCTTTGAAATTAAGAGCAGGAGAAGTATTGTGAAGAGATACGGAGTTATCTTCACATGTCTAGCCATTCGTGCTATTCATATTGAAGTGGTACAATCATTGGATACTGATTCCTTTATTAATGCACTACGACGATTTATCGCACGACGTGGACAGGTCTTGGAAATGCAATCTGACAATGGTACAAATTTTCATGGAGCGGAACGCGAGTTAAGGCAAGCTATTGAATGCTGGAACCAATCTCAGATCAACAACATGCTTCTGCAGAAAGGAATAAAGTGGATTTTTAATCCCCCCACTGGTTCACATCACAGAGGCATATGGGAAAGAATCAGGTCTGTAAGAAAAGTACTTAATGCCACCTTAAGAACACAAAACCTTGACGAAGAAGGTCTTCATACAGTTCTATGTGAAGCTGAAGCAATTATTAATGGGCGTCCCATTACTAAGGAATCTACTGACATCAATGATTTGGAAGCACTGACACACAATCATTTGCTGCTGTTAAAAACTACCCCATCATTGCCACCAGGGGTCTTTCAAAAGGAGGATATATATGCTCGTCGTCGATGGAAACAGGTGCAATATATATCAGACCTGTTCTGGAAACGATGGACAAAGGAATACTTGCCTCAACTGCAAGAGTGGCAAAAATGGTCAGCTCCATCTCGCAACTTCGTTCCAGGTGATATCGTGCTTTTGGTTGATGATTCAGCACCACGTAATTCATGGATAACTGGAAAAGTGATTCAGACATTCCCAGATAATCAAGGCTTTGTTCGTCAAGTGAGACTTAAGACCAAGACAAACTGTTTAAATAGACCAGTGACAAAAATCTGCCTTCTGCAAGAGGTGGATATACGACGTTTTCCTTGAAAGAGAATTACCTTTTAACACAGACATGGACTTATCACACTTATCACATTGACACACCACATATTTCTCACCTTACATCGATTGTAAATTCACTCTGTGCTGACACTGTGCTATGGACTTTACAAGGACTCAGTACTGAATAATTGATGTATTGTAAATGTGCAAACATTTATGATTGATTGTAAAAATGTTTTTGTATTTTGAGATCTTGTATTTATAAATGTCTCCTATGTGTATTTAATATAATTATTGATTTATAATAATTAGGGGCTGGTATGTAGGAGCCATGTAATGGGAAAGTCATGTGATCAAACGATAATGGGAGTGTCATTAATTAAGAAACACCTGTTGTGTGTGTGTGTTCATATGGAAGAATGGGGGTGAGTGCTGGAGCACATATTTTGTTGACCGTGCAAACGTGAAACCTGTACAAATAAAACAACATGCAAGCTTCATGGATAAACGCGTCACAGAAGTCATTCCTCCACTCAGCTCCTTAGCGGTTTTTGGTTTGTTTGTTATGTGCCGCTACAATATGCATGTTTAACCGAAGCTAATTTGGGTGGGTTTGTCCCATCCCCAATGTCACTTCTCTTTCTTTTACGGCCCTGACGAGAACATTGATCTCCTCGGCTGAGAACCGATTCTGAAGCGCGCCGTTATAATAGTATTGCGCCATGGAACAAGCGCACCTCGTTCATCATGCGCTTAAAGGGAATGTGATTTAAAGCTCTTATTGGTTTGTTTCCCGTTACGCCCAAACCACACCTATGAATAATGAAGCTACTTCAGACCAACCCCTTTTAGATTTGCGTCGAGCGCAAGAGTCATTTATCCCGCCGGTTAAATAGCAACAGCGCCGATATTAAGTTACTTGCGCTTTGCGCTTGACACTTGCGTTTTAGATCGTTAAAATAGGGCCCTTAATGTGAAGGTCTGAATGGAACCAATTTAGGCTACCCATGAACATTAATACATAGAGGCAGGAAGAAGCACTTTAGAAACCAGCCTCTATTAATTATTATGGCAGAGATGGGGTTTGGGGCTGGGTCCGTGGGACTGTTTCTGGGGGATGAGTCTAAGGGAAGAACAGGAAACAAAAGGATAGGTAAAATAAAAAGTAGCTAGATCAAAAAATTAAATTACGTACCCAATGCACTCAATGCCCAAACCCCATCTCTGACCTCTGAAGTCGTCCTTGTTCAGCCTCTGAATGGCCACTGTGTGAAGGTTGTGGAAGAGGATGGTTGTTGTGTTAAAGGCCTTCTCTGTCATGTCACGCAGTTGTTGAATAGGCATTGTGCGGGGGCAGGCCATAATGCCCAAATGGTGACTTAAAATCGGATGGAGATTTCAGAGGTAAAGGCTCTTGAAGCTGGTGTCCTCCTCCATCCCAGGCTCGTTGCGAGCTCCGAAGTAAGCTCGTCTGAGTCTGTGGTAGTATACATAGGGAATTTCATGTCTGCCCTGTTTGCAACAAACAGGGCAGCAATCAGTCCGCTTTCAGAGTCTGGGACTGAGAAGTCCTTGATAATGGCTTGTTTCAGCTGCTGGTGGTCTGGTTTGATGTTTCCTGGCTGCCGAGCCAGAAAGTGTCACAACTCTGGTCCGGAAGTGATCCAGAGAAGATGGAGTCTGTCTTGGTGTGTCACACTTGTCAAAGGACAATGGACAAGCATGTTATGGACAAGCATGCACCCTTAAAATAGCATCTGAATAACACGCCACTGACTTTAGACTAGGTTTTTCCTGGTGTATGGTGGAATTGTTTTTTTAAACTGCAAAATAGCACCAGGGAACATTTGCGTCAGAACACGCCTCCTCTTTTCGCTAAACTGCCCCCGGGAGCGCAAGTTCATTCCCTAATTTACCGACGTGCGTCTGTGGAGGGAAAAGTCTGCGGTGAATCGGGTGCAAAACAGGAATGATACATGCGTTGGTGTACAAAGTCAATTGTGCTGGGTGCAAGATAGGGCCCATAGTCTTAGAGCTCAAACATGACAATTTGGGGCTCAGGTCAGGAAGCAGACAGACTGGCTAAACCGACCGTCTGCTAGCTGTCTCACGTCACTGATGTCAGATAAATCCCATCACATGGAGACTCTTTCACCTAGGTATTACCATATAGAGACCGTGTCTTTTCCCTGAATTAGGAAATACAAAAAACTCCCAAACCCATTTAAGGGTAAAAATTTAATTGATGTTCAACAAATAAAAATAGATAAAAATAGATATAATACAGATGAACAAATGATAAAGCTTGGGTTCCTGAATATTCGATCCCTTACCTCAAAAGCACTTATTGTTAATGATATGATTACAGATCATAACCTAGACGGTGTTGTGTTTGACAGAAACCTGGCTAAAACCAGACGATTACATTTAATTAGGTACTTAGATTACTTTAAATGAGTCCACCCCCCAAGATTACTTTTATAAAAACGAGCCACGTCTGAAAGGAAAAGGGGGTGGTGTTGCTGTAATCTGTAGTAATATCTTCAGAATTACTGAGAACTCTAGTGTCAAATATAATTATTTTGAAGCGTTGGTGCTTAATGCTTGGTGCTGATTTTTTATCGGAGTTAGTATTGGCTGCAGATAAAGTCCTAATTGTTGGTGATTTTAATATACATGTAGATAACGAAAAAGACGCATTGGGATTGGCATTCAGACACATTCTGAACTCTATTGGAGTTAGACAACACGTGTCAGGACCCACTCATTGTCATAATCATACTTTAGATCTAATATTGTCACATTTTCACATTGTCACCGTTGAAATTCTGCAGCAGAGCGATGACATCTCAGATCATTATCTAGTCTCGTGTATACTCAATGTAGCCAAGGTTGCAAAGCCGACTTCGTGTTACAAATATGTTAGAATGATCACTTCTGCCACTAAAGATTGCATTATTAATAATATTCCTGATCAGTTTCATCTCTTCAGCATCCCAGATAGCTTAGAAGAACTCGATATTGCGACAGAAACTTTTGACTCTCTCTTTTCCAGCACTTTAGACACAGTTGCTCCTTTGCGTTTAAAGAAGATTAAAGAAAATAGTCCAACGACGTGGTAGAACGGGCACAATCGAGCCCTTAAGAGAGCAGCCAGAAAAATGGAGCACAACTGGAAGAAAACAAAACTAGACGTTTTTTCGAATTTCGTGGAGAGAGCACGATTGCGTACAGAAAGGCCTTAAAAACTGCTAGATCTGCTTATTTTTCGACTCTCTTAGAAGAAAGCAAACAAAACCCTCGGTATTTATTTGATACAATGGCTAAATTAATAAGAAATAAAGCTTCTACTTCTGAAGTTTCCAAAGAGCATAGCAGTAATGACTTTATGAACTTCTTTACTTACAAGATTGATAATATTAGGGAAAAAATTATAACTATGCAACTGTCTACTACAGTATCGCATCAGGCAGTGCATTATAGTCTCCTTGAGGAAAAATTCCATTCATTCGTTGCTATAGGAGAGGAAGAATTGTCTAAACTCGTTAAATCATCTAAATCAACAACATGTATGTTAGACCCTATAAGTCAAGTCAAGTCAAATATATTTATATAGTGCTTTTCACAATACAGATTGTATCAAAGCTGCTTCACAGTATCAATCAAAACAACTTAACAATGTTTGTTTATTACTGGAAAAAAGACATCCAAGTTTGGTAGAGCTGATCAATGGTATGATAGGTTAATTAATTTGAATATCCCCAACTGAGCAAGCCAAAGGCAACAGTGGCAAGGAACCGAAAAACTCCATCCAGTGACCTAATGGTGTCCTAACACCCCATCAGATGACCCAATGGAGAAAAAAAAACCTTGGGAGAACCCAGGCTCAGTCGGGGGCCAGTTCTCCTCTGGCGTTTATGAACTAGAGGCCGAATTTACAGTAACTGTAAGATAAAAAATTTATATGAATGCCTGGCTAAATAGATGCGTCTTCAGTCTAGTTTTAAACTGGGAGAGCGAGTCTGAGCTACGAACAATATCAGGAAGGCTATTCCAGAGCTTCGGAGCTAAATGTGAAAATGCTCTGCCTCCTTTGGTGGATCTGGATATCCTAGGAATGACCAGAAGCCTCGAATTTAGTGATCTTAAAGAGCGCGATGGATTGTAAGGCGATAGAAGATCCGTTAAATAGACTGGAGCTAAACCATTTAGAGCTTTATAAGTCAAAAGCAATACCTTGTATTTAATACGGAACTTTATAGGTAACCAATGAAGTGATGATAAAATCGGTGATATATGATCATATTTTCTTGATCTAGTAAGAACTCTAGCGGCTGCATTTTGGACTAACTGTAGCTTGTTTATTGAAGATGCAGGACAACCAGCTAATAAAGCATTACAGTAATCTAGTCTCGAGGTCATGAATGCATGAACTAACTTTTCTGCATCAGAGACTGATAGCATATTACGTAGCTTAGCAATGTTTCTAAGGTGGAAAAAGGCAGTTTTTGTAACATATGAAATATGCTTTTCAAAAGACAGGTTGCAGTCTAATGTAACACCCAGGTCTTTTACTGTAGCGGATAAAGTAACAGGGCATCCTACTATGTTAAAGTCGTGCTGTGAAAGGTTTTGTGGACGGTTTTTAGAACCGATAAGTATTACCTCTGTCTTGTCTGGATTTAATAAAAGAAAATTACGCGTCATCCAATCTTTTATATCTTTAACACAATCTGTCAATTTGGATAATTTAGCGTATTCATCTGGCCGTGATGAAATATATATTTGAGTGTCATCAGCATAACAATGGAAACTAATTCCATGTTTCCTTAGAATATTACCAACTATACCAACTAAGCTACTGAAAGAAATGCTTCCAGAGGTCATAGATCCTCTTCTTAACATCATTAATTCATCTTTGTCACTAGGATATGTACCGAAAACTTTTAAGCTGGCTATTATTAAAAAACCCTGCAACTTGATCCTAGAGAATTAGTCAATTTCAGGCCGATCTCAAATCTACCTTTTTTGTCAAAGATACTAGAAAAGGCAGTATCCTCACAACTCTGTTCCTTTTTAGAAAGAAATGGAATCTGCGAGGATTTCCAGTCAGGATTCTGATCGTACTGAGACTGCTCTCATTAGAGTTACAAATGATTTGCTCTTATCATCCAATCGTAGCCTAGAAATCTAGACGCACCCTAGCGGCAGCAAAAATTATTTTGCAGCCAGTGTGGTCTAGCAACTCTCCGTTGACTTTCGAGCTGGAAAAACCAAAAACTGGTCAGGCCAATCAGCCAACCTGCGGGCGAGCTTAACATAATGACGACAGAGTTGCGACGGTTCACTGCTACTTGAAAACAAATAATGGCAGCTGCTGCTGGCGAACAGCGGTCTTTCGATACGGCTTTGGCCACGACTCTGGAGGATTTGAAGTTAAACTTTTTTTTGAAACAAGAACAAAGAACGGCTTTGCTCTGACTCTGTCGCTCTGACTACGTCACCTTCTTCGTTGATCTGGTTGGTTGTAGCGCTATCCTACTGTGTGCAGAGGGAATTTGAAAGACAACCGTCCCCTCGGATTGAGGCATGCCAATGGAGAGTTCCCAGACCTAACATCTTGATGTGGGTCTGGTATGCCAGGCTAATCCGATCGTGGTTGTATCTCTCTATTAGTGTTACTCGATCTTAGTGCTGCATTTGATACCATTGACCACAATATTCTTTTAAATAGACTCAAATTATGTTGGCATTAGTGGAATTGCATTAGCATAGTTTAAAGTCCTTGTAAAGGCAATTCTAAAAAAAAAATTCTAAACACATTATAAATGTTAGAAAAACACGAAGACTGTGAACTGTGAAGTACTGAATTGTGGAGTAAGACCGTTAAACAGTTTTTCACCATTGCTGTGTTCTGGATTTTTTGGGCGGGGATAAAACGGGGTCTCGACGATGCACTGGAGCGCCTGAGCTCCTGGACACACCCCTACTTGATGACGCACTGGAGCCACTGAGGCTGGCCCCTCTCCTAACAATATAAATAGAGCACATTAATAACATCAGTTTGCCGCTTAATCGCGAGTTACTGTCAGTACTATTAGTTACCACAGCCTACAGTTTGTTTGCTAGCTAGCAATGCCTTCGTCACAGAAATGCGTACTACCTGGATGTGGTCATGTACAAAACAGATCGGTGTCCTTATTTACATTTCCAAAAAACAATCACATCAAGAAGAGGTGGATTAATTTTGTGAAGAGACACCTTGATGGAGAGCTGAGGATAACCGCAAACACCCGCCTCTGTAGTGATCATTTTACACGGGATATTTTTATAAACTTTCGTCGGAGACAACTGGGATTCACTGATAATCCGCTGTTACTGGTGAATGGGGCCAAACCGACTATCTCCCGCCTCGGCCTTCATCCTCCCGTCGCGCCAAAACTGGTGAGTGTTATACTTCCCGCGAGTGGGCGTGGTTTCAGCGCAGCCAGCGGACACGCCCCCAGCATTTGAGAGCAGAGACTACTGCTCATTTTTTCAAGATTTTGATAGCTTATTTTATGTACTTGCCGGCTTTTTTATCATTAAAATTTGGCTGGATGGCTAATAACACATTTTTCTGTGGAGTGACAAACTCAGAACACACACTTAATTTTGACTTTACAGGGACTTTAAATCATACTTATCTTACCGTTATCAGTTTGTAGCAGTAAATGAAGAGATATCTTCATTCAGTATATGTTCAGTATTGAGTACCACAAGGCTCAGTACTAGGACCGTTGCTGTTCACTCTGTACATGCTACCCTTGGGAGATATCATTAGGAAGCATGGGACTAGTTTTCACTGTTATGCCGATGATGCTCCACTCTATATCTCTTTGCGCCTCGACGAAACTTGCCAATTCAAGAAATTAACGGAATGCATAGCTGATATAAAAATTTTATATTTAATATAATACTAGGAATTTCCTATTACTTAATTATGAAAAAACAGAGTTTCTAATGATTGGACCATAAAAATCTGCACGTACTAACCTAGAATAGTGTCTAACAATTGATTGCTGCTCAGTCAAGTCTTCGTCATCGGTTAGGAACCTGGGTGTGCTCTTTGATACCAATCTTTCATTTGAAAGCCACATTTCTAACATCTGTAAAACCACATTTTTAACCACATTAAAAATATATCTAAATTACGCTTCCATATGCTTTCAATGAAAAATGCAGAACAGTTAGCTCATGCGTTCATGACCTCAAGGCATTATTGTAATGCTCTTATGGGTGGTTGCCCTGCACGCATAATAAACAAACGACAGCTGGTCCAAAATGCAGCAGCTAGGGTTCTTACTAGAACCAGTAAGTTTGACCATATTAACCCGGTTTTGTCAACACTGCAACGCTATTAAACATCGTATACATTTTAATATACTGCTGATTACTTACAAAGCACTAAATGGTTTAGCTCCCCAGTACTTAAGCGAGCTCTTAACGGATAGTCCTTCACGTCTATTGCGATCTCAAAATTCCGGCCAGTTGATAATACCTAGAATATCAAAATCAACTGCAGGCACTAGATCCTTTTCCTATTTAGCACCTAAACTTTGGAATAGTTTTCCTATCATTGTTTCGAGAAGCAGGCTGTCACGTTTTGGGTTTTGTTCCTTGTTCCTATTTTATGTATGTCATGTGATCCCTTGTTCAAGTCATGTGATCTTGCCATGTGTTCCCTTGTCTGATGTGTCATGATGTCATTGGTTCATTGTTTTATTGTTTACAGGTGTCCCTTGCCTAGTCGTTAGTCTTTGTCTTAGTCTCATGGTTTCCCTGTGTCTTTGTCTAGTATTGATTGTTTTGAGTTCCATGCCTCATCATGCCTTTGTTTTATGTTGGATCACGTTTTGTTAATTAAAGTTGCACTTGGGTTCTAACTTTAACTTGCCTCCAGAGGATTAATTACAGAAAACTTTGCCATGCACAGATCCAGCAGCCGAGTAAGACCCAGACCCACCGCTGATCCAGCAGTTCAACTCATCCGTTTACAGCAAGGTAGTAGACCACTCGAGGACCACACCCGAGACTTTCTGAATCCGGCTAGTTTGACAGGTTTCCCTGATTTTGCACTCATTGATTTTTTTTGCAATGGACTAAATTAATTCTATCAAACAAGACTCATTCGTGATGGTCCTTGAGGTTCACTCATTGAATTTATGGATTATGCTCTGTTGTTGGCTGGTTCCTCCTTCACTGTTGGGGAGGTTGAGGAGGACTCTTCCTGTAAACTTTCTTTTGGGGGGGGGGGGCGTAAGGGGAGGCGGGGAGGCTGTAAGGGGAGGCGGCACCATGCATCAAGCTCCGATGGCCACTGAGCTTGGCCCACCATGGTCACCAGCATCTCCAGCCATAATGGTCGCTAGTCCTGTGTTTCCAGTGCCTTCCCGTCCTGAAGTTTCTACACCAGAGCTTCTTCACGGCATGCCTGCCGAGCCTGGGCTTCTTTACGTCAGTCCTGCTGAGCCTGAGCTTCACATCAGTCCTGCCGAGCCTGAGCTTCTTCACGTCAGTCCTGCCGAGCTTTAGCTTCTTCACGTTAGTTCTGCCGAGCCTGAGCTTCTTCTCGTCATGCCAGCCGAGCCTGAGCTTCTTCGCGTCATGCCAGCCGAGCCTGAGCTTCTTCGTGTCATGCCTGCCGAGCCTGATCTTCTCCACGTTAGGCTTGCCCAGCCAGAGACCGTTCACGTCATGCCTGCCGAGCCAGAGACCGTTCACATCATGCTTGCCGAGCCAGAGACCGTTCATGTCATGCCTGCCCAGCGAGAGACCGTTCACGTCATGCCTGCCCAGCCAGAGACCGTTCACGTCATGCCTGCCCAGCCAGAAACCATTCACATCATTGCCTGCCCAGCCAGAGACTGTTCACGCCAGGTCAGCCGTGCCCGTGTCTTCGGACAAGATGGCCACTGCGCCTGAGTCAGTTCTGGAAAAGACAGCAATCGTCATAGTCGCCACAGCGATTTTGAGTGTGTGGGCAGTACCCAAATCGGCTCCAGCCCGCGAGCTCTCGCTCAAGATGGCCACCCTTCCAGAGTCTTGTCCCGTCGAGGCCGCTGCCGTTCCAGAGTCCATACCAAAAAAAATTGGGGGAGGGGCAGTAGGTACCTGATTAAGGCCTCAGAGGCCATGCCTCCTTGGCCCCCTGAACTGTCGGATCTGCCCTGGCCCCCTGAACAGCAGACACAGCTCTGGCCCATTGCAAATCCATGGCCCAGGTCCGCCCATGCTCCACGGCCCAGGTCCGCCCACGCTCCACAGCCCAGACCCGCCATTGCCATGTCCTGGTCCCGTTCCCCTGCATGGGCCTGGCCCTCCATCCCTCCCCCAAGACCGCCTTAGCTCCTACACCCTCTTGAACTATTGTTTTTTGGTTTTGTTGGGAGTCGGTAGCCGCCCATAGAGGGGGGGCTATGTCACGTTTTGGGTTTTGTTCATTGTTCCTGTTTCATGTATGTCATGTGATCCCTTGTTCAAGTCATGTGATCCTGCCATGTGTTCCCTTGTCTGATGTGTCATGTTGTCATTGGTTCATTGTTCTCAGGTGTCCCTTGTCTAGTCGTTAGTCTTGTGTATTTACCCCTCATGTTTGCCCTGTGTCTTTGTCTAGTATTGATTTTTTTATGTAACTACTGTTGGTAGCCCTGTCGATGTTTTTGTTTTGAGTTCCATCCCTCGTCATTGCCTTTGCCTTTGTTTTATGTTTGATCACGTTTTGTTAAAGTTGCACTTGGGTTCTCACTTCAACTTGCCTCCAGAGGATTCATTACACAAACACACTGTCAGTTTAAATCTAGACTAAAAACACATCTCTCTGACCTAGCATACACAACACATTATAAACTAGGACTGGGAACACTTCCCATAAATCCTGATGTACTCGTTACATCATAAGAAGAATGGCATCTACACTAATGTTAGTCTATCTGCTTATTCCGAGGTTTACTGTAATCAGCTGGATCCGGGCCGTATCCAGATCAGATGGTGGACCTGCGCCTAGACATGACCACAACGCATCCCTGAAGTGTCAGCAGAGGTTGTCAACTAGACTCTCCCCTGTAAGGCCTCATCAATACAACAGCCATCGACACTGATGCTCAACAAACCTGTCTCCATACCGGCGTGATGACAATCTTCAACCAGATGGAACTAGATAATATTCTGATTGTTCCAATCCAATCTGACGTCTGACCTATAATGCTGCCTGAAACATAATCAAACACTGTTCGTTCATTGGCCAGAGGAGAACTGAGCCTGGTTTCTCCCAAGGTTTTTTTCTCCATTCTACCACCTGATGAGGTTTTGGTTCCTTGCCACTGTTGCCTTTGTTGCCATTGGCCTTTGGCTTGCTTAGTTGGGGACATTCAATTTAACATTAAATATAATATTCAACAATAATATTGATCTGCCTGCATTGACACAATTATATGAGAACTGAACTGAGCTGGATGATGACATCACTGTTTTCTCAGTGTAAATATATAAAAGATCGCAATAGACGTGAAGGACTATAATGCGTTAAGAGCTCGCTCAAGTACTGCGGAGCTAAACCATTTAGTGCTTTGTAAGTAATCAGCAATATTTTAAAATGTAAACGATGTTTAATAGGGAGCCAATGTAGTGTTGACAGAACCGGGCTAATATGGTCATACTTCCTGGTTTTGGTAAGAACTCTAGCTGCTGCACCAGCTGTAGTTTGTTTATTAAGCATGCAGGGCAGCCACCCATAATAGCATTACAATAATCTAGCCTTGATGTCATGAACGCATTAACTAACTGTTCTGCATTTTTCATTGAGAGCATATGACGTAATTTAGATATATTATTAAGATGAAAAAATGCGGTTTTACAGATAATAGACACGTGACTTTCAAATGAAAGATTGGTATCAAAGAGCACACCCAGGTTCCTAACCTACGACGAGGACTTGACAGTGCAGCCATCAAGTGTTAGACAGTATTCTAGGTTATTACGTGAGGAAGTTTTTTGTCCAATAATTAGAATCTCTGTTTTTTCAGAATTAAGTAGTAGGAAATTGCTAGGAGGGGCTAGGAAGTTTTTGAGATCTCGGGCTTTATCTCAATCCTTGGCCGGGGCCCGCGTGGAGGGGGGCGGCGGCCAGCAGAGCGAGAGCGCGGTCTCTGGTCTCGGGCCTGGCGGCGCTGAGGAGCGGCGGCGGTGGGCGGAGGCTGCGGCTGGGAGCTCCGAGCAGACGGTGGTTTTGAGCGACCTGCTGCGGAACTAGAGCGCTTCGGTAAGAAGTGCTTCATAGCCTGTGACGTCTTTTGCACCTCGACGAATCTGTCCGCGAAATCCTTGACGGCAGATCCAAAGAGGCCAGCTGGGGAGATGGGCGCGTCGAGGAACACAGAGCACTCCGAGTCCGTCATCTCCGACAACGTCAGCCAAAGATGTCTCTCAGCCACGGTGAGAGAAGCCATGTTTCGCCCAATGGCTTGTGCAGCGCATTTCTCGGCGCGAAGAGCCAGGTCTGTAGCGCTCCTTAAATCTGGCACGCTGATAGCTTCCGGTCCTTCCTCGTCCATTTTGCGGAGAAGGTCGGCCTGGAAGATCTGCAGAATAGCCATAGTGTGCAGTGCTGATACGGCCTGCCCAGCGGCGGTGTAAGCGCGACTGTGCATAGCGGAAGTCGCACGGCAGGCTTTAGAGGGTAGCACCGTCTAAGCGCGCCGTCCAGCAGTGGGCGGGCAAAGATGGGCTGCTACAGCTGCTTCCACTGGAGGAAGAGAAAGGTATCCTCTGTCTTTAGCACCGTCCACCACGGAGAATGCTGCAGAGACAGAGGAACGCAATCTGGCCGAGAAGGGGGCGTTCCAGGACTTCGCGACTTCTTCATGAAGCTCAGGAAGAAAGGGCGCGGGCCTAGACTGTGACGGGGCGCGGTCCTTTTGCAGGAAGCATCCGTCCAGCCGGTTGCGCGCAGGCTGCGCGGGCGCCTCCCACTCGAGGCCGAGGTTGTCGACGGCCTGTGAGAGCAGACGCATTAGCTCTGACTCGATGCCAGCCCTTTTCCCTGAAGGCTCGCGGGCAGCGGGGGGAGGTCCACAGAGCTCGCCCAGTCCTCACTGTCCGATGCCAGGATAGAGCAGCAGGCCTCGGCTGTCTCGTCAATCTCAATGGCGGAAGCAGCGGCCGTTGTCCGTCGGTGAGCGACTCGAGCGATGCCGGCGAAGCTGGCGGGCGAACCGGCGAGCTTTGGCGGGCAGGAGAAGGCTCGGGAGCGCGCTGAGCACGGCGCTTCTTGCGGCGCGGCACTACAGCGGGCAGAAGTGCAGGCTCTGAGAAAGATGCCAGGCGAGTCCTCAGAGTCACCATGGGCATCAGCTCGCAATGAGGGCATCCGCCGTCAGCGAGCGCGAGAGCCGTGTGATCCTCACCCAGGCAGGAAACGCAGATGACATGGCGGTCCCCGTCGCTGAGTGGGGCTCGGCACGAGCCACAGGAACGGTTGGGCATCTTGAAAAAGATGCTTGAAAAAGACGCTAGCTCTTTTAGAGAGGGAGAATGTGAGTCGCAACGGCGAGCACACACTCTCAGCAGAGTAAAAGGATATAGACGCCGGAAAGCGTAGCAGGTACCGCGGCTAAAGGCGGCGAGTTGAAGGCCAGCGACTTCAGGTTCAGGGCTCGTCCTGCAGAAGGCTTGTTCTCCACGGCGCGGCTTCTCACTCTGGATCCAGCGATGCGTGAGCTTCGCTGAAGAGATGAAAATCAGTTTGTATCAGCCTGTCGAGCTATATTTATAGGTCAAGGCCACGCCTATTTTGGCGGGACGTGACGTAGTGGCGCCCCCATTGGATATGGCGTCACGCAGGGCCTCTCTCGATAGGCTGCTGCTGTTGCCGCAGGTCAGCCAATAGGCACGCAAGCCGCCTTGCCTATGTCTGCATGCTGCCGCAACGCGTTTTACATTAATTCAAAATTAAGGATAATTTTTGGCTTCAATATCTCGTGGAAAAGAGGTTATCCCCATAGCGTAAGATATTACGCAGTACGAGAGAAACTCTCGTAAGAGAACTAATGCCATGCTTCCTAATAATATCTCCTAAGGGTAGCATGTACAATGGGTGCTTCTCAATATCCCTCCTCGTCTCTTCGCTCCTCCGTCCTCCATCCTATGACCCGGAAACCGATCGAGCGCAGCCATCTTGAAGGACATCTCAATTCTCTAATTGCACCGCGAGGAGTCGAGGATCGAGGAGTGAGGAGGCTTCCTGAGTAGTCATGAGCGAGGATACACGGGTGTATCCTATGCGGAAGTGTTTTATCGACTAAATGTGACGCACGTATCAATTCTCCTCCCCCTTCACATCGGTCACAATCATTTTAATTTATTCTTTACCTTTACCAGTTTATATAAACTACATATCTCACATATTTCAACACGGTATCTTGCTTTATTGTTATTTTTTTATGAATTTCTTAAATAAACAAACTTCAACAACATAAGGGCAGATCCTTTGAGCGCTGCTGATGACGCAGTGAAGTGACGCTCGAGTGATCAAGTCTTCCAATGTATAAAAAAGCTGTCATTCGATTCCTCCATACTCGTTTTCTTTCCTTGCAGCCTTCCCTCGTATCCTACAGGGGGTGGAGCTGAGACTCGAGGAAAGGAAGCAAGGAAAGGTAACGAGGATGCAAAAATAAGAAATGAGAAGCACCCAGAGTGAACAGCAACAGTCCTAGTACTGAGCCTTGTGGTACACCATACTGAACTTTTGATCGCTAAGACATCTCTTCATTTACTGCTACAAACTGATAATGGTCAGATAAGTATGATTTAAACCATGCTAGTGCAATTCCACTAATGCCAACATAATTTTCGAGACTATTTGAAAGAATGTTGTGGTCGATGGTGTCAAATGCAGCACTAAGATCAAGTAACACTAATAGATAGATACAACCACGATCGGATGATAAGAGCAAATCATTTGTGACTCTGATGAGAGCTGTTTCAGTACTATGGTACGGTCTAAATCCTGATTGAAAATCCTCGCAGATATCATTTCTTTCTAAAAAGGAACATAGTTGAGAAGATACTGCCTTTTCTAGTATCTTTGACATAAAAGGTAGATTCGAGATCAGCCTGTAATTGACTAATTCTGTAGGATTAAGTTGCGTTTTTTTAACAAGCGGTTTAATCATAGCCAACTTACAACTTTTTGGTACGTATCCTAATGACAAAGATGAATTAATGATATCAAGAGGATCTATGAACTCTGGAAGCATCTCTTTCAGTAGCTTAGTTGGTATAGGGTCTAACATACGTTGTCGATTTAGATGATTTAACGAGTTTAGAAAATTCTTCCTCTCCAATAGCAATGAATGAATAACATTTTTTGTCAGGGAGACTACAATGCACTGCCTGACGCAATACTGTAGTAGACTGATGCATAGTTATAATTTTCTCCCTGATAAAAGATTGCACAACCACTAATTGGGTGGCGATGTGCACAAGCTTTACAGTGATAACAGTTAAAATTATGCATTTGGCTGTTGTTCAGCTGAAGTCAGTTCAGTGTTTATTCAGTTCCATTGTAAAGATAATCAATTATTGAATAATAATACACAATAATAGCTGCAAGCAGCGTTGACGGGCCCAAGCCCTGGCGTCATTATTAACCTTATAATTAAACTTTTGGGTATGTTGTAACTATGTTGCCAGTGCACTACAAAAACTGGTTCTATGCCTATTTTTTCATTAAAACTGATAGAAACAGACCAAGGGATAGGCAACGCCTGGATTGTCGCTGTCCTGCAGAGTTTAGCTCCAACCCTAATCAATCACATCTGAACAAGCTAATCAATATCAATAAAATAAAACGTCAATGCAATAAAAATATTAGAGGATGTAGCGGCAAAAGATAATTACCGTAAAAGACCCTGAGCGCTTGTGGTGTGAACTGTTCCTTTGTTTTAACACGCTGCTCACTTTGATCTGTAGAAACGGTAAAATGGCGCAATTATGTTCATCGGTGCGGATGGAGTGCCATTTGAATAACACTGCTATACGCCATCTAAACAAACATTCTTTACATAGTTATGCAGCCAAAAAAAGAGAATTGTAACATACTTACTGACAAGTCAGACAAGTATTTGACAGTCAACTCTTACATTATCAGACAAGACACAGTCAAGTTTGTCAGAATTTTATTTTCAACAGTGCCGTGTACAACCATGGTACATTCAGGCGAACATGTACTCTTTACTCGCAACCACTTTTACATTTATTGAAGGATGTTTTCAGCTTTTACAGTCACAGTTTTATTAAATTGCTTGTTCCAAATAAACGCACAGTAACATAAGAAATCTAAATAATAAGACAGTAACACTGCACTACTTAAGTTGCCAAAAACACATTAAAATAGAAATTTTGAATAATAGTAGCTACACATTACAAATAATAATAAAGTCACAGCCAATTTCTACAACTTCAGGAGTATCAAATTCCAGGGATCTTCATTCCAAGACATAATTTTTATATGGGAGTAGTATGAGATGGGTGACACTGTCTGAAAAGCATAAAAACATTAGTTATATAAACACCTAACTACACACTACTGCTTTTACAAAAAAAGAGATAAACACACACAACATCTGGTAAAATTTTAATTTTAAAAACTGCAGTAAACCAGTAAAAACATTTGGAGATAATTTTAAGCAATTTGGTTGAATGCCCATAAATACAATAATTGTAATGTGACATAATTGCTTATTACTTTTGACCAACATGTGGCACTGAAACCAAATTGATCTGGCATGGTCAGTTCAGTGACAATTACACACATACAATTTGTTGTCAATATGTAATTATTTCCAGAGATACATCCTCAGATACAGTTGGCATACTGCGATCAAATCAGATTTTATCTAACAACACAAAATCCACAACTTTTCGCTGACATGGCCTGAAGATGATCTGACTTAAATTTGGTGAAAATCAGACAAACGTTTCAAAAGGATTTTTTTTTTTAATATCCATGTTTAAAGATATAGCCTCATGTCCACTTTGGCATGCTCTTTGTAGAATTTGTTTGGGAGTTATTTGAAAATGGTTTGACTAATCAACTTAAATTTTTGTGTCGGCATGGTCTGAAGATGATCTGGTTCAATTTTCATGAACATCGAACATATGGTCAAGGAGGATTTCGAAAAAGTAGGTTTTTCAGAAAATTCAAAATGCGCATAAATATAACAAAAGGTGAAACCATTTACCGATGCTCAAGAAGGCAACTCAATGCTTTCAACGCAAAAGCTACTTAAGATAATTACAAGCTCTTGATATTGTAACAATGTTTATTAATGTTGAGGGTTATTATTGGTGTGCAGTTTTGTAGAGGCTAGTAGAGATGCGCGGTTGGCGGTTACAGCCGCGGACTCCGCGAATAAACCGCGGATCGGGCGGATGACGTGACGAAAAAAAATATTTTAATTAAATTCGGGCGGGTGGCGGGCGGTTGAACCAATCAAATGAAAAACATATGTATACATTGTTAAATATTGTTATCTTTGTCCCTGCGCGCCGATCAGAGACAGAGTTCACTGCTGATATTCTGAGAGCTTTCTAGTCTTGCGGCTGTCATCAGCAGCGCCTTGTATCGCCCAATCAGTGGATTGCGGGCGGGTGCGGTTTTGAAAATTGGTCAAAAACGTTGGTGCAGATGGATGGCGGACGGATGATGAGTTTTGTGATGCGGTTGCGGATGAAATAATAGCCCATCCACGCATCTCTAGAGGCTAGCAATAGCAAGCTAGCTTTGAAAGCATAAAAGAGGGGGGAAAAATCCCACCCTCCCTTAATGTCCTGTGGCACACATGGATTTTGTTTAGGGTGCGTTATGGAGATAATACATCACTCGTTGCTCATTGTTATCATTAATAGGCCATCTTACCTAAAATCCACTGTTCAGAAAGACTGTGGCTCCCCTCTGGTTTCTTGCCATTATACTCTCCAATACAGATCCCGGCCTGCCGCACACTCCGGCACACAGTTCCTCCACACAGCTGGATGAGTTCTGTTAGACTGGTGCAGGGGGGCTGGGAGTGTGGGGACACAAACATGGGAAGCTGCTTCTGGAACAGGTCCTGCTGATGTTCCCCAGCGGAGAGATGCTGCTGCAGTCGGCATATCTGGAAAAACAGAGAAAATATTATTACAACCCATGTTCTTTTTCCAAATATTACAGCAGTCGCTGTATACATTTTATATGCATTAGATTATTTTACAGTTAGTGCAATTTTTTTCTTTTTTAAAACTAATTGAAACCTTGCATTGAACTAATAAATGCAATCCCTAAGTACATTTGTACTTCATTCTATTTTTTGCCAGACACCTGAAAGCTTCTGCTCACACTGATCCACATTTGCTCTGATGGAGGTCACAGTTGAAACTCATAGTACAGCTTCCAAATGGGCATCACCAAACCAAGACATGTATTTGCATTTATTAAAACTCATGGTTGAAAAAATTATCACAGATATGTACTCCCAAAAAGGCATATTACCTGACTGAACACTTTGGACAGCTCTGGAAAGGATAGAAGTAATTCTTGTAAAAATTGTCCAGTCATGTTTGTTTTTCTCTGTGAATTTAGCTGACTGCAAGTCAACAAGTTCCATTTGCAACACATGGGACACATCAGCTGCACATCAGCTAAAAAGGGGTCTGCAAAAAGCTGGAAAGTGTCACAGTGTGCCCTGATGTCAGCAATACACTATTAAAATTCCTGGACAGGGACGTGCATATGGCTATGGGCTGAGGTGCACCTCCAGCAGGCAGAGTACAATATAATGGAGGAGTGGATTTTAATCCACACTAAATGCATTCTGTAATGACTCTGCTGCTCCAGATTTACACTGGGGTTTCCATTTCTCGCTCGCACCCCAGCCACTCTCCAAGTTCCAAGCGCTCCTCCATCATGTCGACATACATTTTACATTCTAGTCTATGGTGAATCTGCAAAAACTCCTCGACGGAGTTTTTGTTGGTAGTGCTTTGCTCCCTTTCTGCTGTTTATTAAACTGTTTTCTGTGTCACCGAATGAACAAGCGGACTAGAGGAGACCAGTGCTTCATAATTAATCTTATATGAACGAAATCACGATTTCTGCCTTTCACGGTTATGCTAGCAAGCAAAATATTGATAAATATATTGCCGTTTATTCTCATTATGGGCTGTTAATGATAGACCCGACACAAAGCCTTGTTAACTTGACTTGTCCTAAACTCTGAAGGCGAGGGTGATTTTTCCCACACAGCTCACACTGAATTCAGCAGACTACACGTTGCAAAACAATAACGCACCATAAACCTATTTATCAACATGATCTTTTGTAATACATACATTTATGAAGCAGCACAAAACACTGATGTGAACTAATCACACGGTGCTTGAAAAGTCTATTGGGATTGATGTACATTGAACAGGGCTTAAACGCAGTCTACAGTACAGGAAAGCTCACTCAGTCTGGAAATTTAAGCAGTTTATTCAGCAATTTGAGGTTTACACAAAATGTGTCTTTTTCTAAGATTTACACATTTCAATTATACAATGAACAAAATTATAAATGCAACACTTTTGCTTTTGTCCCATTTTTCATGAGCTGAACTCAAAGATCTAAGACTTTTTTTATGTACACAAGGCCTATTTCTATCAAATATTGTTCACATATCTGTCTAAATCTGTTAATGAGCACTTTTCCTTTGCCGAGATAATCCATCCACCTCACAGGTGTGGCACATCAAGATGCTGATTAGACAGCATGATTATTGTACAGGTGTGCCTTAGGCTGGCCACAATAAAAGGCCACTCTAAAAAGTGCAGTTTTATCACACAGCACAATGCCACAGATGTCACAAGTTTTGAGGGAGCGTGCAATTGGCATGCTGACTAAAGGAATGTCCACCAGAGCTGTTGCCCGTGAATTGAATGTTAATTTCTCTACCATAAGCCGTCTCCAAAGGCGTTTCAGACAATTTGGCAGTACATCCAACCGGCCTCACAACCGCAGACCACGTGTAACCACACCAGCCCAGGAACTCCACATCCAGCATCTTCACCTCCAAGATCATCCACCCGGACAGCTGCTGCAACAATCGGTTTGCATAACCAAAGAATTCTCAGGGAAGCTGTACAGAGCAGATGGCAGACAGCGCGTATGGCGTCGTGTGGGTGAGCAGTTTGCTGATGTCAACATTGTGGATTGAGTGGCCCATGGTGGTGGTGGGGTTATGGTATGGGCAGGCGTATGTTGTTATGGACAACGAACACAGGTGCATTTTATTGATGGCATTTTGAATGGACAGAGATACCGTGACGAGATCCTGAGGTCCATTGTTGTGCCATTCATCCACGACCATCACCTCATGTTGCAGCATGATAATGCACGGCCCCATGTTGTAAGGATCTGTACACAATTCCTGCAAGCTGAAAACATCCCAGTTCTTGCATGGCCAGCATACTCACCGGACATGTCACCCATTGAGCATGTTTGGGATGCTCTGGATAGGCGTATACAACAGTGTGTTCCAGGTCCTGCCAATATCCAGCAACTTCGCACAGCCATTGAAGAGGAGTGGACCAACATTCCACAGGCCACAATCAACAACCTCTATGCGAAGGAGATGTGTTGCACTGCGTGAGGCAAATGTTGGTCACACCAGATACTAACTGGTTTTCGGACCCCCCCAATACAGTAAAACTGCACATTTCAGAGTGGCCTTTTATTGTGGCCAGCCTAAGGCACACCTGTGCAATAATCATGCTGTCTAATCAGCATCTAGATATGCCACACCTGTGAGGTGGATGGATTATCTCGGCAAAGGTAAAGTGCTCACTAACACAGATTTAGACAGATTTGTGAACAATATTTGAGAGAAATAAGCCTTTTGTGTACACAGAAAAAGTCTTAGATCTTTGAGTTCAGCTCATGAAAAATGGGGGCAAAAACAAAAGTGTTGCGTTTATAATTTTGTTCAGTATATGACAAATTTCCATCAAAATGAACGGAGTATTCTTGTTTATGCTATGTCATGTTTCAGTAGTCTATTAGTCGTAAATTAATAAGAGTGTGGGGGAAACTGCCACAAAAATCAATAAAAATTAAAATTATTATGGGAGCAAAAGATATCACACAAACAAGAGAGCTGTTTTTTCTCAAATAGCCTGTCAACATGATTGCAAATGTGATATTGATTTTATACAACAGTTCAATAAAAAAAGTAGATTTTAGACAAAATAGTCAATACTAATAGTCAATAGTCAATGTTTTTGCTCTATTTCGCCAATGAAAATATGGCCCTCGGCTTTAAGACACATGTTGCCCATGCCTCTAAGCCCTGCAGGGTCACATTGGCCCTGGCGGCCAAGAAGGATCCACCCTCCATGCAGTGGCAGTACAGTAAGTTTTTCAGGCCAAGCTTCTCCGGTCTATGGACAAGTCAGTCCCAGATACATCCATCTTTAGAGTCCTGTGCTACGTGACCAACCTCACCCTGCGCGCCACAAAGATGACAGCCGTGCAAAGAGCAGCCTGGTGGTCCTTGATCACCACCTCTGGCTGAACTTGTTGGAGATTAAATGAGCTTCTGACAGGCCTTTTTGGCTCTGCAGTAAACAGCTTCAACGAATGCTTCACTACGGCTCAAAAGTCATCGCATCATTTCCTGCATCAATCAGTGCATTAAGCGCAACCCCTTACCAAAGCACCAGGGCCCTCACCTCCAAGCGCCTGTTCAGTTCCGGGCAGTGTGTTTGTTGCTAGCGCTGTTATTGTCTCAATAACACTCTCACTCTCAACTTTGCTAGGGTCAGCTCCCTGCCTCAGATCTTGACATAACAAAAGTTGTTCTCCAAGTTACACAACTGTGCCATCAGGTGGGAATATAGAACTGAATATAACTAATGGGGTGTGGTATATATCCACCTTACTATGTTAGTTCATATTGGCCCAGATTGTACGCATTTTGGATAGAGAGAGTGAAGACCTTACTTCTTCGTGATCGTTATAATTTGTGCAATATTGTGTGTTACTGACAAGTAATTAACTTATAAATGTTAAATGATTGAATCAATATAAATATTTTCCTTAAACGTGTATCTGTTATCGTTACGTTCTAACTGCTAGATGCATGAATCATCACAGTTTCACTACCACAATAGCATCCGGTGTGATACTAAACTTATTGATCATTAAAACTAATGTTGATGTCACTGTATAGTATTCTGTTTGTGCCTATCTTTATCTGTGCGTCTTTAAGACGCCATTTTAATCATCGCATTCTTAGTAAACTGCGTCAGTTTTCCTCACTGTGTCACTCAATGTATATTGATAAGAAATGTGATTTATATATGTATGCTAAGATTTGTTTAATTTAATTCAGTGATAGTTTTGCCAACCAAGCGTGACTTCCAGTTTAAAAAACAAACAAACAGAGGAATCTGCTGACACAATGTCATTGGGATTGTACACAAGTGTTGAACCACTGGACACTTGATAATTTAAGCCCTGTTAACAGGAGTTAAGGTAAACAGTTCTGAACTGAAGGAATGCAGGATCACAAAAATGTAATTTCAATATGTTTTTTGTTACAGATGAACCTGTTGAGATCTACAGTGGAAGGATCTACAGTGGACACCTTTGTAGCCATTTTGCACCCTTTTGCAAAGCTCTAGAGGGTGCTCTAGTCACGTAGTCGACTACTTCAACCACTAGTAGACGCTGTCAGAAGCTATCGATTAATCGACCATGCAATAACCATAACTTCATGTAGAAACGCTTGTTTTTCTTAACGCAAACCAGTGAACCATCACCGCAACCAATGACCGACACAAACGATGATGACAGGAAATAGACTACATGAATTTTGTCTTATTCTATTAGAAACTATTTTGAACCGGTTGAGTGAAGATCTAAGTTATGCAAGTACAGATCTGTTATTTACTGTTGAAGTCCTGTGAAATTTTATATGAGGAGGCTAATGTTGTATAACAACTAACTGCTAACTGTTAAAATTAATTTTATCAATGTTTATATGTGTATGTACGCATTATATTCCCGGTGAGTTGGCTTTAAATAAGGTTTTATATAAGGAGAAATGTCTTACGCAAAAATGCAGATGTTAAGGCTATAATGTTGCGTGCCAATTTACGTTATTTTTCCTGTTAAATACAAAATGAAACCCGTTATTTTAATGATTTTACAACACATGTAAAAGACGTAATTGTTGAAAGATTGAGTCAATTAATAAACACTTGTTGACTTATTTTATGTCCCTTTTTAGCGGTAACAAACCACGAGTACTCACGTAACTCGGGTATTGTTTTGACGAGTCACACCGTGTCTACATCAGACACCAAATCCCCGACAGTAAACCTATGCCTCGTTCTATTTATGACGTACTCCAAGCACCCGTGATAGGAAGGACAATCAATCCTAGGACAAACTAATCCTATACAAGGAATTGGATTTGCAAAGGTTGCTTTGTCATGTCCAGTGTAGACAGCTTCTGGCATTACGCAACGCATCAACAGTCACGGCTGGTTTAGACACGGTAATCGACGAGGAGAAATCAGTAGTTGTGCAACCCCTACCTGTACAATTGTGAAAGGGCAACTGTGCAGTCTTATTTATGGCAGCATACTTTAAAAAATACTTATTGAATATCTACCACTGCTACTGCAGTGGACGTGTAATTAATCTAAAAATACATCATTTTGGAAAAATAGATTTTGGGAATGTTTTTGTTTTGGAGGGAAAAGGACATTGAATATGTATGCTGTCATAAATAACTGTACAGTTGCTCTGTCACAATTGTGCAAGTAGGGGTTGCACAACATTTTTCTTTTAAGATTTTTTTTCTTTGCTTTAATTGATGCATTCAAGGGTTACATGGAGTTTCCACATTAATGTTTTATTTAACAATGTTTTTCACAGTGTGACCAGGTCTCTAGTGTAATGAAAGGAAAAAATAGCCTCCCAAACCTGTAAATGACAAACTCTCTCATCAGAATAAAATGGACAGAGCTTTTGCACATTGTAAACGCTGTTTAAGAAAAAGAAGGTCATTGTGTAATTTCCTTCCTCCTGCAACTTCCTTGTGACATTAAATGACTAACACAAACAGGAGCCCTCCCAAACATGTAATACGGGAAAATTATTCATCCCCTGCACCTGAGTGATGGCCATCCTTTCTTTGCATTTCTGCACTTATTTTAAGGGGGGGGGGGCATTGATTTGTCAAAAGTAAAAAAAAAAAAAAAAAAAAAAAAAAAAAACTTGTTTGCTGGTGTGCATTTCTAGTAAAAACTGCAGTCTTAGAAAAACAGCTTCAAAGGGGTTCTATATACGCTGTGTCCGACACATGAGAAATGCTGCCTCCACCACAGGATACGGCGGTAAGGCAACAAGGCATGTCCTAATCCAATGCTTGTGTCATAGTCCAGTCTATTACTGATATACCTTCATCTGACCAATTTTTGAGGGCAGCATAAATGCATCATTCACTGCCAATTATATTCAGGGTTTTTAATTTTAGGTTTACTTAACAATGAGAATTTGAATAATTTGAATGCGACTACAGTTTCGATGAATAAAAGCTCAACTGGTTTCAGTCAAAATAGAAGCGCAAGGGTTTATCTCTTGCAAGTGTAGAAATTAGGACAAAAGTATTGTGATTTATCTACTGTAGCATAATATACTTGTGAAATAGTAATTTTAATTTATTTTACAGTGGATTTGTTTTACAATATATGGCTATCACTGTCATAGGAATAATAATATAAAATTATAATTCTTGTATTCTAATTGTTTTTCCTAAAACACCAGCGTGAATGTAATGTAGACTGAGACACTATATCACAACTAAAAAGAGGGCTGAGTCCCCTTTAAAGTTCAGGTACAAGTCAATGCATTCTTTCTTTGTTCAATTTGAACTTTCAAATCTGAACATGAGTTGGAGCTCTCATTTTTGAATTATCAGAGTGTACACTATATAATGGTAGTATTCTCAAAATAAAAATCTAATTATCTTATTAAAATACCTAAAATATGTGCTTGTAAAAAGTCTTTTCTTCAGCCAGTTGAAGACGTGCACATGATCAGAATTTTACCACCTCCACCTCATTTTGAGCCAGGAAAAAAACCCTGATATTCCACAATCCTGTCCATTCTATCCCATGAAAGTTGAGCTAAAAATGTTAATTTGCGGTTAGTGGTCTTTTTGTGTGTAAATGTAAATTTTTTAACAACTTTTTCCCATTCTGATGTAATTTTAAGAGTTAATATTATAGTAATTAAATATTCAATATCCTACCTGGATTCACCCACCAACATTTCCTGTCGGTACTGAGACTTGAACCCGCCGCAACCTTTGGGTTACAAGTCCAGCTCTCTAACCATTAGGCCACAAACTGCCCTAAAGGATTTTTATGGATCTATATCAGGTGGTCTCAACTCTGGCCCTTGAGATCCACTTTCCTGCAGAGTTTAGCTTCAACCTTGATCAAACTCACTTATCTATATCTTTTAGTAATCCTGAAGACATTGATTAGATAGTTCAAGGTGTGTTTGATTAGAGTTGGAGCAAAACTCTGCCGGAAAGTGGACCTCAAGGGCCAGAGTTGAGAACCCCTGTTCTATATAGAACCTCTTCTTCTATGAGTATGTAATGCACTCTACACTGAATAGAAGCTTTGATGGTCATCATAAAGCAATGTTCTCTTGGAAGTGTAATGGAAGTGACGACAAGGACATAATATCCAAGCAGAGGAGACACCCAAGGGGTTAAAAGACAAAACATCCTCTGAGCGGAATTATTTCCTCCCACAACACCTGCCTTCCCCTTCCTTCATGTCAGCTTTTCAGGCCAATATACTGTGATCATCTGAAATCAGGAAGTGGTCTTATGGACTTGCCTAATAATATTTTATTTTTATAGGTCAAATACTAATGCAGGCTGTTTGTAATTTTGAAAACCTTTTTTTACCAGTATATGGTGGAGTTTTTACGCACCTTTGAATAACTATCATAAGTTTAACACATTTGTTTTTAACACCAGAGCCTTACAAAAACTGATTTTAACAGATTTCAGAAGAATTTCCCCACCAAAAAGGCCATACACATATTGCTGTTGGTAATGTTGAATGTATAAAAATGCCAGAGTAAACAAAAAAAGCTTTAACACTGCTGTACTAACAAACATTATTTCAAAAGACACAACTGAAACCATGAGCAACCGAACAGACAGCAAAAACACAAACAACTGCTTCTCCCTTCCAAAGAAAAGCAATGACCGCAAGAAATGCATGACCATTTCAGACAATATGAAAATAAAGATTATTTTTTAGTAACTGCATTAATGACAATCAGGAATCATTTTTAAAATTCAACGATAAGAGATTTTACAAATGTCATCTTAGTGAAAGCCAAAAACTTTTATAAACAAGAAGCTTTTCATCTTTCGGCATATTACCAACATATCAATTTGAGTAACAAGTTAACCTAAAAAACTCACAACAATATCAGAATTTCTTCATTTTTTGAAGACATTTTTCAAAAACCTAAAAATGTGTTTCCAGTTTTCAATGAGAAGATTCTCAGACTTTTGGATGCCACTGTATTCAAGATTTAGGACAGGAAGAGATGGTCTTGAAATGATAGTGTGAGTGACAACTGAAAGACCCTCTCTTTATCTCTCTTCAAACCTTTAAGGGGACCAGTGCTTTGAAGAGGAGAATGTGGAAGGACAAAAGCAAAGAAAAAAACACATCTGGACATGTGGTCGTCTGGTGTGACTTGGACACTGCTGAAGTTGCATTACTTGAATTATACAGCTGCATCCTGAGTAGGTTTTTTTTTTCTTTTTCTGCAGCAGCCTCTAAGAACAACACAAATACAACCATTGCGTCCCCGTCCTCTCCCGCCAACCAGAACCATTGTCTTGGCTTTTGTTGGAGCAGCAGATACAGGCAAGAGGGAGAGCTTAAGAGCTTCAAGGTCTGGCTGGAATGCTCTTTATACTCCTATTTCCAAGCAGTGCTCCTCCAATAGAGGCCATGGGTCATGGGAGGAGTCTCAGTCCTTCACAGAGGACTTGGGTAATAAAACAGCCAGTTAGACTGATGAGGGATGAGTACAATCAGCCTGTGAGCGAGTGACACTCTCTCCTCCTACTCTTGATGGCATATAAATGAGTGTGAGCACAGTCCTGGAAAAGGAGAATCAACTGGATGTAGAGACTTAAGAGTTTTCATTCTTCAAACATCCATCCTCTAATAAGGCAGGAACTAAGATATTTACTTAAACAGGTAGAAGTAGTATTAAATATTTTCAGAACAAATATGCTGAACACCGGCACACTATTTCTAATTTATTGCCTTAGTGTTGGGGAAGCATTTACGACCACTTCAGATGCAACAGGAAAGAAGTCATACCAGATCCAGAACGGGCCATGCACCTACACTTTTCTGCTGCCAGAACCGCAGAACTGTGGAGTTCCTTCAAGTACCTATACTAACCAAGTGCAGCGAGATGACCTGGTTGACTACGACAGCTCAGTCCAAAGACTAGAACAACTAGAGACCATCATGGAGAACAACACACAATGGCTGCAAAAGGTACCAAGTTTCTCTTGTACATGACAGTAGAAAACACAAGTACATAAATAAATGTGGGTTTTAAAGGTAATTTGCTTATATTTTAGGACACTTTTGTGGTTTCATTTCAGAGTTAGGTTTGTTTATGTGAAAGTAGTTTTCTAAACTTAAATGTGAATTGCACCTGAATCCACTTACAAATGTGGTATGGAGTATGGTTTGCAGTTCATCTTGTAGAAGTGAATCATTACTGATATAGAATTTGGCATCTTGGCATGCCATCATTAACACTTACTAAAATCTATTAACTTCTTCGCATCTCTTGAAATGCATTCACGGCAGACAAATGCAAGTGCTGATTTGTGCGTGTAAAGATTTGGTGGTAAGTTTCCGCTAGTATTCTTTGATGTACCATGGTTCAGACCCAAAAATAATGTCAAGACAGACCTCTGGGGGAGGAGAAAAGGTGTTAGAATCAAACTCAAGCCAAGCAAACTCAAACCAAGACTTAAGCCAGAGAGCTGTATGACTTCAGTGTGCTTTCCTCACAATGAAACAATGTAATTAGTTCAATCAAGCAGCTAAAAATCAGGAAACAGCAATGAATGCTTAGTTTAAAGGAATGAACGTTATTCCTTTCAATGCCATAAGTGAGGCAAGGAAGAGTTAGTTCAGTTGGTAACACTTTACAATAAGGTTTCATTAATTAACATTGGTTAACTACTTTAGTTAACATGAACTAACAATGAACAATACTTCTACAGCATTTAGTCAATGGTAATTTAAACATTTACTAATACATTTTTAAAAATCCAAAGTTGTGTTTGTTAACATTAGTTAATGCACTGTGAACTAACATGAACAAAAAATGAACAATTAGATTTTTACTAACTAACATCAAGAAAGTTTAATAAATGCTTTAAAAACATATTGCTTATTATTAGTTCATGTTAGCTAATGCATTAACTAATGTGACCTTATTGTAAAGTGTTACCGTTCAGTTTGTTTCAGGATAATGTATATGAACATTACAACTATGTTCGTATCTGCATCAAAATAATCAGTCCAAAATTGCCTGAACAAGGTGCTCTCGGCCAGATTGAAAATGATCTCTGCAGTGGTTCATGTGTGGAGAGAAAGCTGACCCAAGAACCTCTTCTCATTGTTTTTGATATCATTGATGATATCATTTGATATCAATTTTTTATTGCTAATGATAATTTGACAATAATTTGCTTAGTGTGCTTACTAATAAACAATATCAGTATCAATTTATCATCTATTTTTGCACTGCAGAAATGGCACAGAAGCTGCATCTAAAGCAGTATTTAAATGCACTTACAGTGCAATTATAAATGCATAAATTACGCTATTTTATATACAATTTCATAATATTTTGAATACTGAAATATGAAATGAAACTGAAATTAAATGATAGGCTACTTAAGAGATGACCTATAAAACTAAAACTGCCAGTAGATGGCGGCAAGTCACTGTCTTAATGAGTCATTGATTGATTGATTCATTCATCAACTGTACAAATGGTTGATTCACTACATTTTTTTTCCTTCATCTTAGCATTTTAGAAATATTTGCAGAGAGGATGAAACTTGTCACTCATTTCCATCCTGTTTGTTTGAGTCTTGGCTTGTTTTAGGAACTCAATACAGGAAAGAGAACATACAAGGATATGCACTCAACATTGTGGAGATTGAGATTTACAGCAATTGTCTTATTTTTTAATAAAACTGAAAAAAAGCCAATTGTGATGATGTGGTAAAATGCTAGTTAAAAATTGTAAATGTAAAATTGTACAAAAATATAATTGGCAGTACATAAATGGCTGTTCTGCTCGCTCCGCGTCCGTGGACACACACCATATGAATGCACGTGCGGCCGTGTGCATTTTAGTTTCGCTTTCAAATTAGCGCCATTCGGGGGCAAATTGCTTGAATGGTAATTTCAGCTTATTATTCTTAATGAAAAACGCCAACAACAAAACAGTAAAATGACAAATTCGCTTAAATAGGCGCTTTTACATTTCGCTTTGACGCCAAATATTCCGCCATCATCTTTTCAGTTAGCTTTTTACTCTTGTGATAAATTAAATCTGTCACCTGTTGTGACTCTCGATCGGCTCACGATTTATTAAGTAGACACGTTCAGTCTTTAAAGCTACACTGTGTGATATTTAGCACCATCTATTGGTGAAAAGGTATATGACCATCCAGTGAATATTAGTTTCTGTTCCTCTCAATTCCGATTTCGTTTCAACTCCTACGGTGGCCAATGTAGTCCAAGATTAACATGGCTTCCAGTTCGACCTCGTCTATGAGTGTATTTACAAATACAATAATTGTCTGTCTGTCTGTCTACAATAACAGACATACAATAATACGTTTTAAATGAATAAGATTACAGGGCAGATGTGAAAGTGAAAATCTCGCTTAGAAACAGCTAACTAATGCTGCGATCTAGGCAACCTGTAACCCGTGTTTTTCAAACCTTATATGCTGCCCGTGAAAGTGCACTGGAACGGCAGTCAAACCCTTGACTGTCCCTCCCGTGAACTCGTACTAGATCGATGTACTCCCAGTTACATGTTGTAAAAACACGGGTTACAGCTTGCCTGGAACGCAGCATTACAACGCCATTATATAAAGTTTAATTTAATGAAAAATAACTCAAATTTAAATTGCCTACATATAACTTATAGCCTAAAAAATAATATAGCGCCATTAAAATATTAATCAAATGTTATCCGTCATAGAACACGGATTTATGTTAGAAGGTAAACAATACAGTTTTCATCATTGACGCGAGGAAACCTAGATGTCGTTCTAGCGTTATGCACAGCACACCATGATATAATTAGCCAAGCAACAATAAAACTTCCAATATACACAAATAGGCTTAATTAACGTTACCTGTCGAGAAGAAAGCAGGCAAAGTCGGCGTCCTTTTTAAAATCGCTGCTCGTCATGAGCTCTTTCCATCTTGTAAACGTCACTCCAGTATTCACTTTTGTTTTTTTATTTGCCTGTTGCGTTGCCGTCTTAACGCTCTTTTTCGCTTCTTTGGCGACTCTGATGCGTATCCTCGAGAATAACTGTGATCCTCCATCTGCAAACGACTTTCAGGTTTTCAAGCAATCCCCCTCTTTACATTCGACACGGTGCCATTGAGTGGTGCCATTGAGTGTTGAAACGCGAAAGGCGAAGCATTAATTAACGGGTATGGCCCTCATTGTCTAATGTACTTTCAAGATGGAGGGGCAACATGGCGACCAACATAGGAACCCCCCACCCGTATGTATTTTTAATTGCATATTATACACTCACGAGATTCCTTTATTACTTGAACGAAGTAAATATACATCAAAGAGCACATATATTTTTGAAAGAACTAAGTGTTTTTAGCAAAGAATAAACTAAAAAAGTTACACAGTGTAGCTTTAATCGTAGTGTCTGTTCTCTAACTGAACTAAATGATTTCATATAAAAAAACAAATCGACGGTGGGGGGCGGTGCCGCGGTGGGCAAGTGATGTAACCGGTGTTAATTTTTTATCCCTGTATGAACCAAACCCATATTAAGTGCTCGCTGCCAAAAAAGCAAATTTTTTTGTTTCATCTGACCATAGAACCCATCCCGTTTGAAGTTCAAGTAGTGTCAGTTACTTTTCAAATGGTCTATGAACAGATTGAAAAAAAAAAAAAAAAAGAGCTTTTTGGCAGCAAACACTTAATATGGGTTTGGTTCATACAGGGAAAAAAAGTACCCAATGTGTAAAATGAAATACTCTGATGTATCTTTAATGCTGTGGGCCTAATTTTCTGCCAGAGGTCCTGGACATCTTGTTCAGATACATGGCATCATGGATTCGATCAAATACCAAGAGATAAAAAAATCAAAACCTGACAGCCTGTGCTAGAAATCTTATAACGGGACATATTTGGATCTTCCAACAGGACAGTGATCCACAAACAAATATCAAAATCAAAACAAAAACGGGTCACTGAGCACAAAACCAAGCATCTGCAATGGCCATCCCAGTCCCTGACCTGAACCCTATAGAAAATGAGTGGGCTGAACTGAAGAGAAGAAGCGCCAACATAGATCTGGGAATCTGAAGGATCTGGAGAGATTCTGTAAGGAGGAATGATCTCTGATCAATTGTCAGGTGTTCTCCAAACTCATCAGGCTCATCTCAAACTCAAACTCAGGCTCAAACTCATCATAGTAGAAGACTCAGTGCTGTTATCTTGGAAAAAGGAGGTTGCAAAAAGTATTTAATAAAAAGGGGCAAATAATTGTTCCCAATGTGTTTTGGAGAAAAACATTTATTTCATAATGTGATTTCCCCCCCACTTTCAATTCTTTTACTTCAATAAAAGGTTAGATTTTTGCATTAAAAAAAAAATTTAAATATCAAAAAGATAAACGATGCAGATTTATTTTTTACAGCCATCTTTGATCATATTTACCAAGGGGCCAAATAATTCTGACCAGCACTGTATACAACATAAAAGTAATATTACAACTTACATCTGCAAAAAAAGACTTGAATGCGCATGTGAACTTGACCTTGATGCTTTTCTGAATGTCTAACTCCCATTGTGGATGCGCTCTTCCCGTAACAACAACGCTGAAACACGGGCAACAAAAGCACAAAGGATTTACAACATTCTGTTACAATAGTGTTCACAATTATAATGTTATGTATATGGCAGACTGGCACTGGCACTGCACATTTTGCACTTAACTGTATTTTCATGATCAAAGTGATTCCAGGCATCACTGCATGCTTTCAAATCTATAGTTTTACTTTATTTCGTTGGTCTGGACGACATGTAGGTCTATCGCGATAACCGCAATATTGTAGTACCGGGCTACTGACAAGCCAACCGCAGAGGAATGCAAGTAACCGCTTTTTCATAAGGCTAACCCTTCTTGTTTTGAACTTTGTGCATGTGTATTGAATGTTAAATAAGTTAATAATGATAACAAGACTGTTTAGAGGCTTTGTGGATTTGCACTTAAGCCTAAACAGACAGTGAATGAGAGAGATCGACTGAGCGCATGCGATTATCTGCGTCTGTCTTTGAGGTCAAGTCTTATATATTCATGAAAAGGTTGCCGTGTCCAAGGAAAGCAAAATATTTGTCACATCATCATTTTAACGTTTAAGGGTATTTACCATGAATGGCGTCAGCGCTGGTTAATGCATTGAATCATGCCATTGATCTCTATTAAGTGAAGCTTCAGTGTTACCCATGCGACGCATTGCTGGTCAGCTGAGCCTAAAAAGTGGAGCTCAAAGTTAAAATAATTAGCTCGAAATTAACTTTTTTACTTGGTAGCACTGGTGCTCCCAAATTCAAAAAGTTAGGAGCACCAGCAAAAATTTAGGAGCACCCACCAAATTTGACGTTTAGCTCTGTGCCAGTAGAGTGGAACGACCGGCAGCATTCTGGTGATTAAAAGCCTTAATAATCAAACCTGATTTGTTTTCCACACACTTGTCCCTGCATTTTTGGAGCTTGGCACTCTCTCCTTGTTTAACCAAGCTCTCGCGCTTAGGCCGTGTGTCCACCAAAGCGTTTTTAACCGGCTGAAAACGCTAGGCGCTCTGCTGAAAACGCCTAGCACTGGGCGCTTGAGAGCGTTTTGGCAGCGCTGCGTTTTTTCAGTTGACACGATTCGTTGCTATGATACAGAATATCCGCAGCACAGTTTACTTGTAACTGATTTCGTAGATAATTTGTTTCATACTAAAAATGTATTTTTCATCCATTTTGTTCGGTTAGCTATGCTGGTTGATGTCTTTGTACAGAAAGAATGTTGTGACAGTTGGTCGGTGTGATATTTGTCCCGTCCCTCCTCCACTGTGATTGGACGGCTGTGTAAAAAGTGACAGTGATGAGCGCAGCGTTTTATCCAAAGTTGAACATTTTTCAACTCTCGGCGACCAGTAAAAACGCTGGGCGCTCAGCGCTTGAGCGTTAAATACAGGCTCAGCGCCTCGCTACGCTCATGGCGTTTAAAAAACGCGGCGCTCCCATTGAAAACAATTAGAATTTTACGCCAGGAGCGTGAAAAAACGCTTTGGTGGACACACGGCCTTAATGTATTGGTTTTCGGTGGTGGCCGACGGACACTGTCATCCTTTCTTGCCCTTGTTTTTTTTTTTTTTTTAAAGCTGTGATTTTACCACTGGATTTCATAGCTTTGAAAGATAAAATCCTTCTTTGCTAAACCTAATAATTATTTTGGTATATCATCATATCAATATCAAAAATTTGAATAAAAAAGTAGCATTAAAAAGTTTATTTTAACTAATAGTCTAATTTTCTACCATATACATAATACAATACATAATACAATTAGCAGCTAGCTAACAACAACTTGATTTGCACTTTTTTTCTGGTTTCACCTCACTCCAGTCTAAACTAAAAAATTTTCTTTTTGTAAGTTTTCTTCAAATTGTCATATAAATAACCTGAAAATACTGTAGTTTATTAAGGTTAAATCTTCCTAACCACTCTTACTAAAAATAAATGGGGTAAGCTGACTTACATACTCATTTTAAGAGGTGTTCTGAGTAAATGTGGTTTGATTTGTTAACATTAGTGTCACGATTTGGTCTTGTCTCTGTCACGTTTTGGTTTGTTCATGTCATGTTCCATGTCTGTCATGTGATTCCCTGTTTGTCATGTGATCCTGCCATGTGTCTTGTCATTGGTTAATCGTCTGTTCATTGTTCACAGGTGTCCCTTGTCATTAGTCTGTATTTAAGCCCTCATGTTTGCTATGTGTCCTTGTCTAGTTTTGTTTCAATGTAATCTTTGTCGGTAAGCGTCATGTCATGTTTTTTTTTATTTTTAATGCTTTTGTTTCATGCTTCATGCTACGCCATGTTTTTGTTTTGTTTAATTGATAAATAAACTGCACTTGGGTTCTCTATACAACTTGCATGAAATTTGTTGATGTGGTATTTTTCATGTTTTCATCACGCAATCATGTTTTTGATGCGGTGGTGACGTTCGTGGTCAGTCAATAGCCGCGTGTGGTGTCCAAGTTTGTAAATAAAGACTAAATGGCAGCGTCTGATATATTTGTATAGCGATTTATTTGGAGTGCCGTGAGGTATGATTTCGGCCTCTGTGCTCGCGCTGGCCAGTGGAAAAGCGGCTAATGGTGAAGATGGCATGACATTTGCAGAAATATAAATTTTATGAAAACATGAAAAATGTTTTTAAACCTAACCCTAAACATGAAAAATACCACATAAACATAGCCTAACTGTTTAGAAAGAAAACACAGAACGAATAGCCTAATGCGCATACGTCCATCTCGCGAATGTATAGTCTTCTTAATGCCATCTTCACCATTAGCCGCTTTTCCACGGGCCAGCGCGAGCACAGAGGCCGAAATCATGCCTCACGGCACTCCTGTAAAAAATAAATCGCTGTACAAATATATCAGACGCTGCCATTTAGTCTTTATTTACAGACTTGGACACCACACGCGGCTATTGACTGACCACGAACAGGTAATTTAGCCTACTTGCATTTTTCATTTAATGTCTCGCGGTCTTGCTGTTTTTTTTGTTTGTTTGTTTTACAATTAAAACTAAAAGTCTGTTGTAACGCAAGCCTTACTGAACATGTACCGAGTAAAATATTACTGCAAATTGATTAGTAATGCCTTACACTACTGCGTTACAGCAAAAGTAATATGTTACTGTAATGCATTACTTTTGTAACGCGTTACTCCCAACACTGTGCATTAGGCTAACTAATGTTAACAAATACATCTTTTGATTTCAATAAGGCTACTATTAATGATGAAATTAACATTAACAAAGATTAACAAATGCTGTAGAAATGCAGTTTATTAATAGTTAATGTTAACTAATGTAGTTAACTAGAGTTTAATAAATTGAACTTTATTGTAAAGTGTTACCGATTTATTATTCACCAATTCAGACGTCTCGTGAGATCAGTGTTGGACAGATCAGTTGTTTTAACCATTCATTAAATGGAATCAGTTCAAATGAGTCATTAGTTCACGAATCGCATGTGTCATTAGTGGACGTGTTGGCTACGACACGCATTGTTGTGCGATTAACCCAGCAGTTAGGACCAAGGGTGTAACTTTGGTTTGAGAAGTGGGGGGGACATAAAATGGGGGACATTTTTTTCGATTTGAATCCCATTTTCTGCATTTACATACATTTAGGGACTATGGTGATATAAAATCCAGGAAATAATTAAGTTCATTATAATGATACATTCTGCCAAAAATAAAAGTAGACTACTAAACTATGTATAACAAAAAGATTTCTTACTTTTTAATTGTTTCATAGGGGCCGATTGCCAAGACTTGAGAGAATCATTTTATAAAGTCAAAAATGTTCACCATTAATGTTTTGTGTGTAAATAAAATTGAAATGATGTGAGACCCAATTTCCACTGTAATGTAAAAACAACATAAAGACAGTATATTTTAAATAATTGTTTAATAGCATCTTTTTATGAATGAAGGCCAGTATCACTGATATTAATATAGCTACTGATGTCTCGATGAAAAGGATTTTTCTCCCCAAATTTGAAACATTTATTAGGCTTCAAAAATATAACAACTTTTAATTTAAGTGAAATTTAAACAATCCTCACATAAACCCATAATAAATGTCATATTTACCTGTGGCCTTCCTGTCCAACAGGTACGAAATATACAGAAATTGAATAAGGTTATCAAATAGTCTGCACTGCATACATTATAAATTAAATTTAGATTAATCCTTATTAAAGCTACAAATGTTCTTTAGTCAAGAGCAGTGAGTAATTTGCTCTGTTCCCCTTTGTTCTTTGGTTAACTTAAAGGGATAGTTCACCCAAAAATGAAAATTAAGTTTATCAAGCGACGAGAATACTGTTTGTGCGCAAAAACAAACAAAAATAACGACTTTATTTCAACTATTCATTGCCATCTCTGTGGGCCTCTAGTCAGTTAACGTAGTGTGATTGCGTAGAGCTATGTCACACGTAGGCTCACTATTGGCCGACGCTGGTCATGTGTGTGATGCGTGTGACGTATAACAACAGAAGCCTACGCTATTACACTAGTGAACTGACTCGAGGCCCACAGAGAAGGAAATGAATAGTTGAAATAAAGTTATTTTTGTTTTTTTTTGCACACAAAACGTATTCTCGTCATTTGATAAATTTAGGATTGAGCCACTTTAGTCACTTCGACTATTTTAACTATGTCTTTAATAACTTTTCGGGGAACAAGTGTCAATCCCTTAAGAAGCCTATGGAGGAGTGATCCAGCTCTCAGATTTAATCAAAAATATCTTAATTCGTGTTCCGAAGATGAACGAGGGTCACAAACTGGATTTTGAAAAGTGGGGGGGAGATATGTCCCCCCTGTCCCCATAGGAAATTACGCTCGTGGTTAGGACATCGCACAAGATTCGTGTCAACACAGAAAACGTTTCATCACTGGATCATTTGTTTTGTTAATTGAAATTGTGGTTTATGTCAGCTGAATGTGCGGAACGCTTTTCAGAGAAGATAAGGCAACATTTTTTTTTAGCACAATTCACACCCTGCAGTAATTCAGGAGAAAAAATCTCCGAATGCTCCTCATGAAACTTCGGTCTACTTACCTTTTTCCATCGTGTCAATTCTCAATTGATTTTGATTAATACGCGCGAGGGAGGGAGAGCAAGACAGTTTGAAGACGGTGAGAGTGCGCGCGCGACCAGCTCTCTCGCTCTATTAGACATCCCAAGTCTCCCGGAAGTTCCGGGAGTCTCCCGCATATTAATAGCGGCTCCCTGATGCCCGCAAATTAGTTCAAATCTCCCGGAATCTAGAGCTCGCGAGCTCCAAACCGTGCAGAGAGGGAGAGAGCGAGAGACCTTGCGTGTGTGTGCAAATGTGCACGTGTGCCTCATGAAGCGCATGTCAGACCACCCCACAGAACTAAAGACTGTTTTTAGGCCTATATCATTTTAGTGATATTATTCATATTTAGTAATTGTATTGTTTTTAGTGTTATTAGTGTCATTAAACGTTTTGTTAATGTGCTATGGAAACAAAATAGCCTCACTATATAATTGATTGTAGTATTGGCCATTTTGTGAGCGTTTGTTGCCCGCCAGGTATCCATGGCAGTCACGTGACTGCAAAGTATGAATTGAGCCACTCAAAATTACCGCAAGGGAAATTCCTTCACCGTGACAGCCCTAACGGCATGCTGTCCTAACACTAAACAATCAGACTTCAGGCACCGTAGGCATAAAAACCGTATGCACATTCAATTGTGCAATGTAATTTCATGCGCAAAAAAAAAAAAAAAAAAAAAAAACATTTCAGATTTTTTAATTACATTTTGCATCTTTATAAACCAAAATTAAAAATCGAAAAAGTTTTTCTTTAGCAAAATTGTTGTTTCTCCCACACTTTCGAAAGCCATGTCTCTGAAACCACTATAATACACAATTTTAATAATACTTGATTTTAAAACTGAAACGGGCATTGCAGAACACCTGTCCCAACATGGTGAGAGGGAGATTGCTCCCCTCTTGTTCCTGTTAAAAAGTAAACCCATTCTCACTCATGAGGGCTCTGATACATGTCCAAGAGAAATGCTGTCACTATACTGACAGCAAATACGCCCACAGCGACGCGGGACATTCTTAAAGCGCATAACGTGAAAAACGCTTAATTAAGACAGTGCTATAGGAGGATCAAATTCAGCATACACCTGATTTATAAAGCATAGCCTATGATGTAGAAAAGCAGATCAGGTCGAATATGAACGCAACACGCTTACACTTTCAGCGTTTTCCACTTAGAAAACAGCTTAACGTGGTTTTACTTCAAGACAGTGATATTAAAAGAACAAGATCACTAGGGTAAACCCCATTGCTATAGCTCTAATATATCGTCATCCTCAGCAAAACTAAACCTTTAAAAAAGGACTTTTTAAGTGAACTTGTTGTACTAATGGGAGATTTAGTGGGGATACCAGGCATGAAAAAATATTGCTGTTGTGTGATTTTAACATGCATGTTTGCTGTGCTTCTAAACCATATTCGGCAGAATTTCTAAATCTTATTGAGTCTTTAGACTTTACTCAATGGGTTTCTTATCCAACACATATCTACAGTATGGACATACCTTTGATTTGATTTTAACCCATGGATTCTCTATTTCAAACATTGAAATCAGTAGTGCATCCTTCTCTGACCACAGGCCTTTATCTTTACTGTTCCTTTCACTGTCCGAATCCACATAAATCCATTGCTGGCACGCTTAACTCGCTCTCTTACTGTTCTAGGGAAGAATTTTCTGTAGCCTACCATGATGTACGTAACTCTCTGGAGTCGGACTCTACTCTGCATAATCTGGACACAAATGGAAAAAGGACAGATTTCTTATGAAATTTTGAAAAACATTCAGAAAAGTTTTCAGAAAAGTTTCAGAAAGCTGCAAAGGCCGCAAAATGCAAATATTTTTATGAACTTATCACAAACAATTGTCATAAACCTTTTTTTCCTACTATTAACTTTGTTTTAAACCCTTCTATGCATTCCATTTTGAGTCAAGTCACCTTAATTTACTGTCACTTTTAACAATATGGACTGTTTCAATCAGCTTTACAGTGATAATAGGAAATTAAAGTAACAGAGATTGTTTTGACTTTACAGCAGCTCTAGAATATTGTTATTGTTATTGAATAAGTTATTGTCCAGCTATCGATTCAGTTCCGTTGCAAAAATCATTAGTTATTAACTTAGGGGCTGCTTACACAACACCGTTCTAACAGAAAACCCTTAACGCGCCCCGGCCCGCTCATTCTCACAACAACAGTGCCTGGTGGCTCGAGAACGCAAACCTTGAAATAGGTTCCAAGGTGCAAGCCTTGGAATATATACACGTGTTTTAATATACATGTGCGCAGGTGTGTAGTCTTTCTTTACAAATTGACCTAAACAAATTACTTTGTTGGGTGGTGATGGTGCAGTGGATAAGACACATGCCTTTGGTGTGAGAGACCCGGGTTCGAATCCACTGCGAGAAACCAATGTGTCCCTGAGCAAGACACTTAACCCCTAATTGCTCCAGAGGCGTGCGACCTCTGAAATATAGCAGTTGTAAGTCGCTTTGGATAAAAGCGTCAGCTAAATGAATAAATGTAAATGTATATGTACTTGTCTGGCCTTAAAGATTTATAATACAGAATTATTTATCGCTTCCAAGTTGCCATGTCAACCAAACTATTTTGACAAGGTTTTATCTGTACAGAGGTAAAGGGAAGGAGAAGGGGGCCTTCACAGGGGAGAGACTAGTTGACACTTCAGGACTGCGTTGTCGTCATGTCCAGGTCCTTCATCCTTCATCAGGATGAAGGTCCTTCGTCAGATCTGGGTACGGCCTGGATCCAGCAGACTGCAGTAAACCTCGGGATAAACAGAGAGACTAATATTAGCGTAGACGCCATTCTTCTTATGATGTAATGAGTACATCAGGATTTATGGGGAGTGTTCCCGGCTCTGGCTGACCTAATCTATGCAGCCTAACATTGAATTATAGAAGTTTATAATGTGTTATGTTTATGCTAGGTCAAAGAGATGTGTTTTCAGTTTTAACTGACAGAGTGTGTCTGCTTCCCGGACAATGTTAGGAAGACTGTTCCAGAGTTTTGGTGCTAAATAGGAAAAGGATCTACCGCCAGTAGTCGATTTTGATATTCTAGGTATTATCAACTGGCCGGAATTTTGAGATCGCAATAGACGTGAAGGACTATAATGTGTTAAGAGCTTGCTCAAGTACTGGGGAGCTAAACCATTTAGTGCTTTGTAAGTAATCCATAATATTTTAAAATGTATACGATGTTTAATAGGCAGCCAATGCAGTGTTGATAGAACCGGGCTAATATGGTCATACGCTGCTGCGTCCTGAACCAGCTGTTGTTTATTTATTAAGCATGCAGGGCAACCACCCATAAGAGCATTACAATAATCTAGCCTTGATGTCATGAACGCATGAACTAATTGTTCCGCATTTGTCTTTGAGAGCATATGATGTAATTTATATATACTTTTAAGATGGAAGAATGCGGTTTTACAGATACTAGAAACGTGACTTTCAAATTAAAGATTGGTATCAAAGAGCACACCCAGGTTCCTAACTGACGACGACGGTTTGACAGAGCAGCCATCAAGTGTTAGACAGTATTCTAGGTTATTAAGTGAGGAAGTTTTTTGTACAGCTATGTATTCCGTTAATTTTGTGAATTGGTAAGTTTTGTCAGGGCGTGAAGAAATATATAGCTGAGTATCATCAGCATAACAGTGAAAACTAATGCCATGCTTCCTAATGATATCTCCCAAGGCTAGCATGTACAGAGTGATAGCAATGGTCCTAGTACTGAGCCTTGTGGTACTCCATTCTGAACTTGTGATCAATAAGACATCTCTTCATTTACTGCTACAAACTGATAACGGTCAGATAATTATGATTTAAACCATGCTAATGCAATTCCACTAATGCCAACATAATTTTCGAGTCTATTTAAAGGAATGTTGTGGTCAATAGTATCAAATGCAGCACTAAGATCGAGTAATACTAATAGAGAGATACAACCACGATTGGATGATAAGAGCAAATAATTTGTGACGCTAGTACTATGGTACGGTCAAAATCCTGACTGGAAATCCTCGCAGATACCATTTCTTTCTAAAAAGGAACATAGTTGTGAGGATACTGCCTTTTTTAGTATCTTTGACAGAAAAGGTAGATTCGAGATCGGCCTGTAATCGACTAATTCTGTAGGACAGAGTTGCGGTTTAACAAGCGGGTTAATCATAGCCAGCTTAAAAGTTTTTGGTATGTATCCTAATGACAAAGATTAATTAATGATATTAAGAAGAGGATCTCTTTCAATAGTTTAGTCGGTATAGGGTCTAGCGTCTGGGGTTGAAGCTTTATTTTTCGTTAATTTAGCCACTGTTTCAAATAAATATCTAGGGTTTTGTTTATTTTCTTCTAATAGGGTTGAAAAATAAGCAGATCTAGCAGTTTTTAAGGCCTCTCTGTACGCAATTGTGCTCTCTTTCCATGAAATGCGAAATACCTCTAGTTTTGTTTTCTTCCAGTTGCACTCCATTTTTCTGGCTGCTCTCTTAAGGGCCTGAGTGTGCTTGTTGTACCATGGCGTTGGACTATTTTCTTTAAGCGCAAAGGAGCAACTGTGTCTAAAGTACTGGAAAAGAGAGAGTTAAAAGTTTCTGTCACAATATCGAGTTCTTCTAAGCTATCTGGGATGCTGAGGAGATGAAACTGATCAGGGATATTATTAATAAAGCAATCTTTAGTGGCAGAAGTGATAGGTCTAACATATTTGTAACATGGAGTCGGCTTTGAAGCCTTGGCTAAATTAAGTATACACGAGACTAGATAATGATCTGAATTTCAACGGCATCAACATTGATTCCATGTGATAATATTAGATCTAGAGTATGATTACGACAATGAGTAGGTGCTGACACGTGTTGTCTAACTCCAATAGAGTTCAGAATGTCTCTAAATGCCAATCCCAATGCATTTTTTTCATTATCTACATGTAGATTAAAATCACCAACAATTAGAACTTTATCTGCAGCCAGTACTAACTCTGATAGAAAATGAGCAAATTCTTTGATAAAGTCTGTATGGTGCCCTGGTTGGCCTAATGGTTAGAGAGTTGGACTTGGGTTAACCGGTTCCGGTTGAAAGGGTACGCTGGCGCCTTTTGGCTGCCGCTCCTCTCTCCCGTTTCTTTTTATTATTTTATTGTTACACTGTTATTGATGAGTATTCATTAAGAGTTTTGGAGTATGCGAAGAATGCCTATTTTATCGTGATGTGGAATTACACATCAGCAAATACGCATCAGCTGCAAATAATCTTTATGAGCCCCTTCAATCAGGATTCCGTAAACTCCACAGCACTGAAACAGCATTAGTTAAGGTCACTAATGACTTGTTAATCGCTTCTGATTCTGGATGTCTTTCTATTTTGATTCTTCTTGATCTTAGTGTCGCTTTCGACACTGTTGATCATAATATTTTACTTACTCGATTAGAATCTGTCTTTGGTGTTTCTGATACTGCACTAAGCTGGTTTAAGTCCTATTTTTCTGATAGAAAGCAGTTTGTCGCTATGGTTCTACACTTCAATTTCTCAATCAATATTTGATACTAATTTAACATTTTTTCCTCATGTTCAGAGCACTGTCAAGACATAATTTTTTCATCTAAAAAATATAGCCAGATTGCGTCCCATGTTGTCACTCCCAGTGGCTGAAAAGTGAATTAACATCTTTGTATTTTCTCGCATTGATTACTGCAATGCTTTGCTGGCCGGGGTTTCAAAAGCTACCCTTAACAAACTACAGTTGGTTCAAAATTCTGCCGCTCGAATCCTGTCGGGAAACAGGAAAAGGGATCATTAATCCTGTATTGGTATCTTTACACTGGCTCCCTGTCAGATTCCGTGTTGATTTTAAAATCCTTATGCTTACCTATAAGGCTTTGCATGGACTGGCAGCTCATTATCTCTCTGACCTTTTAACCCCTTACACTCCAGCACGTGATCTCCGCTCCTCGGAAGCTGGCCTTTTAATTGTTCCGCTTACTTGTTTAAAATCCATGGGTGATAGGGCTTTTTCTTCGAATGCTCCGAAACTTTGGAATTCCCTGCCAGCTGAGATTAGGCAAGCTGAATCCCTTAGTGTTTTTAAATCATCCCTTAAAACTTGTTAAGGGTAGCTTTTACATAATTGTTTGTAATTGCCATATTATTATTATTAATTTAACATTTCATAATATGTTTTTATTTGGTATTTTATTTTTTTTCTGTCATTAATGCATTGTTTGTATAATTGTATGTTTTATTATGTTTCTATTCTTGTGAAGCGCTTTGAGATGCTACTTTTAAAGGCGCTATAGAAAATAAAGTTTATTATTATACAGTAGCCAGCACAAATATCAAACGTGATTTATCATTTACATTAGATAGTGTTACATTAAGCACCAACACTTCAAAATAATTATATTTGAAATAAGACTTCTCTGTAATTCTTAAGATATTACTATAAATTACAGCAACACCTCCCCCTTTGCCTTTCAGACGAGGCTCATGTTTATAACAATAATCTTGGGGGGTGGACTCATTTAAAGTAATAGAATCGTCTGGTTTTAGCCAGGTTTCTGTCAAACACAGCACATCTAGGTTATAATCTGTGATCATATTATTAACAATAAGTGCTTTTGAAGTAAAGGATCGAATATTCAGCAACCCGAGCTTTATCATTTGCATTATATCGTTTTTTTATTTGTTGAACATGAATTAAATTTTTACCCTTAAATGGGTTTGGGAGTTTTTTGTACTTCCTAATTCGGGCACAGACAGTCTCTATATCAGGTGTCTCCAACCCTGCTCCTGGAGAGCTACTGTTCTGCAGATTTTAGCTCCAACCCCAATCAAACACACCTGGACCAGCTAATCAAGCTGTTCAGGGTTGCTTGATAATGATAGGCAGGTGTGTTGGAACAGGGTTGGAACTGAAGTCTGCAGGACAGTAGCCCTCCAGGAGCAGGGTTGGAGATCCCTGCTCTGATGATATCTAGGTGAAAGAGTCTCTATGTGATGGGATTTATCTGACCTCAGTGACGTGAGACAGCTAGCAAACGGTCGGTTTAGCCAGTCTGTCTGCTTCCTGACCTGAGCCCCAATTCATGTTTGAGCTCTAAGACTATGTAACCCTCTACTTCGCCCTGTGACAACTTTGGAAAGTTTATTGTAAATATGATCACAACGTTAAGATCTCAGTTGTCTAATTCAGTATATACTATGAATGAGGTTATGTTCTTCCATCTGGTAAGCAGACACACTCTATCAGTTCAAATCTCGACTAAAAACACATCTCTTTGGCCTACAGTAGCATACACAAAACACATTATAGACTTCTATAATTAAATGTTAAGGTGATGATACACAGGGCAACTTTTTGAGCAATGTTGCTGGGCAATGTTGCCGTCAACGGGCAACCAGATGAGACACAGGGCCCACGACCGATCTAAATTATTCAGATAGAAATATATTGCCCATTTTCAATGGGAAAGTGCCCAAACAACAATCGCTCGGCAAGATTGCCCAGCAACTCAAGATTGCCCTGTGTATCATCACCTTTAGGCTGCATAGTTTAGATCAGCCGGAACCGGGAACACTTTCTATAAATCCTGATGTACTTGGTACATCATAAGAAGGATGGCGTCTACGCTAATATTAGTCTCTCTGTTTATCCCGAGGTTTACCGCAGTCCACCGGATCCAGGCCGTATCCAGATCTGATGAAGGACCAGCGCCTGGACACGACGACAACGCAGTCCTGAAGTGTCAGCTAGTCTCTCCCCTGTGAAGGCCTCCTTCCCTTTACCTCTGTACAGATAAAACGTTGTCGGGATAACTCCGGTTCGCGTGGCCACGCAGATGCGACAAAAAAATTCTGTATTATAATTTAAGCCAGACAAGTAGTTTGTTGAGGGTTGATTTGTGAAGGACTACATGCCTGCGCACATTTATATTCAAACGCGCATACCTATCGACTGAACACACTGGTGCATGTATGTGCATGTCTTCGTTTTTGCGGGTTTGCGTTTTTGAGATTTGCGCAGAGATAACGGATAATCGTTTGCACCTTCGAACCTATTTCAGGGAGTGCTTTCGAGACACCAGGCACCGTTTTATGCGGATGGGCCATCGGAGCACGTTAAGGGTTTTTCTATTAGAATGGTGACGTGTTAGCGGCCACTAAGTTAATAACTAATGATCTTCGCAACGGAAGTGAATCAATCAAAACTAACTTTAGCTGGACAATAACTTTATCCTAGAGCTGTGGTAAAGCCTAAACAATCTGTTACGGTAATTTCTATTATCACTTTAAAGCTGCTTTGAAACAATCCATACTGTTAAAAGCGTTAACTTTATAAATGAAGGTGACTTGACTTGAGTGCTGCATTTGATTTGGTCGACCATGAGGTCCTGTTGAGACGCCTGGAGATATCTGTGGGCCTTCGTTGCATAGTCTTACAGTGGTTCCGTTCTTATCTGACTAACAGATGGTTCAGTGTTTGTATTGGTCATCAGTCCTCTTCTAGGATACCTCTTGATTGTGGAGTCCCACAGGGATCAATCCTTGGGCCAGTATTGAAAAATGGTTTACAACCACTGTTGGCCTGTTTAAAAGAACTCAAGCTTTGGCTTTATTTAAAAAATAAAACTGAAATAATTCTATTTGGGCCTAAGGAAAACTGTGTGTTTGATGTTGACCGTGGTTCTCTTGCTCCATATGAAACTCAATGAGCTAGAAATCTGTGCGTTACGTTTGATCAGTACTGTTGTAAAATCATGCTTTTTTCATAACCGCAAACTCTTTAAGGTGAAAACCTTTTTATCCCAGAGTAACTTCCAAATGATGATTCATGCTTTCGTAACAACTCGTCTAGATTATTGTAATTCACTTTATTATGGTGTTTCTCAGTCTTCCTCACCCGTCTACAGCTAGTGCAAAACGCAGCTGCTAGACACTTCACTGGGACCCGCAAGTATGAGCCGGCAACTCCTATTTTATCTGCACTGCACTGGCTACCTGTCAAATTTAGAATTGATTTTAAAATTCTACTATGTTTATAAAGCCTCACAAAACCTGACTAATCTGCTCTGTTCGCACACTCCTTCTAGAACTCTGAGATCCAGTGATCACAGTCTACTCACTGTGCCTAGATCTCTAATTTAGATTTTTTTTTTAATCTTTCTTGATAGTTTTATTTGTCTATTTCTTAGTCTTATTCTTTTCTGTACAGCACTTTGGTCAGCCTTTTTTTAAATGTGCTTTATAAATAAATATTGTATTGTATTGTAAAGCATAGACAAGCAGATGAGCTTGAAAAGCAACGAGCTAGTTTCACGTTAACATTTACATTTGATCATTTAGCAGACACTTATTTAAAGCGACTTACAAATATGAGAATAGAAGAATAGAATAGAATGAGAATAGAAGCAATCAAAACAACAACAATCAAACATAGCAACAGTAGGTAAGTGCTGTGTCAAGTCCCAGTTAGTCTAGCAAAGTGCAAGATCTTTTTAATAAATAGAAAACAACAGAATAGAATAAGTAAGTGCTAGTATTAATGGGTCATGTGTCAGTCCTTGATTAAATAATGTCTTGCGCCAATGTTGACTTTTCAGGGTATCTTTGTTTAACAATTCAGAGGTTGAGGTTGTATTTTCTGTAGTCTTATCTAAAAAGAGTTTCTGTTCTATTCGAATTTTAAATAATACCTTCTGATTTCACCCACAGCTGGAGAACTACATCCAGGAGAACCTCAAACAAGACATGGCCCAAATTCAGAATAACGCGGTGTAAAACCACACAGTGACCATGATTAAGATTGGGACCAGCCTCCTGAGTCAAACAGCAGAGCAAACACGGAAAATCACTACTGTTGAATCACAGGTAAGGAGTTGATACTTCTCTATGTAATTCAGCAGGCTAGGTTTAGTGGGTTCAGTTTCAAAACCTAACAGGCTCAACGCTAAGGTTTTTTTCTACTGGCCCTGTTTGGCTGGTGGTTTAAATTTTTTACTGACTCTATTTTGGTTGTATTTGACCCATGTAACTATTCTAATAAAAAAGGTTGTTGCAACACCAAAAATTTTACTTGATGACTAAGCTTAAAAACTAATAAATTGATGGTAAGTCCAGCTTCAGCTAAATAGGAAAACAACACACAGACAGGCTTCAGACGTTGATCCCAGGTTTTGTTGTAGACAATTACATCATCTAAATAAAAAGCGTAGCCTGTAAGTCAAGACATGGTTCATCAATCTTTGAAAGTCAAAGTGTGCATTTCTTAATCAAATCTTAACAAGCCTGCATTACCTTCTCTAGCTGCCAAAAGAAGTCAAGGCACTCCCTTCTCCCAGTTGCAGTAAACGTGCAACAGATAAGCACTTGATTGTTGATGTCGTACCCATACCTGCTCCACTATCTTGGCAAACATATTTGATGAAAAATCTGTCCCCTGGTCCCTCTGAATAATTTTCAGAATACAGAATATGGTGAAAATATATAACAGCTTGATTCATGTGGATTTTAGTTTTATCTCTTTATGAACTTTTTGTAGCAACAAAATGGTAGTTGTGTGGACTGTCAATGGAGGGACAGAAAGATTTATATTAAAATATCTTCATTTGTGTTTTAAAGATAAACAAAAGTCTTACAAGTTTGGAAAGACATGAGTGCGAGTAATTTATTCCCCCATTTTTGGGTGTATTATACGGTGACCGGGAGGGGACATGTTTGGTTCACTTAGTTTTGTCGTGGCCACAATTATTTTGTCGAGGTAACAACATCCTTATCCTTATGGTCCTATGTTGAGGGAACAATATATTTTTCTCGTGGCCACGACTTCATGTTAAGGGAACGACATCTATTCCTCATTATGTTAAGTTAAGTGACATGTGAAGGAATGTGTCTTCTGCATTTAACCCATCCTAGTTAGTGCACACACATTAGGAGTAGTGAACACACTGCAAACCGTGGGCACACACACACCCGGAGCAGTGGGCAGCTGTTTTTGCTGTGGCTCCCGGGGAGTGATTGGGAGTTAGGTGCCTTGCTCAGTCATTTCCTACCGGTATTGAGAATCAAACCTGCAACATTCGGGTTATTAGTCTAACTCTCCTAACCATTAGGCCATGACTGCTCCCATGAAGAAAAAGCACGAAATTAAGAAATGATTATATTAACATATTGCCTATTATATTGTATTGTGTGCGATGGAATGAAGGAATGAAGTTAATCACGCAGGTTTGTTTATGCATTTAACTCGTGGCCATGAGTAATAGATGTTGTTCTATAAAGGTAATATGATGCCATAAAGAATCGCCTGCGCAGGGTAAGATTTGTGAAAGTGTACATAAGATTGCAAGCGTAAATATAATTTGCATGTGCAAGAGAAGATTTGTAAAGGTGTAAATCGTCTTTCAAGTGTAAGAAAAAAATATTTGCAGCATTTTACTGTTATTCGTAAGTGTAATGCATGTATTGTGAAACTGCAGATTCATGCTTATGCATAATAAATATGATCTGTATTCTTCTGACTTCCATTTTTCCACGCTTACACTTTTGGCACGTTTTTTTCCTGCACAAATACGGCCACACTGCAAGCCTGTGAAGAGCAATTTGCAAGCGAAAACAGAGTCAGGAACTGCAAAACAGATTGATTGCGTAAAATCAACCTTTGTGTAAAAAAATAAACTGTTGCAAATGTCTAAATTACTTCTTGTGTACATGAGGCAAAAAAGTTCCAGAAATAACCCAATTTGACAGTTGCCTCTTTCTTTTAGCTGCGCTTACAGTTTTGGCATGATTCTCTCACTCATTGAGTTTTGCAAGCGCAAAGAGGAGGGCGGGTCCAATTTCTTCATGTAGCCAATCAACTGAGCTTCTCGCTGACTCTCGATTTACTCTCATCTAAATGGTTCAAGTTGGTGTTAACGTTATTGGATTTAAATTTTATATACTATAGGCCTATCTGTTACACCACTGAGCTAATAAACTTCACAATCAAAACATTTAATACCCCTTCTTAATACCTATGCAATAATACCATTCTGATGCAGTGTTTTTCACATCATGTCTCTGTTCATGGTATTTAACACTCAATTATAGGTATATTTTGAAATATTGTCTGGTCGCACTGTCAATATTGATTCTGATATCAAATGCAAAGTAACTAATTATGTCTGAATAAAAACCCAGCAACCAGGGGAATACACAGCATCTAGATATAATTATATATAGGGCTATACAGCCATCTTGTGGTTACACAATGGTATTGCAGGTGATAAATGGTGCATAATTTAGAGATGCCCTTAAAATACATGTTAAAGGGAAAAATACATTATTATAACTAATTTTAGAAAAAGAATAATTCTGGATTCAAACCTAATCAGTAGACAGGTGAAATTATGCATGCAGTAGTGCAGATACTAGGCCTACTTTGAGCAGCATCAAGATTATAAACTAATATCATGGTTTGCTGAGGAGAAGGATGATGAGCAGGATACATGAACTGAATACAGAAATTTCCTTTCTACACCAGCTCGAAAATCAGTATTATCTCATGTAGTCAGTCTAATGGTGCACAGCTTATTAAGCAATCATGATTTATTTATTTATTTAACATGTAGGCTATGTGTGCATTAAAAGTACCATTTCGGCAATGAGAACAATGCTGAGCCAAATGAAGATAAAGATGTGTTCTGGCGACTGGCATGTTTATTGAACCATTCAAATGAGAGTAAATCGAGAGTCAGCGAGAAGCTCAGTTGATTGGCTACATGAAGAAATTGGACCCGCCCTCCTCTTCACGCTTGCAAAACTCAATGAGTGAGAGAATCGTGCCAAAACTGTAAGCGCAGCTAAAAGAAAGACACAACTGTACAAATTGGGTTATTTCGGGAACTTTTTTTGCCTCATGTAGCCCTACACAAGTCATTTAGACATTTGCTACAGTTTTTTTTTCACAAAGGTTGATTTTACACAATCAATCTGTTTTGCAGTTTCTGACTGATGTTTTCGCTTGCAAATTGCTCTTCACAGGCTTGCAGTGTGGCCGTATTTGTGTGAAAAAAAAACGTGCCAAAAGTGTAAAGCATGGAAAAATGGAAGTCAGTAGAATACAGATCATATTATGCTTAAGTATGAAGCTGCAGTTTCACAATACATGCATTACACTTCCGAATAACAGTAAAATGCTGCAAATATTTTTTTCTTATACTTGAAATTTACACCTTTATAAATCTTCTCTGGCACATGCAAATTTAATTTACGCTTGCAATCGTATGCACACTTTCACAAATCTTACCCTGTGCATGTGATTCTTTATGCATCATATTACCTTCATATTGTTCATTCAACATAAAGTCGTCGTGGCCACAAGAAAAATATATTGTTCCCTCAACATAGGATCTTGAGGCCACGACTATACATCAATGTGGCCACGACATAAGGATGTCGTTACCTCCACAAAATGATCTTGTGGCCACGACTTATAACGTTACCACAAGTTAATATAATGTTCCCACAAATTAATATCTCGTGGCCACGACATTGTCATGTTCCCATGAGTTAATATGTCGTTGCCACGACAAAACTAAGTGAACCGAACATGTCACTGCAGTATTAACCCTTTAAGTGCCACTTTTCAGAACAATGTAACCACAAAACTCAAAAACATTACATAAACTATTTTTAATGTCCAACATAAATTAAACACTAACAAATAATAATTAATCCCTGAATATACTCTTAATTTAGACCCTTGCAAAGGATGCTAGGAACTAAAGATCCACTTTCCAGTAAGTTAGATTAAGTAGACTTCAGTGTGAGTGTGTAAACAAGTTGATTGTATTTGATCACAGAATGTCGTCGTCTGCCTCTAGGCGCAGCAAAGTTTAGAAATACTTTAATCAAAATGATTTTACAAAATGGAATTACTTTTGATCAAATGGATCAACATGTCATGAAACACTGTCTGGTGAAACAGAGATATCCTACATATCACCACCATGACATCACATGAAATCCAAACACCAAGACCGCTGTCCATCACTGCATCTACGACTGCAGGTAAACGCAGCTGTACCCCCAGTGACCCGAGAAGATAACTTCTCTCATCTCATAGCAAAATGATCTCTAGACATATGCTTCTTTTGAAGTCCCCCTGAAGTAAATCATTTTATCCCTTAAAACTCAACTTTGATCACCAAAATGACATATTTAAATGTTTTTTACTGTGAAAAAAAATTTCTTCATGCCTTAAAATAGCTTGAATGCAACTACACCCTTGCTTAATTTAGTATACGCAGATCCATTAATATGTTCATCATAACATCGTAATATACATCATACACAGCTCCTATTTGCACAGCTCCTTTGAGCAGCCCTAATGCTCTAGTACTTTTTTTGTCTTTTTAACTGTCTTATTCTTGTGGTTTTGTGGTGTGTCTCTGTTGTAACTCTTGTAGCAATCTCTCTAGATCCAAAACAAATTTCTCCTTGGGGAGATAAATAGATACTTTGACTTTTGACTTTGATACACCCGCTATATTGCTAAATCTACCCGATTTTTTCATATCAACAAAAAAATATACCAGGATAACCTGGCATCTCTCGAGACTCCCTGCTAGTTCACTGTTAATTATGTGCTAAAGCCAGCTGGCACGTTGTCGTGAATGGTTACAAGGTAGTTTCGGAGTCAGAAACATCAGCGATTTCAAACCGCGTTTTTGAGACTGACTTTTTTTCACTGCAGTTTTAAGGAGAAAATACTCAGCAATGGTGTCGACTTATGAATTTACACATGGTTTGTCCTAAAGCATATTAAAAACACCACATTAGACATATAAACAACATTAAAAGCTTGATTTTCACCACAGGGGGACACTTGCAGAGGAAAGCAATGTTATTCTCTCAAAAATATCGCCGAGAACCACTAAATTATTAAGAAGATGGTTTTATAGTTAGAAGTCAGAATTCAACGTACATGTTAAAGCCAAGATATTTGTATGGGTGCTTTAAGAATACTTAATTTAATGAAACATGGAAGGCCACAACAGCTGAAAAAAATAGAAAACACCTTCAGTGGAGGGAATTTGATTCACTGACAGAAAGTGAATATGGAAATACTCATGGTTTGCAGAGTCTCATCTAAGATGCTTTCTGTTGGAAACACAATGTCTATTTTCATCTTTAGGTAATTAACCAAACAACTCGACTTGAACGTCAGCTTCTTGAGAACTCCATTTCAACCAGCAAACTGGAAAATGAAATTCTGCAACAGATAAATGAAATCCAAAAGCTGAATGAAAAGAACAGGTAATAATATTAATATAATATTAATTGAGCTGTTTAGAAAAACTCCACACTTTGTCTCTCCAAATTTTGGAGGAAGATTCAAGTCACAAACATTTTTATAGAAACTTAAATTCACATTGCTACTGAATCCATTCATAGAGTTGAAAAAACACTGTCTTGAGGAAAACTGAGTGTTTTTCAAAGCTTGTTCTCTTGGTTCCTCTTAGTTTTCTGGAGAAACGAGTGGAGGACATGGAAGGCAAGAGAAATACAGAGCTAGAAAACTTGAAAGTGGAGAAGGAACAGCTCAAGAAGCTGGTGGAGAAGCAGACTAGCATCATAAAAGAGATGGAGCAACAACTGCTCCGCACCTCCTCTGATAACTCCGCCATGAAGCAGCAACAGCAGGAGCTGACAAATACAGTCAACAACCTAATCCACACCATCTCTGTGGGTAAGCAAGGTGGGGTTTGCATCAGTATTTCAACCATTATCACACATGGGACCTGGGGCAAAATAAACTCCAAAAACAATATTGTGCCAGACAGTTCACCTATATTATTCACCTATAATATTATACAGCTGTTCAAATGTTCGGGGAAAAGGCTAGACCGCTAGTTAGATAAGCCCCTTTCACACAGAGATTCCGGAAAATACACGGATAAAGTGACCCGGAATTTGACCCGGGTTCGTTTGATTTTGGTTCATTCACACTGCCAGTGATTTTCCGGAATCAGAGAGTGCGTCCACACACAACCCGTAAAAATCCCGTAAAGACACGTGACATGTAATGTCTCAGCAGCGTCTATAGTTTGCTTATGAGCTGTGATTTCTCTCTCGAGAAACCACGTTTGTGCATTTTTTTCTCTGATTCGATCATAAACTAGCGTATTACGTACCTTTTCACTAGCCTGCTTTCACTTCACTTCAGCGTCATCATTACGACACGGCATTGATTACGCAGGGCTGCCAACTTTTGAGTTTTGCTTGGAGTTAGATTTGTTGACGGGGGGGGGGGGGGCAGTTTGGGGATTGTAGGCTACTGTATCATGTGCCGTTTGAACTGAATCGCTACAGCTATCTGTCACATTTAAAAGCGCCAAAACATTATTTATTGTGTGAATCTCGTAAAAATATTGACAGAATCTGACAGCTGAGAATTTGTTCCATATCAAAAGTAACCTTCTCTGTCTTGTCTGTCGGTGTCAGTGTCCTCTTTGTCCGCGATTTTTCTCTGCGTGAGAAAATGGATGTGTGGCGTGAGAGTGTGTGAAAAGGGTCGATTGCGTGAGTCTCACGGTGAATGCGTGAGAGTTGGCAGCTCTGGATTACGGCTTTTGTTCACATAGTGCGCGTTCCAGGACTGATCCTGGCAATGTTACTAGGTCCCCAACCCGGCATCGATCCCGGCATCAATCCCGGGTTGTGTTTGCGTTCACACAGAAGGTGTTCTGGCAATTTCCCGGGATCAACGCACTGTGTGAAAGGGGCTATAGAGACGCAGAGAAAGATAATCAGAGTACGGGTAAACACAATATACTTTGTCACGGTTCAACAGTTTCAGTTAAAGACCTTTAAGGCACTAGTCATGATGAAATTATTTTCTCAAAACTTCTTATATTACTTGACAGTAACTTTGTAAAACGAATACAAAACTTTATCAGTAAGCATTGACCAAAATCCAAAAATGGTACAAACAACTTAATAACATGGGATTAATAAATATTACAACAATACAACTTTTCCCAACTTAAAACGGTTTACAAATTATAAAACCATGTAGTAATTGCAATTTTTGAAACACTGTAAAACTGAGGAGTGAAATTAACTAAATTAAATGAGTTTGTCTCGCTCAAATATTACTGAAAGTTCACTGTACTGAACAGAAAAAAAATTGTGAACACAATAACTGATTGAGCTGGACTTAAACTGAATGAGTTGCAGCAGATGTCTAGTTTCCAGCATGCTTTGCATCAGACTGTATAAAAGGAGAATAAATGATGAAATTAAGTGTTTTTTTGTGTGCTTTTGCATAAGAATAATAGTGGTAGAGATGCGTTAGATTTTACTGTTCTGTTAAGTTGTAGTTTTGCAGAGGTTACCATTGTGGTCAAGAGTAGAGCCTGTGGTTAGGTTGAGAATTGTCTATAAAACCTTAAGACTTTATATGCTGCATGTTGATTAGCTGTGTACATGCAATAGTACAACCGTGGCCAAAAGTATTGTCAAAGACAAATTTTGGTTTTGCAATGTTTGGTGCTTCAGTATTCTCTGGCCAGCTACCACCAAACATGAGCAGGCCCTCCACGTTATGGAGATGAAGATGTCCGCTGCTCCCTCTGGCTCACGCGGCTCGACCGCATCATGAACGAAAATGACCAAAGGGTCATGAGCGCATATTTGACAAGATGCACGAAGCCCAACTCCGCTGGTATGGCCATGTCATCAGAAGCGGCAACGAGACCGTGGCGAAAATGGGCTATCATCCATCACCATCTGGACGACGGTTGCACAGCCGGCCGAAAAATGGTGGCTTGATCGCCTGGCGTAGGACATGAGCGCAGTCAATATCGCCCCTGATGATGCCTTGGATCGAACCAAGTGGCGAAAGGCATGCAAACAAGCGGACCCTGCGCCAATGCGGGACACACGCTAGAACAAAGAAGCTGCTTCAGTATTTGCAGATTATCTTTTTCACATGTTCCTATGGTACACTGGAAAACAATAAGCATTTCATACGTTTTAAAGGCTTTCATTGGCAAAACCATTCAATATGTGCAAAGAGTCAATATTTACAGCGTTGCTGGATATCAGCTTCTGGGAAAAATCCTAACAGATGGCGAGCCATTCTTGTTTTATAAGTGCTCAGAGTTGATCACAATTTGTGTGTCCTTTTGCATGTCCACTTACCTTTTGAGGATTGACCATAGGTTCTCTAAGGGATTAAGATCCAGGGAGTTTCCTGGCCACAGATCTAAAATTTCCATGTATTGATCTTCATTCCATGTATTGATCAGCCACTTCATTATCACTCTTTCCTTGTGACATTGAGTGCTCCAACAACGCTGGAAAATGCACAGATCCTCGCCAAATTGCTCCTAGATCATGCTCTTACATTATTCATGGCAGTGTTTTTGAGCAGACTTGTGGGAGAGCCCCCTCCCTTGCATAAAACGCAACCCCACACATGGATGCTCTCAGAATGCTTCACTGTCGGCACGACACAGGACTCATGGTAGCGTCTTGTGCGGTCCAATCCTTGTACTTCCTTCAGAATTTCAGTCAGTTTTTGATGTTTTTCTTGGAGAGAAGTGGCTACTTTTTTCTTCTCCATGCCGTTGTCCTGAAGTCTTCACCTTACTGTGCGTGCAGATGCACTCACACCCACCTGCTGCCAAGATTGAGCAAGCACTGCATTGGTGGTGACATGATTCCGTAGCTGACTCCTCAGCAGCAAACTTTGTGAAGCACAAAATTTATGTCACTGCCAATACTTGTGGCCACGGCAGTATAGTTATAGTTCTTTGCTAGTTACATTAGCACATGCTATTGTGTGCTATTGCCAAGGTAGCTAGCAGTTAATCGAGTTAATATGATATTGCTGCAATCAAATTGTAGTTAATACTTCATTATAATTACAATTAAATTTAGATTTTTTCTACACAAATATGTTAATGTTCTAATAACTTAATCTTTGAGTTTGTTAACTTAAAAATTTTATGAAACCGATTACCGCATTTTTTTTTTTAGTTCTGGGAATTTAGAACTTTTTCTAGAAACTTTGTTTTTCCCTCTTTTCCACCCCGCTTTTAAATCACTTATGAATAGTGGTGTGACGGTAAACTTGACAACCACATCACCGCGGTGGTCCGCTAAAACAATTTTTTTGGGTACGTGAAAGCTGTTTTACATTAATATTATGACACGAGTGAAGCACAAAGCTTTGTTTACAAAAGAAATCTAGATAGGTAAGCAATTAAATGTTACATTGCAGCCATGGAATCATTTGGATTCGTGCCGAATGAGAGAGGTATGTCACGTAAGCCCATACATTTAAGCTTTGTATTATGTTTTGCGAATTTAACAATATTCCATTGGACATGGAATATCTTGTTTCTTATCCAAATCTCGCCCATTTAGGGATTTCTCGCTTGGGATTTAACGCCTGGTTCAGATTACACGATTTTAGCCCAATTTTGGCCTGATCCGTTTGACGTAGGGTGTTGTGGGGATTCATAAACGACAACGGGCGTCGGGACACATGATTCGATCGCTTCATCTCGTATAGTGTCAGTGGAAGACAACCGACGCCGCGTCTGCGATGCTTCACGACATCACGATAAAAAGACTAGCAAGTTTTTTTTTCCGGTCCTCCACGACGGGTTCCGTCAAGAGTGAGTGAGTGTGTGTGTGTGCAAGTGAGTGTGTGTGTGTGCGCGAGTGAGTGAGATAGTGAGTGTGTGTGAGTGTGTTTGTGTGTGTGTGTGTGTGTGTGAGTGCGTTTGTGTGTGTGTGTGTGTGTGTGTGTGTGTGTGTGCGAGCGAGTGTGCGTGTCTGTTTGAGTGAGTGCATTTGTGAGTAAGTGAGCGAGAGTGAGTGTGTGTGTGAGTGTGTGCGCACGTGTGTGTGAGTGTGAGCGAGTGAGTTTCAGTGAGTGAGTGCATGTGTAGAGTATGTATGTGTGCGAGTGAATGTGTGCTTACAGTATGTGTGCGTGTGAGATGGTCAATATTTAATACGGTCAATAAGTCAATATTTATTTCAATGTTCAATTATTACAGGCTGTAGTGTTTCACTGACGGAAGTGCTAAAATAAACACAATGCACAATAACACAATAAAATGGAGGTTTAAGGTTTAACACACGCATGAGCAATAGAGGAGGAAAAACAGATACATTTTGCCCCATTTTCAGGGTGGGCAAGTGTTTGGACAAACTTTGGATTTTATAAACTCCAGGTGAAGGAGATGCTTGACAAGACTTATATGCAAGCTTGGTAAAGTGAAGGTGCAGTATTTTGGAAACACTACAAACATAAGGCTTTCGGTAATTGATCCACACAATTGAGCCTATATAGGTGTAGCATTCATCCCAATGGCTTTTTACTCAGAAAACAGTACCTTGGCATACCAAGAGACAGAGATAAAGGTGGAGGAAGCCTTTAAGACAGCAACAAGAGTTGCACTAATGTGTGATGCTTGGACCTCAAAGACAACTCATTCATGTGTCCTGTCTGTATCATGACTGCTGGGGAGGATTTGGAAAAACATTAGATTTTTCCACTGATCAAAATTATCCGCCCGAGTCAGTTTTTTTTCTCTTTTTTTTTTTCTTTATTACACAGCGACAGCCTGCCCTATTTGCAGCCATTAAAATAGATCAGTTTTGTTGGTTATGTTTCTTTTCATTTATTTATTAAGTTAATTTAGACAAATGTTTGGGGCATTTTTTTTTTAAACGACGACCAAGCAGCCGAGCCGACAGCGAGTAAAACATGTTTGATCAATTTAGCCTCTCAAATCAACGCTAATACTTTACTTGGCTACAATGAAATCCATAGATATAAAACACTTAAAGCATATCACACAGACAGTTAGTTTAATAAATGTTTATTTATTAAACCACAGTGAGTAAAACAACATTTTTTGAAATGCTACTGAGGCAGGCTCAGGCTGCTCGCAGCGCTCGCAAACGAAATGAGCAATAGCCTACAATCTAAACAAATTAAATAAAAAAAAATTAAAAACAAACTTGCAGGTTATCTTACCTCAAAAATGCACCACAGAACATGGCCATTCTTATTTCCAGTAGTTTCCAACAGTTAAATGAAAATTAAGTCCAATCAAACGAAAAACATCAGTAGTTTCCAACAGTTAAACGAAAATAAAGTCCAATCAACTGAAAAACATCAGTAGTTTCATTTACATTTTTACATTTATTAATTTAGCTGACGCTTTTATCCAAACCGACTTACAATTGCTATATTTCAGAGGTCGCACGCCTCTGGTGCAACTAGGGGTTAAGTGTCTTGCTCAGGGACACATTGGTGTCTCACAGTGGATTCGAACCAGGGTCTCTCACACCAAAGGCATGTGTCTTATCCACTGCGCCATCACCACCCCACTGTTTCCAACAGTTAAACGAAAAAAAGTCCAATCAAACGAAAAGTTATAACAGTCTCTTACTGTTTTCTCTTAATATTCTCCATTGCACATGAGGTGAATCGCGCAGCTCGCGCTGACGAGAAATCTTCTGTGTGCGTGCGTGAGACTGTCATGTCAGTCATGTCAGTGTAATTATAAGATAGGTTAAAAACAGGTTATGAAATGTCTTTTTATGTTTGTTTTTTTATCGTCGACGTCAACTCTCTCATATGTTCTTTTAATTAATGTCTAAAAATATAAAAAGGATAACCCAAAAAAGGCCCGAGGCCCGGCCCGCATGTGAACTATGACGTGAAAATTGGCCCGAAGCCAATTGTGCTTGCTCTTGGGGGAACTAAATTAGCCCCTAATTCAGAGTAGGGTCTAACCCAGCACAATAGGAACTACCAGGGACTTTAGTGTACGTTGATTGGTCGAACGAGGGCCATAAGAAACAGCACCCGCAATTTTTAAAAATCCTACAGAAACACCCAGAAAGCTAATGTTAACGGCATTTACCTGTCGCCATTGTCTGTGGTGTTGTGTTCTTTTCTCAGCCTCTATGATATGTAGCCCCGCAAGTAGTCACAAGAGATTTAATCTCAAAGCCCTTTCAATCGTATAGCTTATATGTCTACATTCCATCTCCGTTATCACGAATCCCACGAACCAACAAAAAAAACAGCTCCGATCACGGCATCCTCCATTCAGTTGACTGAAGTGACGTAAGCCTGCCGACATTCAACAGAGTACCTACTAGTGGTGTAAATGCAACCAGGAAAATGGCCCTAGGGAAACATTTAGTTCTCGGGGAATCGCCCTGGTGGCTAGTTCCTAAAACTATTTTTCCTATAACTGCCCGGTGCAAAAGCACCTATAGTAATTGCACAGTGGAGCATGCTCACTCTGGAATGTGTAGACCAGGATAGGGTTGCACCAGCCCTATAAAAATAAAATAATATAGAATTCATAGACAATTGGAAAAGTTTTTGGGGCAGACCTGACCTGTTGAAAAGAGATGGTATTCATCCCTCCTGGGATGTTGCTGCTCATCTACAGTAATACGGCACATAGTCTTAGACCTCAAACATGAATTGGGGCTCAGGTCAGGAAGCAGACAGACTGGCTAAACCGACCGTTTGCTAGCTGTCTCACGTCACTGAGGTCAGATAATTCCCATCACATAGAGACTTTTTCACCTAGATATCATCATATATTAGAGACTGTGTCTGTTAACCGAATTAGGAAATACAAAAAACTTCCAAACCCATCTAAGGATAAAAATTTAATTGATGTTCAACAAATAAAAAACAGATATAATACAAATGAACAATTGATAAAGCTTGGGTTGCTGAATATTCGATCATTACTTCTAGGGGTGCTAACCGATGACCGTTTGACTGATGGTTGACCGCATCAACGTTAACCGATCAAAGTTGTCGGTAGCCGGTTAAAAAAAAAAGTGATCTCTAAATTAGGCTATTACAGACAGTGGACTAAACGCTACTACAGTTAGCCATCTCATTCCAAGATATTTTTGTGTGAAGTGAACAAATCCCTCACACTCAATTTTTCATAACTCGCCTGTTTGTACTTAATAAACCAATAAAAACATTTGGCGCGAGGTCACAGCGTTTGGGTTCGCGCGCTCACAAGGTTTGCGAAAAGAAAAGGCTACAGGCTAAAACACTCGAGGTTAGAGCCAGGGCAGACGACAGGATGAAGCGTGCAAAGAAAAGTAGTGTGTGGGACCATTTCACCAAAAAGAATGACACAGATGTAAGTTGCAACTTGTGTGATACAGTGCTTGAATACAGTAGGCCTACATCATCTATGATGTATCACCTGAAAACGCGACTTGTTCTGTCCGTTATTAGAAGGCACAGTGAGTTAGACCTGCCTTGGCCGGTGCGTCTTTTACGCATTCTGAAGGTGCCTGTTTTATCCATTGGTTTTATCGTGTTGCAGTCTATTAGGCAACATTCCGCATAAGATGGGCTTAGATTTGGAAATACATTACATCTACATTTCAGTGGTAACAGATAAGGTGATGATGATCATCATCTTTCTTTATTATTGTTAGCACTACCTCAAACTAAAGCGAGCTGTCATTTTCTTAAATGAGCCGCGGCAATGTTTCAAATGAGCTTCTAACGCAAACTCTTCGGAGCTGTCATTTTCTTAAATGAGCCGCGGCAATGTTTCAAATGAGCTTCTAACGCTAGACTAACGCCTTTATTTTCAACGCGATCACCTTGTACCCAAACCATTTCGAAACTAAGGAGCCATTTGTCCTCCGATTACATACAAGCTCCTCGGCGCCGTGTTTGCGGGACTCATGTTTCGCGCTGTAGGGGATTTAAAAAAAGTGACGTGAGTGGAAGGGCGGCCCTGGGGCAGTGTGTGTGTGAGCGGGAGGCAGAGCAGCAGAGAGATGCGACAGAGTTGCAAAATTGCAGGCGCAGCTCGAAATGGCTGTTATTTCAAATAGCATGGCATATTTTAAACTAATCGGTTAACCGGTTTCAACCAGCTAATGAGGCTCGGTGGTCGGTCAAGAAAATTTAGTTTTCGCCATCCCTAATTACTTCAAAAGCACTTATTGCTAATGATATGATTACAGACTATAACCTAGATGTGCTGTGTTGGACAGAAACCTGGCTAAAACCAAACAATTACATTACAATTACATGAGTCCACCCCCCAAGATTACGGTTATAAACATGAACCTCGTATGAAAGGCAAAGGGGGAGAAGTTGCTGTAATTTATAGTAATATTTTCAGAATTACTAAGAAGTTTAGTTTCAAATATAATTCTTTTGAAGTGTTGGTGCTTAATGTAACAATATCTAGTGTAAATGATAAATCACGTTTGAGATTTGTGCTGGCTACTGTATACAGGCCACCAGGGCACCATACAGACTTTATCAAAGAATTTGCTGACTTTCTAGTACTGACTTCTAGTAGTTAGTACTGGCTGCAGATAAAGTCCTAATTGTTGGTGATTTTAATATACATGTAGATAACGTAAAAGATGCATTGGGATTGGCATTTAAAGACATTCTTAACTCTATTGGAGTTAGAAAACACGTGTCAGGACCTACTCATTGTCGTAATCATACTCTAGATCTAATATTATCACATGGAATCAATGTTGATGCCGTTGAAATTGTGCAGCAGAGCGATGACATCTTAAATCATTATCTAGTCTTGTGTAAACTTCATTTAGCCAAAGCTGCAAAGCCGACGCTGTGTTACAAATATGTTAGACCTATCACTTCTGCCACTAAAGATTGCTTTATTAATAATCTTCCTGATCAGTTTCATCATCTCAGCATCCCAGATAGCTTAGAAGAACTCGATATCGCGACAGAAACTTTTAACTCTCTCTTTTCCAGCACTTTAGACACAGTTGCTCCTTTGCGCTTAAAGAAGATTAAAGAAAATAGTCCAACGCCATGGTACAACCAGCACACTCAGACCCTTAAGAGAGCGGCCGGAAAAATGGAGCGCAACTGGAAGAAAACAAAACTAGAGGTATTTCGCATTTCATGGAAAGAGAGCACGATTGCAAACAGAGAGGCCTTAAAAGCTGCTAGATCTGCTTATTTTTCAACCCTATTAGAAGAAAATAAACAAAACCCTAGGTATTTATTTGAAACAGTGGCTAAACTAACGAAAAATAAAGCTTCTAGCCCAGACGTTTCCAAGCAGCACAGCAGTAATGACTTTATGAACTTCTTTACTTACAAGATTGATAATATCAGGGAGAAAATTATAACTATGCAACCGTCTACTACAGTATTGCATCAGGGAGTGCATTGTAGTCTCCCTGACAAAAAATGCGATTTATTCATTGCTATAGGAGAGGAAGAATTTTCTAAACTCGTTAAATCATCTAAATCGACAACATGTATGTTAGACCCTATACCGACTAAGCTACTGAAAGAGATGCTTCCAGAGGTCATTGATCCTCTTCTTAATATCATTAATCCATCTTTGTCATTAGGATATGTACCAAAAACTTTTAAGCTGGTTATGATTAAACCGCTTGTTAAAAAAAACGCAACTTGAGCCTACAGAATTAGTCAATTACAGGCAGATCTCGAATCTACCTTTTCTGTAAAAGATACTAGAAAAGGCAGTATCTTCACAACTATGTTCCTTTTTAGACAGAAATGATATCTGCGAGGATTTTCAATCAGGATGTAGACCATACCATAGTACTGAGACAGCTCTCATTAGAGTCACAAATGATTTGCTCTTATCATCCGATCGTGGTTGTATCTCTCTATTAGTGTTACTCGATCTTAGTGCTGCATATGACACTATCGACCACAACATTCTTTTAAATAGACTCGAAAATTATGTTGGCATTAGTGGAATTGCACTAGCATGGTTTAAATCATACTTATCTGACCGTTATCAGTTTGTAGCAGTAAATTAAGAGATGTTTTATCGATCAAAAGGTCATTATGGCGTACCACAAGCCTCAGTACTAGGACCGATGCTGTTCACTCTGTACATGCTACCTTTAGGAGATATCATTAGGAAGGATGGCATTAGTTTTCACTGTTATGCTGATGATACTCGGCTCTATATTTCTTCACGCCCTGACGAAATTTACCAATTCACAAACTTAACGTAATGCATAGCAGATATAAAAAACTAGATGACTAGCAATTTCCTACTACTTAATTCTGAAAAAACAGAGATTCTAATTATTGGACAAAAAACTTCCTCACGTAATAACCTAGAATACTGTTTAACACTTGATGGCTGCTCTGTCAAGTCCTCGTCGTCGGTTAGGAACCTGGGTGTGCTCTTTGATACCAATCTTTCATTTGAAAGTCACGTGTCTAGCATCTGTAAAACCGCATTTTTCCATCTTAAAAATATATCTAAATTACGTCATATGCTCTCAATGAAAAATGCAGAACAATTAGTTAATGCGTTCATGAGATCAAGGGTAGATTATTGTAATGCTATTATGGGTGGTTGCCCTGCACACATAATAAACAAACTACAGCTGGTTCAAAACGCAGCAGCTAGAGTTCTTACCAGAACCAGGAAGTATGACCATACTGTCAACACTGCATTGGCTCCCTATTAAACATTGTATACATTTTAATACATTGCTGATTACTTACAAAGTACTAAATGGTTTAGCTCCCCAGTACTTGAGCGAGCTCTTAATGCATTATAGTCCTTCACGTTTATTGCGATCTCAAAATTCCGGCCAGTTGATAATACCTAGAATATCAAAATCGACTGCTGGCGGTAGATCCTTTTCCTATTTAGCACCAAAACTTTGGAACAATCTTCCTAACATTGTCCGGGAAGCAGACACACGCTGTCAGTTCAAATCTAGACTAAAAACACATCTCTTTGGCCTAGCATACACATAACACATTATAGACTTCTATAATTCAATGTTAGACTGCATAGTGTAGATCAGCCGGAACCCGGGAACACTTCCCATGAATCTTGATGTACTTGGTACTAGGGCTGGACCCGAATATTCGTTCGGTGGGTTGGTATTCGATTTGAAAATGTGACATTCGAATATTCGTTTTTTTTTTTTTTTTTGCACACCTGGCATCCCCCTCGAAACGGTTCTCATTCGCGCTTGAATATGTTTTACACTATAAAATCTGGTGAAATAAAATACTTAACATTATAGCTACTTAATAAATATATTTGCTTCTTCTTGGACTACTAAAAGTGTTCCTGCAACGGGAGTATTCTCTGGCTAGAGCGCAGAACAGCGGAGTTTGTATGGACAGACTTGTTTGTATGCACAGACTTGTTTGTATGCATGCCTGAGCTTGTATTTTGGGTTAAGCTGCGTTGTTTTGACATTGTGGAAAATAGAATAATAGAAACAAAATGTTTTATCCTTTTTACCCGTTATTATCAATCTAAATTAATCTACTGCGAAATATAGGAAAAATTTAGTTTTTCTATATTTAAATTTCGTTTTTATTTATTTAAATTTCATTTTTATTCATTTAAATCTACCCTACTTTGTCAGTGAGAAAAATATTATAAGACTACCTTATTAAAAATATTGCTTAAGTCAACAGACAGACCTGTGTGTGTGTGTGTGTGTTTTATATCACTAGTGCAGTGTCCGTTCTCGGCGCATATAAGCTCTGCTCGCGTGAGGTACGCCGCTTCCCGCTCGCGCTGTTCTGTAGTTTATTAATTTTATTAATTCTGAACGTGTCGCGTCTCGCCTGTCTATCTATATTGCACCAAATAGGACACTGCACTCCCTTGTGAAGTCGTTTGGATGAACGGTTCTCGAAATAATCAAAATGCAAATGGACAGACAGACATCAGACATCCCAACTTGCAAGAAGACTGTTCGGTTTTGTTGACAGGGGGTGATTGTTCGGTTTTGTCTGTCTTACATGCACTTCAAGAGGCACACACGCACATTTGCACACACACGCAAGGTCTCTCGCTCTCTCCCTCTCTGTCGTGCGCGTGCTACACGGTTTGGAGTTTGCGAGCTCCAGATTCCGGGAGATTTGAACTAATTTGGGGGCATCGGGGAGCCGCTATCAATATGCGGGAGACTCCCGGAACGTCCTTAAAATTTTTCTCGGAACATATAGAGATTCCGAAGCTTCGAATATTCGATGTTCATTACTACCGAAGCTTCGAAGCTCAAAAAATGGTATTCGGACCAGCCCTACTTGGTACATCATAAGGAGGATGGCGTCTACGCCAAAATGAGTCTCTCTGTTTATCCCGAGGTTTACCGCAGTCCGCCGTATCCAGATCTGATGAAGGACCAGTGCCTGGACACGAAGACAACGCAGTCCTGAAGTGTCAACTAGTCTCTCCCCTGTGAAGGCCTCCTTCCCTTTACCTCTGTACAGATAAAATTTGTCGGGATAGTTACGGTTCGCGTGGCTACGCAGACGCGACAAAAAAATTCTGTATTATACATTCTTAAGCCAGACAAGTAGTTTGTTGAGGGTTGATTTGTGAAGGACTACACGCCTGCGCACATATATATTCAAATGCGCATACCTATCGACTGAACACGTGATGCGCATGTGCGCGCCGTCTGTGTTTTCGCGGGTTTGCGTTTTTGAGGTTTGTACAGAGATAACGGATAATCGTTTGCACCTTCGAACCTATTTCAGGGAGTGCGACACCAGGCACTGTTTTATGCAGATGGGCCGGAGCACGTTAAGGGTTTTTCTGTTAGAACTGTGTCGTGTTAGCAAGTTAATAACTAATGATCATCGCAACGAAAGTGAATCAATCAAAACTAACTTTAGCTGGACAATAACTTTATCCTAGAGCTGTGGTAAAGCCTAAACAATCTGTTACGGTAATTTCTATTATCACTGTAAAGCTGCTTTGAAACAATCCATATTGTTAAAAGCACTTTATAAATGAAGGTGACTTGACCAGCCATTCGTAATTTCTTACTTAAATTGGAATTTAAAGTCCACACTAGAGGCTTAGTAACTACTAGCTAGTTTGTAACTATACTTTATGTGGTTGCACCATTTAAAAAAAAAATTAATGAGGATCAATAAATAAATATGGATGCAAAAAAAAAAGAATGACAAATGACAAAATTACATCACTCCTGATCTGAGGGTTCCATAAAATTTTAGTTTATACATAGTTATGCATTAACTAAGTTTAATGGTCCAATGCAAAAATATTTAGTAGGGCATAAGTTAGTGCCCATTTATGTCATAAACTAGGCTAAGTTATAACTGATATAGTTATAACCCAGCTTCTGTTTCTACAAAAGACCCTAGACATTCCAGTCAGTGGTGGACAGCAAAGTAAAGCATTTTGTATCTACAGTAAATCTAGCAGTTCTTGTTTAATTTTATTTTTTAATGCATTTGAATATGCTGAAAAGATATGCAAAAGCATTTACCACTTTATTGATTAATTTCATTATATTTATCAGATTTATTATTTTTGTATTAAGGAAATTTATATTTCTAGTAAGTTGTTTTTCTATTTGTCTCAGGGCTACCTTGCTTAGTTACAAAATACTGCCAGTCAAGTCTTTAATGATTGCATTCAGCTCAAATGGCATTTGTTTTAGAATATTGAGTTGACAAACCTGGGAAGAAAAAAAAATTCAAAGTTTACATTTGATTCAGTGGGATTTTTTTTTCTTCATGACATTGAACTGTCTGCCGCAGTATAATAGGAAAAGTAACACAACTACAATCAAACAATCAAAAAGTAATAGCAAACTAAAATCAGATTTTTAATTGAATCGTGACCTCAAGAATCAATTTAAATAGAATCGAGAGTTTCCAAACTATTCCCACGTCACTGAGGTCCCTATAACAGCGCATACTGTCCACTTTGGTTTAACAAAACATTTCTTTTATCAGGAAGCAATCCTGCAATGATGCAGGACGATCCAGATCAGTACAATGACTGTGCTGCAGTCTTCAAGTCAGGGAACAAGGAAAGCGGGGTCTACTCATTGAGCATACCTGATACAAAACAGCAGTTCAAGGTAACGTCTATCAACTTAATTCAAGTCAAAGTAGTAAATTACCAGCAAAATACTTAAAAATATAACATTGCACTGACATTCAAAGTAATACTAGCAAACATTAGAAAATTAAAATTTTCTCATTTACTCCCTCGTGTGTTGTTCTGACCATGTACTACATTCTTTTTTATCCACGAAACACTAAAAGGTTGAATGTCAAAATCACTATTTTCCATAGACCAAAAGTGGATAGTAATTTGATTGCACAAGCTCACGAACACTTGAAGTCATGTACTGATCTTATTTCCTCACTCTAACCCTTATTTTTCTGCCTACACTGTACTTTCAAAAGACAAAAAAGCCAACAATTATATTAAAGCAAATTATCAATTGTGTTTAATTAAAAAATGAAGCCTTTAGACATTACCGATGCCAAAAGCCATTGTTTCTCGGTCATATGTATGATCGCAACAAAGTTTGGAAAATACAAATACAAAAGTGAATATCCATCATCTTTTTTTCAACACTGAACTGACTTCAGCTGAACAACAGCAAAATGCATAATGTTCCTGTTATCACCGTTAAGCTGCTTTGAAACAATCTGTATTGTATAAAGCACTATTTAAATAAAGGTGACTTGACTTTAACACTTAGCTATCATCTAAAGTAAGGAGACCTAAATACACAAATACTTCAATGGTGCAGTTTTCAAGCTTGAAAGTAAAAAAATAAAAAAAAACTCTTGTATGAAATAGAAAAGTATGGACATTCTGCCTAATAACCTTTGTGTTTTAAGAATAGAATTAAAATATGTGGTTTGAAAGACGCAAGGGTGACTAAATGAGTTTTAATTATTCTTTTAAGAGCAACCCTTTTGCTTAAGTTCTAAACACACTTCCCATCTGAGAGCCATTTTCTAAGAAACCTTTCTTTAGAAGTAATGAAAGACTGCCAATTTAATATTATTTTTAGACTTTCTCAGCATTGAGAAAGTTGCCAAAAAAGCTTATTTGTTTGTTATATCCTGGAAGAAAGGCATGACATGAGATTCAAGTTTATACAGAACGGACATGAATGATGAAATTTAGCCAGTAATTTATGATTTTTTGTTTTGTTTCCAGGCCTACTGCGACATGGAAATAGATGGAGGTGGATGGACAGTAATACAGAAGCGCTTCAATGGCCTTGTTGATTTTCATCAAACATGGAACAATTACACAATGGTAAGGATTTAATTGCGTTTACATCTTTCTTTGTACACTTCTGACAATTTTACACATATGAAACAATGATTTTCTGTATTTCCAATTCAGGGGTTTGGAGACATCTCAGGGGAACACTGGTTGGGGAATGAAATCATCTCCAAGTTGACGCAAGAAAAACAACATGTCCTCAGGATAGATCTGACAGACTGGGAGGGGAACACAGCCTTTTCAAAATATGAACAGTTCTCACTTGATGGAGAGAAGCAGAATTACAGGTGAACACCTTGGGTGTTTTTTATAGTATATGCTGTGTGATGTAGAATTTTGCTATATCCAAGCATGTGATTAGCTTAAGACAAAAAATATGGAAAATCTATGAATTTTGAAAGATGGTTGGTGCCTGTTGCATTCCCAAATGCAAATTATAAGTGACTCGAACACACAGCACTTACAGAGTAGCGTTTACTGTGAATCGAACCTGAAAATTAACGAATTATCCACTGAACGAATGCTCCTGAAACAAGCAGTGCAACTAGGGATGCTCCGATCAGGATTTTTGCAGCCGATACCGATAGCCGATTTCTTGTTATGGTGATCGGCCGATACCGATCCCAATACCGATGCTTAATATACTTAATATAAGACAAAGATAAATACAAACAAAATGGAGCAGTCTGATGCAGCCCACAAGGTTAAATTAAACATTGTCCAATAGTAAACTTTGGAGGACAACATAAACATTTAAATCACCTAAAATAGAGAAGTCTGATGTAACTTAAACCTTGTCCAATACAAGTCTGAGCAGGACAAAAATTAAATAAATAAATCATTTAAACTCCTAAAAGAACAAATTGGAGTAGTTTGATGCTACTCATTAGAAGGGATGGGCATTTCAAGCAAAAATAATATTCGAAGATCGCTGGGTATTATTTGATTATTATTCGAAAATCGCACCCCTCCCCCATATGCAGGCACACATGCATGTATAGGACACACGACAAAAGCAGAGTGACGTTTAAATAACGTTTAAAAACTTAAAAACGTAAATATAGGCCTACATTTCATATTTGTTTTATATACTAATATAATATTCTTTTTTTAATTTCATCTATGTTGATTATATGAAAAAGGAACCGCATGAGATGGGTAAGATAGGATCATAAGATGCCCAATATATCAGGAGACATTTGGAGTGGGTCAGACATGATTTTGACCACTTAATTAAGTTTTGTTTGGTAGAAAGCCATTCTTTAAAGTGAATTTCGTTTTGTAAAAATTGTATCTTAATTTCAATCAATGTTTCATCAACAAATTGGCTGGATTTAATAAATAAGAAGCGAAATATAGCAGACAATATAATAGGACACGGAGGCGCCCGCGCGTGAACTGGAGCGCGTCTCATAAATGAACCGAAACTCAGCGTATAAGCTACTTTGCCTCACAGATCTGAGAACGTATAGAAAGCTTGAAATGTCTACTTTAATAACAACAACAATTCAAATCGATAAGAAATGGGGTACTCTCTGCTTATGTAGGCTAATCCGTATGAAGTGTGCATTTCTCTCTATCTATTCTCTTGCATGTTCACTACATCAACATCGTCAACATCGCCAACTGTAACTTTGCAACCAGAAAACACTAGTTTATTAATAAACAATTAAAATGTATCATGCTGCATAAATATTACTTTTGCCGGTTCTTTGTGGCAAGCTTTATGCATGCGCTTGATATGCGGAATATAGGCAATATTACGATAACGCTCATTATGGTTTAGTATTTTCTCCCATATATATTTAAGTAATTAAATTAATCTAAATATGCGATTAGACTAATGACTTAAATTAACTACTGTCTAGTCGACTAGAAAAAAACTTTAGTCGTGCACGGGTAGCCCTACTTATTTCACTGCGGGCGTTCTGAGTGAGCGGCGCTGTGTGGACTGAGCGAGCGAAGCCTACTCTTCAGAAAGGCGATCTCTCTGGAGGACAATGCTCCTCCACGTGAGATTCCTTTGAAACATACACGGGAAATAGCTCATTTTTTTCATTGTTTCTCGACACATCATAGTAATTCCACACCGGCGGTGACATGACTGCCAAATCATTTAAGTCCCCACGCATGTGCCTTCTCACGTTTTGACGTCATCAAATTGTGATCGGTTTGTGAGATCGGCCAAGTTTAGTGAGTACCGATCGAGTTATAAAATGTGATTATCGGCCGATACCGATCTCCGGCCGATCGATCAGAGCATCCCTAAGTGCAACTTTATTTATATAATTACAACAGCAATTTGATGATTGCACTAATGTTCCCTCTAAGCTGCGCGCGTAGGCAGCCGCACACTTCTGATGCTGCAGCCACGCAGAAAGAATAAAATGCCGCGCGGAGGACAGACGTGAAATGAGTGGGGAAATCCATTTGATTGTAGATTAAAGGGATAGTTCACCCAAAAATTGAAATTAGTCCATAATTTACTCACCCTGAAGCTATCCTAGGTGTATATGACATTCTTCTTTCAGACGAATACAATCAGACTTATATTAAAAAATGTCCCGACTCTTCCAAGCTTCACAATGGCAGTGAATGGGTTAATGTCTTTGGAAGTCCATCAAAGTGCATCTATTCATGATTAAAGTGCTCTACACGCAGTCCAGGGGTTAATAAAGGCCTTCTAAATTGAAGAGATGCGTTCGTGTAAGAAAAATATTTATCCATATTTAAAACTTTATCGACTAAAATAACTATCTATAACTAGATTCCGGGGACTTCAGGGGCGCAACGCTGCTTGTGCGACACGTGACACAGGCTCCGTGTTTAATGTTTGTTTTATATCAAGTGTTTTGTAGTTTTTGCTTATTTATTATTTATATTCGAGATGGCTAACTTCTGGGTAATTCTGGGACTTCTGGTGTTCATTTCTCAACCAATTTTGGCTTTGTGGACAATGCCGACGACGCAGACTGGAGCATGTATATACACCGTGAAAAATCTGGTTTATTCACGTGGACTATTGCTGGATTTGCGCCCGCTTGCTGTTCTGGCGACAACTGATTCAACACTTTTTAAAAATGTCCCAAAATGTCTCTTGGTTGGCATCAGTTGGAAAAAGTTTAAAGCGAAACGGAGGAAAGGGGGTTCGAGAGGAGGAATACTCCAAAGGCTACGGAGAATAGGTAGTAGACTGCCCTTACCTGCTATCACCTTATTAAATGTTAGATCCCTGAGAAATAAATTGACGAGCTGTCTGCGTTGATCAAATATGATGAATATTATCGTCGCACAAGCCTTTTCTGTTTTACTGAGATGTGGCTCTCCCAGGAAACAGCAGATTTTCACCTTGATGGATTTACTTTGATTCGGTTTGATTGAGATACTTTCAAAACTCAGAAAACTGTTGGTGGGGGGCTGTGTATGGCTGTGAATAACAGATGGGCAACGAACTTTACTCTGAGGGAAACCGTTTGCTCAAAACATTATGAAATCATGGTGGTTTCCTTTCGACCGCATTGTCTCTCTTGAGAATTTACTCAAACAATAGTGATACTGGTGTACGTCCCGGGACCTGATTTTATGTTAGCTGCTGAAAGCATTGCAGGCATTTTTAATAATATTGTAAATAAAGTTGGAGATCAGCCGGTGTTTCTGCTCGGAGATTTTAATCGATGTGACGTTGCTACACACCTGCCGAATCTGGAACAATATGTCACGTCTGTCACTAGGCTGGACAAAACACTGGACTTGTGCTATGGAAATATACCAAGTGCTTACATCTCCAAGGCACGCCCGCCTCTTGGTCGTTCCGATCATAATGCTGTTCTGCTTCTACCTAGATATAGGCAAAAATTAAAAATTGAGAAAGTGCAAACTAGGACTATCCAGGTATGGGACTTTGATTCCACTGAAAAACTAAAAGGATGCTTTGAAGTTACAGATTGGAATGTATTTTTTAAGGACTGTGGAAATTATGTAGATATGCTCAATGCTTCCATATCTGGATATATGTAGATTTTTGTGTAGATAGTGCTGTTCCTGTAAAACATGTGAGGTGTTACCCTAACAACAAGCCTTGGGTTACAAAAGATCTTAAACATTGTTTAAATCTTAAAAAAAATAGCTTTTTTAAATGGAGATAGATACGGTTTTAACCTTTTACAAAAAGAATTGAAGCAAAAAAATAAGCAGGCCAAACAGCAATATAAACGTAAGGTTGAGGAAATGTTTAAAAGAGGTAATGCACGGATGGCCTGGCAGGGCCTAAACACTATGATGGGAAGAAACCAGAAGCAACATAATATCCAATGCCCCGACTCTGCCTGCTTTGCTACCGAACTGAATCAGTTTTATGCTCGTTTTAATAACAGCTATTCAGATGAGCAGAGCAGATGAACTCCGACAGAGCATTCTGACTTTTCCCCCATAATAATTGAGGAACAGATTGTGGAAAAGGTTTTAATGAAAGTCAAACCCCAAAAGACATCGGGGCCGGATGATATAAAGGGCAAGGTACTGAGGGAATGTGCATCTCAGTTGAAGGGTGTGTTGACACCTTTTTCAGCTGTCTCTTGACTTGAATGTTGTACCACAGTCCTGGAAGGAAAGTACCATCATCCCGTTACCAAAAAAGGCTCATGCTAAGGTGCTTGAAGACTATAGACCAGTGGCCTTAACATCAGTGCTCTGCAAGTGTATGGAGAGAGTGGTTTGTCAGCAACTCTCCCAGGCAATGACTGGCAAACTTGACCCTTAACAATTGGCTTATAAAACGGGGCGCGGAGTTGAAGATGCCACCCTCACTCTGCTGGACAGGGCTGTAAAGCATTTGGACTTGGCAAATTCGTACGTTAGAATTTTATTTATGGACTTTTCTTCTGCCTTTCATACTGTGAATATAAACACACTTCTGAGGCGTCTGGAGGAGCTACAGGTGCATCAAACCTTGATCTTATGGATTAATTGTTTTTTACGGGACCGCCCACAACATGTGATGGTAAATGGCGAAAAGTCAGAGAATGTGGTTTTAAAAATCCGGTCTCCCACAGAGATGTGTTTTATCCCCAATGCTTTTCTCTATTTATACGAACAAGATAACCTGTAATAATGATAATCTGATGCTTACAAAATATGCAGATGACATGGCACTGGTGGGATGTGTGAAGGATACCCAATCACTGGACATTTATTTTGATTTTGTTAATTCTCTCACAGCCTGGACGGAGGAGAGTTCTTTGCAGCTTAATATTAACAAAACCAAAGAAATGTGTTGTGGGGCTAATAATGCACGTAGACTTTTTAAGCCTTTGATACTTAATGGAGAGGAAGTTGAGCAGGTGGGATCTTTTAAATACCTGGGTACAGAGATTGACTCCCAGTTTAAATTTGATAAGCATTCAGAAGGTGTTTTTAAGAAGGCGTATCAACGTCTAGGTTTATTGAGGAAATTGAGGAGTTTTAATATTGAAAAGGACATTCTGATAGTGGTGTATAAATCACTTATCGAATCTGTGCTTACTTTCAATATTGTATCCTGGTTCAACTCTCTTTCTGTTAAATGCAAAAATAGACTTTTAAGGATTATACATATGGCTGGTAAAATTATTGGTGAGAAACAAGTAACCCTGTCTGATCTTTACACTGTGGCAATGAAAAGGAAAGCCTCCGTTATTGTGACAGACTCTTCACATCCCCTGTATAGTTCATTTCATGTACTTCTGTCTGGTAGACGATATAAAGTACCTTTGGTGAAAAAGGCCAAGTATAAGAAGACTTTTATTCCACTGCCATTGATATTTTAAATAGGAAATAGGGGGAGGGGGATGTATCTTAAATTGTGTGGTTGTCTCTTGTATTGTACTGTTTGTTGAGCCCTTGTCTAAAGACAATTTTCTACCCCCTGTGGGGATAGACAATAAAGCTTTTTGAATTTGAATTAGCTTCCGGCAGATGGCCGTAGGCATCGATTTACGCCAAAAGAGTAACCCTTGAACTTGACGCACAACGTAATGACGGCAGTTGACGCCTCTCGCGGTTCAAACAAACAGCACTGGGCAACCGTGTTCGTCATAACGTTGTGCGTCAAGTTCATCAACCGATATGGAGTTGGTATCGCTATATATAGAGTTGGAGTAAAAATAGGTCAATGCAGTTTACAGGTTTTATAGAAAGAGAATGATGTGAGCACGTGTGAGTGGCAGTGAGCCAAATCAGTCGCGGTAAGAATACTGTCATGTTTGCGGACAAAATAACTCAATACGAGAGGCAACGAGAAATGCAAAGACATGTGAAATTAAACGTCATAATGTTTTAAAGAATAGTGGTTTGATTAAAAGGTGGAAATGACGGATGATGGGCACAGAACGGTAACAACTACAGACCCAAAGTTTGCAGAGCGTGCAAACTCAAAATACATCAATTACATACATTAGTTTAAATAGATTTTGTGTGTGTGTGTGTGTGTGTGTGTGTGTGGGGGGGGGGGTCAGGGATATTTAGATTACTATAAAAGAGTTTGCATATTCACTTTTCTTGAAAATATTTAGCTATTAGATCTATTTAAATGCTTCAGTTTGTTTTCAAATTATAATAATATAATATGAAAACAAATTAAAGCATTTAAACTGATATATTATATCACTTCAAATACTTCAATTCATTTTTATATTATATCATATTAGGCCTATATGTTATTATATAATAAGCCTAATAAAGAATTTCTCACAAGAGTATTGTTTAGGGCTCCTTGCCATTAAAAAGTTTGAAACCCCCTGCTAAAGAAAATACTGGAAATTCATAAGCAATGAACAACCATTTAATGCTGTCTGTAGCCAATAATTGACTGTACAAAAACAATTTATGGTTACCAAAACATCTCAGTGTAACAGCTTAATTTTTTTTCATACTGTATTATATTATTTTTAAGAATTGAACTGTCCTGCAGAAGATTTTGTAAATTATTTTTTATAGAATTTCTTGGTAAAGTCTGGTACAGTAAACAGCACTGTAAAACAAAACATTCTCAGGTACCCTAAAATGTGCTTAATTTAGTGACTTCTTAATGTTTTCAAAAATATGATTTAATACCAATAAGTTACATCAAGGTTCAAGTAAAATAGAAATGGCACATTCAAGTTAAGAGTTACAACTGCATGTTGAACCATTGTGTTTCTACGTATGCTGTACAGGTCAGAATGTTTTTGCTCAGGTGGCGAAAAATGTCCACCCATTAGAGAAAAGTTTTGCTCAGCAAGAAAAAAATGTAAGGGAACATTGTAACACACTAAGCCAAATCACATTCTCACAACCACGCATTGTCAAAATTCATAAAAAGTTACCAGGCGGATAACAGTTTCAATGTAGATTTGAAACTGTGGAACTCGAGGAGTGCTGTCAGGAGCAATCCGTGCATTAAATAAATGTATTAGAAAATATAACATTTTGCAGTTTATTTCATATTTGAAATATTCAGCAATTCCTCGATTTCAATCATCATACAGTAACCAGTAAAAACTATTTTTTTCTCGGATTTATGCAATTCACGTCGGTCATACTATTCAGGTCGGAAAATACAGAAAGCCGTATAAATATGAGAAAAATCACATCCCTGTATATTGTTTATACAGTGAAAATCTGCATCAGTACACAGGACTGCTTTATGCTAGGTAAGAGGAACAAAGAAACATGGAGGAAGAACTTGGTACTAAGAGTTGTAGTTGAGCACATTGTGAAGCAGAGTTTAGTTCTTTACCAACATCAAGCAACATCACAACTATTATTCATAATCACAGAATTGATGTGCTGTCACATGTGTGTGTATATCAGCTATTTTAGAATATATTTAATTAATCTTTAATCTTTTTGGTTTGTGACCATAAAGTCTGACATCAGTATGCTCTCATGTTTGAAGTAAAACACCAGGAAGCTACGAGTTAGCTGTTGATTTGGTACACACCCATGTTAACACTGCTGTTAATTCTGCTATAAAAACTCTGGAGGGCTGGCACAATATTTTCACAACTCCAAAGAAAATATTTTGAAAACTGGAAATATTTATGGTCTACTATGTAATGTGAAAACATGACAACACAGTTCCCTGAACAACTTTTGCCATCTGACCCCCCAACAAGCTAGTAGGTAATTACCATTTTTGTAATGATATCAAAAAGATTAACAGGATACAGAAAGGCTCTGGACTGAAACCTAGTGAGCTGTCTACTGCCTCCATAGGTACAGTAGCTTCCTTGTAAAGGCCTCAAGATACTTCAAGTGAAATCGAAGAACGAACTGATGTGACGCATTTCAAACAATATCAGGTCAAAACTAACTTTGTTTGGAGTTAGAAACGGCTTGGCAAAGCAAACTTTCCAGAAAAGTTTGCTCCGGCTGGTAAACACCTACTATTGGTCCGTGGCTATTACGTAATAGGTAGGTATGTGTGAAGGCTCCGCCGCCTTTCACGTCGAAATCTTTTCTGGTTAATTTATTACATAGTCCATAGATGTCAGCCATCCGCGAGTGAAAACATGAACACGCTGGAGAGATGCTTCATAATAGAAAATTAAGTTGTACTTCTAAAGCAGGGGTCGGCAACCTATTTGTCATAAAGTGCCATTTTTAAGTTTCCGAGTTCATCACTGTGCCATACCCCCCCCCCCATGTATAAATAAACAAACTTATTTTAAATATTCATAATGGCTAACACAGAAATAGTACAGAAATTAAAATGTTTCTCATGAAATTTGTTTTAGATTTGTCATCTTTGTTTTCAGGCCTAAATTAGACTTTGAAGAACAGATTGGACCTGGTCATTCGTGTTTTTACTGACTTCTTTCAGTTTTGTTAAAAGTGTTACACTTCCACTTGGCAACATAACTGCATCTCACTACTTTTAATGAAGACAACTGTGTGTTGAGCTTCAGAATGTAAGCTAAACTTTCAGTTTCATTTGCGCCAGTTTGCACGTCGGCTTGCTGAAGAGATGCGTGTTGCAGCAGCGCTGTCATATCTGTAAACCGGGAGGCGTTATAACACGCGGAAGTTTTTTTTTTTTTTTTTTTTTACCAATTTGGGAGTAAAATTTACATTTGTGACTTCAACAAGCATATATAATGCATATATGCATTTTGTTCATTTTCATCTGGAATATGTAAAAGTGTGCTCTCAATCAGAGGGCATTTCTCACGATTGGATAGCTTTCCAATCAGAGAAAAAACATGAAGTGATCAGGTACGCATGAACGGAGTTTCCACATGCATCGCAGGTCATTTTAATATCTATGGAATGTTTAATAAGGACTCTATACACTTGGTTGAAATTTATAGCATTAACTATTTACAGCGGAACGAGCTTTAAGGTGTGAGTTGGATAACTTGTTTGTGCTGATGCACAGTGGTCAGCGCGACCACTCTGACCAATGGTTTGTTAGAGCTGCACGCTTTCATTGACTTGTGCAGTTTAATACTCACACTTTAATAATATTAATAACTCCTAACTTAATAAAACAAGCTGTTACTACAAGGAATTATTACATCAATATGTAGATCTGTATATAGGTGGGAGGTAGGCTACTTTATCTGAATGAAATACATACACCCCTCTCGCGCTTGCTTGCGTGCCAGCGATTAACCCTCCGCGTGCCAGTGTTGGCACGCGTGCCTTAGGTTGCCGACCCCTGTTCTAAAGAAACAAAACACTGTTTTTCATGTTTAATACGGTATACCTGCTTGATTTTAAGCAATCTATTGTACAAAGTGCTATATAAATATACGTGACTAGAGTGCCACGTTGCTATGATCAGATGCTTTTTTTAATGCTTTATAAAAAAAAATACATATATTGTCGTTTTCTTATTTTTGTTGTGTGTTTATTTTGTTATTGAGAGAAAAGCGCCCAGCACATATTCATCTAAACGTCACTCTCAGCAGTGTGGATGGCGTCAGATGTTCGATAACAGTATATCGCTGAGAGTATATCGGGGCCGTAAAGCAGAAACTGTCAAGAAAACTGATGACCAATTAGTGCTCCTGGTGTGAAGCTGCTTGCCATAACCACATAAAAATGTGTATTTTAAGTAGATTTAACTATTTTTATCAATACATTTTGGTAATGAATGTATAATTTAGAACCATTTCTCTCGCTTCATAAGCCATACTGATTTTTCCCCTTAGGATGCATTTAATAGATCAAAAGTGATAGTGAAGACATACATTACCAAAATATTTCTATTTAATAAATGCTTTGATAAATTTAATACATACATTTAATAAATGCAAATAAATTATGTTCACTGATTCTATTAATCAAAGAATCCAGAAAAAAGTATCAGCATTTCCACAAAAATGTTAAGCAGCACCACTGTTTTTAAAATTGATATAATAAATGTTACCCAAGCATCAAATCTTCATATTAGAATGATTTCTGAAGGATCATGTGATTCTGAAGACTGGAGTAATGATGATGAAAATACAGCTTTGCCATCACAGGAATAAATTACATTTTAAATATTCAAATAGAAAATAGTTATTTTAATTTGTAATAACATTTTCGCAATATTAATGTTTTTACTGTATGTGATGAAATAAAATGGAGCCTTAAGTCAGCATAAGTTTAATTGCAGCATAATTGTTTTAATGTTTCCAAAATTTTGACAGATGCTGTATGCAAGTGATAATCCACAGGCTAGGTGTGCATTACACAATTGTAATGCACAATGTGGAAGCAATGTTTAATGCACATCTAGCCGTGAATTATCCTGCTTATACCATATTTACATACCAGCAATGAGAAGTTTAATTCAAAAACAAATATAAAATAGTGATTTAGTAGAGAAGTTATTTTATTAATAAAGGTTGCGGGGCAACACTGACAAGTTTATGTGCTGCTGAATGTTTCTGTGTATGCACAGAAGACTCTCTTGCTTTCCATGTCGTTGTGAGCGTGTGAGAGAAACAAAGAGTGCGCTCTCTGCTGAACGACAGTGAGTAAGGGTGCTTACACGAGTCTACAATAGAGTTGAGAGTTAGTCAGATAACTCTGCAAAACCATTGATTATCATTGGGAGTAGTGCACTGTCAAAGGAAAATTGCAACGGGAAATGTTTATTTTGCGGTATTCCCACTTTATTTACATATAGAACGGCTCTTTCTACGCTGTCATGAGCGTCAAATGAGCTTAAGCATTCTTTCCTGTTAAATGCTGTCAGAGTGTTGTACTGTAGGTGCCCATATATATATATATATATATATATATATATATATATATATATATATATATATATATATATATAGATAGAGAGAGAGAGAGAGAGAGAGAGAGAGAGAGAGAGAGAGAGAGAGAGAGAGAGGGCGATACACTTTGACGGCGGTCCGGCCGCAGCGGGACTCAACCGTCTTTTCCTCCGCGCTGTAGCTAGGAGGACTTTGCACGCTCGGGCTTCAGCGATACTCTAGGCCGAGGCCCTCGGGGGGGGGGAGGCCTATGACGGCTGGACGAGCGCGACCGAGGGTGGCTGCCCTGTCGTCGTTGCGAAGAGGAAGGCGGCTGGGCTGGACGCTGGCTAGTGCTTCGCGCAGGAGGCTGGTCACGTGAGCGGCCTGCAGCTGGGCTAGCGCGTCGAGGCAAGAAGAGGTTCATGGCCTGTGAGGTCTTCTGCACCTCAGAGAAGCGGTCGACGATCCCGTTTACCGCTGGGCCGAAGAGACCTGTAGGGAAGAGCGGCGCGTTAAGAAACAAGGCGCACTCAGATTCTCTCATGTCCTTAAATCCGAGATAGCGGCTGGATTCCTGCCTTTCTTGTCCCATTCACGGAGGAGATCGGCTTGCAGGATCTGTAGTAGGGCTGCACGATGTTGGGAAAAAAATACATTGCGATATTTTTTTTTTCTGCGATATATATCGCGATATGAAAATTTCACCAGATGACTTGAATAGCTCTCTTTGGAAAGAATGAATCATCTGAATGACTGGTGATTTTGTAATGGAGTAAATCTGCATAGAAACTATTATAGTTAACTAATAACTACAGTTTAATAAATGGAACCTTATTGTAAAGTGTTACCGATTTGTTATGTCTCCTGAGTTCAGTGTTGGACAGATCAGTTGTTTTAACCATTCATTAAAGTGAGTCGGTTCAAAGAAGTCATTAGTTCGCGAATCGGACGTGTTTTAATGGACCACGGTACACGTTGTGTAATTATCCCGGCAGTTAGGACATCGCACAAGATTTGTGTCAACAAAGAAAACATTTCATCACTGGATAGATTTTTTTTGTTTGTTTTGTTTATTGAAAGTGTGGTTTATCTGAATGTGTGGGAACGCTTTTCAGAGAATTTTTTTTTAGCACAATCCAGCGGTAGTTCAGGAAAAAAATATATCCGAATGCTTCACGTGAAACTTCGGTCTTCCGACCTTTTACCATTGTGTATTCTCAAAGATATTCAATCAACTTAATTCATTAATATGCGCGAGGGAGGGAGAGAGCGCAAGACAGTTTGAAACATTGAAAACGATGAGAGTGCGCGCGCGCGCGACCGGGGCTCTCTCTCTCTGCTCGTTCTCTCAGTTTAACAAGCGTAGCAGTCAGTCATCTATCACTCACCGGTCAAATAAGGCTTTGGCGGGACAAAAATACGCTTTGGCGGCCGCCAAAAAATGTTCAATGCAGGAAGGGCATTCTGACTTTATTTTGAATTCTCTTGTTCGTTCAAGCTCAGAAATAAGAGAAAGACCACTGATCTTTGTGTCTGCCCGGCTCACAGAAAACAACGCGCAAGTTCCAGTCTTCTTACGCTTGATGTTTAAACTGACAGGACTTAAAAACACATGCAAATGATAAACTTTCACTATATGATGGTTAAACTTTGCAATTAATCCGCGAATCGCAAGCGTTACGGGCCGGGGATCTGCTGGCCCGTACTGATCATGAATCACGGATCAACTACGATCCCTATAGGCTACATCGCAACATCCTACGATGTGACTATCGTGGATGCGCACATCGCGATATCGATGCTTAAACGAAACATCGTGCAGCCCTAATCTGTAGCACAGCCATTGAATGCAGGGCGGAAGCAGCTTGTCCGGCGGCTGAAAACGCGCGGCCGACGAGAGCTGACGTGGTCCTGCAGGCTTTAGACGGGAGGGCAGACTTTGAACGCCATCCCACAGAGGGCGGACAAAGGTGCGCTGCAACCACCTCCTCCACTGGGGGAATAGAATGATACCCTTTCTCGGTGGCGCCGTCCACTTGGGAGAGCGCCGAGGAGACGTGAGAGTGGAGTCTCGTGGAGAATGGTGCATTCCACGATTTCGCAAGCGCCGAGTGGAGCTCCGGCAGAAAGGGTGGAGGCCTGGATGCGGGCGGCGGTGAAGAAAACAGCCGTCCAGTCTGTTGAGCGCGGGTTCTTTCGGCGGTGACCACTCAAGGCCGAGTCGGTCGACGGCCGTAGAAAGAAGGCGCATAAGCTCCGCGTCTACACCAGCACGCGTGCGGCCGGATTCGTGGGCCGAGGAAGAGGCAGAGTGGTGGGAACCCGACCAGTCTTCGCTGTCCGAGGCCAGGAGCAGCTGTCACCCGCGGCGTCGTCTTCCGCCTCGTCCCCTGAAGTGGCGGCAGTGAGGGCGGGAGCCGGCATCTGCGCGTCCGGGAGGGGGGGCGGAGAAGGCGAGAGTGAGACTCGAGGGAGAGGATCCGGCGAGTGCTTCACGGCCGCGTCAATCTCCGGTTGCCTTTGAGAACGGCGCCTCTTCTTGCGCGGTTTAACAAAGGGCTTAATCTAACAAACGGTTTAACTTAACTTCAGAGTTGAAAGCTTTGAGTCGAGCCCGCAGGGTCGACATCAGAAGCTCCTCACAGAGGGCGCAGCCCCCCGACGAGAGCGCGAGGGCTGCGTGTTCCTGTCCCAGGCAGAGAGCGCAGATCACGTGGCGGTCTCCGGCGCTGAGAGAGGCTCGGCACGAGCCACAGGAAATGCGAGACATTTTTACAAAAACGTCTCGTGCTCTTTTAGGAAAAAGGTGTCGCAGCGGCGAACACGCACAGTAGAGCAAAAAGGATACTGTCGCCGGATAGCGTAGCAGGCACGGATGGCTGAAGGCGGCAAGTTCGACCGTATTCCTCAGGCGCTTTCCTCTGCTTGCAGTCGCTGGATTCAACGGCGGCGGCTTCTCTCAGGATCAAGCGATGCGCAGAGCTTCGCTGAAGAGATGAAAATCAGAGTAGCAAGCCTATCTGTCTGGCTTAAATACGCTAAGCCACTCCCATTCTGGCGGGCTCAGACGCGTAAGGGCGCGAAGCGCCCTTATTGGACGTTACGTCACGCCAGACTCAACGATAGGCTGCTGCAGTTGCCACAGAGCAGCCAATGAGCACGCAAGATAGCCTGCTCTAGGTCTGCTAGCTGCTGCACTGCGTTGACAATAAATACAAAATTAAGGATAATTTTTGGCTTCAATATCTCGAGAAAAGATTAACTTTACCCGTAGCGTAAGCAACTTAAGCAATATGAGAGAACCTCTCGTAAGAGAACTGAATTATTTGACAAAGTACGTAAACTTATCACACGTTTCTATGTACACCAACTGCAGGGAAAATGAGAGTACTCGCAAATACTGAGAATAGTAGAATAAAATTGTGAACAGAGTTAACACATTTTAGCAGTTGTTGTATTTTGTCCATCTCTTATTGATAACAGAATTTAATTACCAGACTAACTCGCATGTATAATATATTATTTTATATTTCTGATTTTCCAATTCTATAGGATACACCTCAACAGCTACAGTGGAACAGCGGGTAGAACCAGTAGCATGGGACAGCCAGGAAGTGATTTCAGCACAAAAGATGTAGACAACGACAAATGTATTTGCAAATGCTCACAAATGCTCTCAGGAGGTAAGAGCAATTTACTTTCAAATACCTCTATCATTTCTACAGTGTTTTACAGTATGCATCATAATTGTCTTATTCTAATGGATTTAGAGTGCTCATTTGCCCCAGTTCCCTTTATGAAGTCTGTTACTTGGCACCATTGGTGTAAAAATACTTGATGTACTTGAATATATTTGATATAGTATACTTGAGTAAAAGTAAAAAAAAAGTACAACTTTAAATTGTACTTAGGGATTAAAAAAGTAAAAGTACCATAGCAAAAATGAAAAACGAGAGAGGAGATACTCGTTTAATCATTTTGAATCATCTTCTCAATGCAGAGTGAATTTACTGCATAAAATGGTTTGTTAAACATACATACAGAGAAAGATTTATTGAAAGAATAAAACAAAACACAAATGACGCAGAGGTAAAAAAAAACATCTCTCTAGTCAGTGCATGCAACAACAATTAAAAAGTACATTCAGATGTGATGTGATGAATAAAATGAGATTTGCAAATATTTACAAATGTGTTATGTCACAAACACAACTGTGTGGCATTCATTTGTGAATCGTTTCCTGTGTATTAGTAGATCCCTGCACACATTTGTGGATTTTGAAACATTTCTAGCGTCAAAACGTACAGACAAATCAAGCGGCAACCTCCCTGTCTCCCTCTTGAAACCAACACGGAAGTGAATTAAACTGCAATTCATTGACTGGCCGCTTGAGGCTGACTGCAAAAGTGAGCCAAATCTGTATCTCTCCCATGTTAAAATGCCCAACTTTACAGCCGAAAAAAATATGTTTACAGCCTGGTGCCTTAAGTTGTTTTGGTCTATACAGCTAATTTTGCCCTTCATGACAACTGTGAGGGGGGTGAATTTTTTTATAACTCATCCGTTTAAATTATATTAAGCCTTACATTTCTGCATAATTAAGGGATTGGCCACTTGAGTGACAGGTGGATTGCGGCTGCTGTCACTGCTAGCCGTTTGTCTGCTGTGTGTTACCGTCACCCTCAGCTAATCCCAGCCGCTGCTGTACTTGACATCTCTGCCGTGTGTGTGTTTTTTTCTGGATTATTTCATACAATTTAATACACGCATTATACCTTCGCCCACGCTGTTGTATTCCGTCGTTGTCGAGTATGGAGAGAACAACCAGCGCTGTATTTCCAGTTGTTTTGCACTAATGGATGTCTGACAATTTCGTTGCTTTTTGGAGTTTAGATTTAAAAACGTCTAAAGTTATAGATATAAAGACACTCGTTATGCGGCACTGATGCTCTGACGGAAGATATGCTTATTTAACTTTTTAGTGTTAAATAAAAAGTACAGTCAGATGAAATCCTGCAAGTGACAGTGCTTTCTCTCCGTCCATGCAATAGATGCACACCCTTGAATGAGCGCGGATTTCTAGTGCATTTACTTGAACTTCTGAGGAAATATCTTTGGTTTAATCCATTTGAGAAATTGAGAGGCGGACAAAATCAGATTTCAAAATGGACTGAATATGTGAATAAAGCTCTTTACGAACTTGACGTGCGATGTCGCGCTGACTGACATGTATGTGCATGAATCACTCGCACAAGCTCAGAGCAATATTGTTAAAGTGACTGCATGATAATACATTTTTAACTACCAGAATAATAATGCATCACGATACACATAGTCTCACTTTTAGTTACGTCTTTTAACTATTATAGTATTTCAAAGGGCAAAAACATGAACTTTAACTATTGGCTTTACTTCAGTCAGCTGTCACTTTAGCGCGAGGCCAGTAGCATATAGTATTAGCACCTCAGCTCCACCCACGTCCCGCCTCTTTGCCCATTTTCGGTTATCCGGGAATGACGCGCTGCCAAGATGGCGACGATCGGCTACGCCCACTTTAGGCTTCAAAAACGGTCTTCAGAAACCTACGGGTGACGTCACACACACTACGTCCATTCTTTTTACAGTCTATGAGACAAATCCACAAATAAGTGGACTCCACCCACAGTCTACTTAAGCCAATCAGATAATAGCCATCATAGACCAATCATAGCATGCTCTCACTCCAACCAATCACGATTTGCTATATATAAAAAAGGCAAAATCAGCCGTCGTGCCATGTCATACATCGTGTCTACCCCGTGTGAGGCTATCTACACTGGACGCGTCAAAGCGAACGTGAGAATCATTTGTCCTTCAAGTAAATTAGCACAAGTGGATGTAATACTTTTGAAGAACTAGAAATGTTTCAAAATCCACAAATGCTTGCGGGGATCACAAGAAGCAATTCACAAATGTGTCCAGCCATCCACAAATGCATGCAGCCATTCACAAATGAATGCCAGGCAGATCTGACTTTTGAAGCCAGAAATTGAGGAAAGTTAAAACTGAAGCATACAGGTTTAATGCACAAAAACAAACATAACTGATTCTCACACATCAAGCAGTGGCAGAACTAGAGTTTTGTATAAGGGGTGGCCAAGTTCAGGGGGTCCATTGACCATGACAGAACTAGCACAGATAAAAATGTACTCGGTTACATACCTAACCTCGGTTCTCTCTAGAAGAGGGAACCAGTATTGCGTAAGTTGCTTACGCTACGGGTAAAGTCATCTTTTCTCGAGATATTGAAGCCAAAAAATTATCCTTAATTTTCCATAAATTGTCAACGCAGTGCAGCAGCCAGCAGACCTAGAGCAGGCTATCTTGCGTGCTCATTGGCTGCCCTGCGGCAACTGCTGCAGCCTACCACTGAGCCTCACGCGTGGCGTCGCGCCCTCTTCGCGTCACAGCCCGCCAAAATGGGTGGCTTAGCGTATAAAAGTCAGGCTCGGAGGCTGCGTCACTGGTTTCATCAGCTGAAGCAAAAATCGCTCGTGGCGCCTGCACGGTCAGGTTACGCAATGCTCATTCCCTCTTCTAGAGAGAACCGAGGTTACGTATGTAACCGAGTACGTTCTCTTACGAGAGGTTCTCTCGTATTGCGTAAGTTGCTTACGCTACGGGAACCCATTGTCAACGCCGTGCGCGCCCAGCATCCACTTCATGAGTCCCAGGGATTCCCGGGGAACATAGATAAGTGGGAAACAGGTGGCCAGCAATGTGGGCCAGCACATGTTATAAGCACATATAGGGTATACAGAGCGGCGTTGCCGGTCCATATAAATATTCACCATACAGTGCAGCTCAACCAGGAGAGCTAAGGTCGCGTGAGAGTAGTCTGCGCATGATAAATCTGGGCAGGACATACACACCGCTCATACTGACAGAAGTCTAGCCTGCGGGGCGGGAACTTCCAGGTTATAAAACCTAACAAATGTGGACGGGGAGGCCCAGCCTGCTGCCTCACAAATGTCCTGAATGGAAATCCCGCTGGACCAAGCCCACGACGAGGCCACACCTCTGGTGGAATGAGCCCTAATGCCCAAGGGGCATTGCAGACCTTTAGACATACAAGCAGATGCGATAGCTTCCACTATCCATCTGGACAGGCTCTGTTTCGAGGCGGCGAGACCCTTGGTGCGCCCACCAAACGAGACAAAGAGCTGTTCCGAGCGCCTGAAAGGGGTGGAGCGCGTAATGTAAGCCCTCAGTGCCCTGACGGGGCAGAGGAGATTAACATCGCTCCCACTATCGGATGCTGGCAGAGCCGATAGAGAAATGACCTGCGCTCTGAAGGGAGTGCCCAACACTTTAGGGACATAGCCATGCCTTGGTTTGAGGATGACTTTAGAGTCATTTGGCCCGAACTCAAGACACGCAGCGCTAACAGATAGCGCGTGTAAATCCCCCACACGTTTGACTGATGACAGAGCTGTCAGAAAAACGGTTTTGAACGAGAGGTACTTTAGGTCCACGGTGTCTATCGGTTCAAAGGGGAAAGCTTTCAGGGCCTCTAGGACCAAGGAAAGATCCCACATGGGAACCGACGGGGGTCGCGGGGGATTCATCCTTCTGGCTCCTCTAAGGAAGCGGATGACAAGCTCGTTTCTTTCTATTGACTGACCGCGCGTCGACTCAGTGAACGCTGCAACGGCCGCCACATATACTTTAAGCGTGGATGGGGACCTGCCCTTATCCAACAGCTCTTGAAGGAAGCCAAGCAACCACGGGACCCCACACGTTCTGGGGCTAGATCTCTATCAGCACACCATTTGGAGAACACCGACCATTTAGATGCGTAGAGCCGCCTCGTAGAGGGAGCTCTAGATTGCATAATCGTGTTCATCACTCCTTCTGGCAGGACAATGGGTATCCGTTGATTAACCATGCGTGCAGAGACCAGCGCTCTGGATGGGGATGCCAGATTGAGCCGCGGGCTTGAGAGAGGAGATCTCTCCTCACCGGAATCGGCCAAGGGGCTGTGTGTGACAGCCGCATCAGCTCCGGGAACCAGATTTGATTCTCCCATCGCGGGGCTATAAGGAGCACCGAATGGCGCGTTTCCCTGATCCTCTTGATTACCTGTGGTAACAGAGAGACCAGAGGGAAAGCATAAAGCGGGAGGCTGGGCCAGATTTGGGCCAGCGCATCCTCGTTCTTTGAAAAGAACATCGGGCAATGAGCGTTGTCTTTTGACGCAAACAGGTCGACTTCCGCTTTGCCGAAAAGGCGCCACAGTAACTGGACTGTTTGGGGGTGCAGGGACCACTCCCCTGGGGGAACGTAGTTCCTGGACAGTTTGTCTGGGCCGTCGTTCAGGTGGCCTGGCACATGCGCAGCTCTCAGCAAGCGCAGGAGGTGCTGAGACCATACGAAAAGGCGTTCTGTCAGATAGCAGAGACTCCTGGATCTGACACCGCCCTGACGGTTTATGTAGGACACCACAGACATGTTGTCCGAGCGGACTAGCACGTGGTGGTCCCGTACGAACGGGAGGAAGAGCTTGAGCCAATCTCGACCGCTGTTATCTCCAGACAGTTTATGTGGAAGTGTCTCTCTTGGTCTGACCACAGGCCAAAGGCCAGTCTGCCCTCGAAGAGGGCGCCCCAACCTGAGTTGGAGGCGTCCGTCGAGATGACCTTTTGGTGTGAGACAGCTCCCATTGTCACCCCCCACTGGTACCAGTCGGCCGCTAACCAAGGCTGCAGAGCTGAAACGCAGCTCTGAGTCACTCTGATCCGTCTGCGGCCTGAAGCCCAATCCTGGTGAGGCACTCGGGCGTTCAACCAGCGTTGCAGCGGGCGCATGCGCAGCAGGCCCAGCTGAAGCACAGCCGCAGCCGATGCCATACAGCCCAGCATCCTCTGGAATGTTTTCAGAGAAGCGATGCTGCCCTCCTGGAAAGATGCGGCCAGGTGTCGGACACGGCGCACGCGCTGTGTCGATAAACGGGCCGTCATAGCCACAGAGGCCAGTTCTATTCCTAGAAAGGAAACTGACTGACTGGGCAGTAATGAGCTCTTGGTCCAGTTGACCGTGAGACCCAGGCTTTCTAGATGACTGAGGAGCACTGTTTTGTGAGATAACAGTTCTATCTCTGACTATGCTAAAATCAGCCAATCGTCCAAATAGTTCAGAATTCGCAAGCCTCGTTTTCTCAAGGGGGCGAGAGCCGCGTCCATGCACTTCGTAAATGTACGGGGTGCCAAAGACAGGCCGAACGGGAGGACGGTGTATTGATATACCTGACCGTCGAAGGGGAATCTCAAGAATGGCCTGTGACAGGGTACTATCGGAATCTGAAAGTACCGTAAAACTTCAAATAATAGCCCGGGCTTTTATTTTCCCAAATCGTCGAACTGCACCGGCTTGTATTTGAGACAGGCGTTTATATGAGACAGGCCTTTATAATTTAGTGTTGAGATGTTGTTCCTAGAGTCTCTAATCTCTAAAAATCTCTAAATGCTCCACGTGAAACTGCGGTCTTCCGACCTTTTACTATCGTGTCAATTGATTTTGATTAATATGCGCGTGGGAGAGAGAGCAAGACAGCGCTCGTGTTGTTTGAAGACGTGAGAGTGTGCGCGCGCGGCCGGGGCGCTCTCTCGCGCCCTGTCAAGCGCACGCAGCAGTCATTCTATTCTACATCACCCATCGATCAAAAAAGACTTTGGCGGGACACAAATTTGCTTTGGCGGCCGCCAAAAAGCGGACGATCTGACGGGTTTTAGAAGATTAAATACAACCCGAAACTAAAAAACAGACCCGGCTTCTATTTGAGACCGGCCTTTATTTACCCAAACCTGTCGCCACACCAGGCGTGTAAAAGAGACAGGCGTCTATTTGGGACTCGGCTATTATTTGAAGTTTTACGGTATGCATCTTTCAGATCAAGAGAGATAAACCAGTCCCTCGGGCGAACTTGCGCAAGGATTTGTCTGGTCGTGAGCATTTTGAACGGTCTTCTCATGAGAGCTTTGTTCAAATATCTCAGATCTAAGATAGGTCTTAGAGCTCCATCCTTCTTGGGTACTAGAAAATAGCGGCTGTAAAAGCCTGACTCGCTCAGAGAAGGAGGTACTGGTTCTATGGCCCCTTTGCACAGCAGTTTGGCTATTTCTGCGCAGAGTAGATGCGCTACATCCGCTTTCACTTTCGTCTCGGTCCGTGCTCGAAAGCGAGGGGGACGGCGAGCGAACTGAAGGGAATATCCCTGTCTTATTGTGCTCAGCACCCATTCTGATACCCCTGGAATAGCCTCCCATGCTTTTACATGTATAGCTAGGGGCAGAATGGACTCCGGGTTCCGATCGCCGCACTTCGTGGGCTTGGGAAACTGAACCGGTGTGTGCGGGGCGCCCGTGCCCTCGGATCTCGGACACGGCGGCTCGCTGACAGCAGTGGCTGACTGTATCACTTGTGGCGTCCCGAATGCTGTGAATGGGGAACGTTTTGTGATAATATTGAGCGCGAGCGGAGCCTGGGGCGAATTGTTTGTCAGTAAGCGTGAGCGGGCACGTGACTTACATTCATAACTTGGCCGAGAGGCTGTTGGGGCCGTGTAACAGAACGGTAGCAAGTAGGTGTGTGCACAGATTTGTGGGCACATTCTCTACATCTACCACTCGAGCAGCATTTGCCAGCTTTATGAGAGTGGGCTCTGTGAATGTGTGAGACACAGGGGGCTTCGTGTTTATGTGTAGGGGTGAGCACTGATTTGTGGGCACTTTTTCTACACTTAAAACACCAACAGCGTGAGCTGGATGACCAGGAATTATACTCTTTTTGAGATTTCTCTGGGTTGCCATGACAACGGCGGTTGTGTGCAGGCGAGCGGGCTGTGTTGCCGACTCGTTGACTGCTAAAATTACATCTGCAGTAGCCTTCTCTGAGGGGACTGACAGGACGAGATATTTTGACGGTGGTCCAGCCGCAGCGAGACCCAACCGTCTTTTCCTCTCTGCTGTTGCTAGGAGGGCTTCAGCGCAATCTTGGGCCGGGGTCCCCGCGGGGGAGGCGGCCTGTGGCGGCTGGACGAGCGCGATCTAGGGCGGTTGCCCTGTCGACACTGCGAAGGCTGGGGCTGAGCTGAGCGCTGGCTAGCGTTTCGTGCAGGCGGCTCACGTGGGCGACTTGCAGCGGAGCTGGAGCGTCGAGGCAGGAAGAGGTTCATGGCTTGCGAGGTCTTCTGCACTTCGGAGAAGCGGTCGACGATCCCGTTTACCGCTGGGCCGAATAGACCAGTAGGAGAGAGCCGCGCATCGAGAAACGCGGAGCGCTTAGATTCCCTCATGTCAGCAAGCGTCAACCAGAGGTGCCTCTCTGTGACGGTAAGCGAAGCCATGCATCTCCCGATCGCCTGAGCGGCGGATTTCGTAGCACGAAGGGAAAGATCCGTCGCGCTCCTCAAATCCGTGATGGCGGCTGGGTCCTTGCTTTTCTCGTCCCATTCACGGAGGAGATTGGCTTGAAGGATCTGCAGCACAGCCATCAGGGCAGGGCGGAAGCAGCCTGTCCAGCGGCTGAAAACGCGCGGCCGACAAGTGCTGATGTGGTCCTGCAGGCTTTAGATGGGAGGGCAGACTTTGAGCGCCATCTCGCAGAGGGCGGGCAAAGGTGCGCTGCGACCGCCTCCTCCACTGGGGGGATTGCTTTGTACCCCTTCTCGGCGGCGCCGTCTACTTTGGAGAGCGTCGAGGAGACATGTGAGTGGAGCCTCGCGGAGAATGGTGCGTTTCACGATTTTGCAAGCTCAGCGTGAAGCTCTGGCAGAAATGGCGCAGATCTGGAAACGGGCGGTGGGTGGCGGCTGTGGAGGAAACAGCCGTCGAGCCTATTGGGTGCGGGCTCCTTGGGCGGTGACCAATCCAGTCCGAGTTGGTCGACGGCCTTAGAGAGGAGATGCATGAGTTCAGCGTCCACGCCAGCCCGAGTCCTGCTGGATTCCTGGATCGAGGAGGAGGCGGAGTGATGAGAACTCAACCACTCCTCACTGTCCGATGCCAGGATGGAACAGCTGTCATCTGGGTCGAGTCCTTCAGCTTCGTCCCCTGAGGCGGCGGCAGTGAGGGCCGAAGCCGGCAGCTGCGCGTCCGGGAGGGGCGGAGAAGGAGAGAGGGAGGCTGGCGGGATGTAATCCGGCGAGCCCTTCACCGTGACCTCAGGCTCCGGTATCCGCTTTATATCTTTTATATATATCTTTTTGCGCGGTCCAGAGGGCGGAGTGACAGCGCCCGTGGTGAAGGCTACGAGTCGAGCCCGCAGGGTCGACAGCGGAAGCGGTTCACAGTGCACGCAGCCTCCCGAATCCAGGGCGAGGCCTGCGTGGTCTGGGCCCAGGCAGAGAGCGCAAATCACATGGCGGTCTCCGGCGCTGAGTGGGGCTATGCACGAGCCGCAGGAAAGGCGAGGCATTTTGTAAAAAACGCTCGCGCTCTTTCAGAGAGAGAGTGTCGCGGCGGCGAACACTCACAGGAGGCTAATAGCACTAAAAAAAGGATACTCGACGTCGGATGGAGTAGCAGGCACGGAAGGCTGAAGGTGGCGAAGACGACCGGCTTCTTCAGGCGCTTTCCTCTGCGTGCTGGTCACTAGTTTCAACGGCAGACGGCTTCTCTCAGAGTCCAGCGATGCGGAGAGCTTCGCTGAAGATGATGAAATCAGTGACGCAGCCTCCGAGCCTGACTTTTATACGCTAAGCCACCCCCATTTTGGCGGGCTGTGACGCGTAGAGGGCGCGAGGTCTGCTGGCTGCTGCACTGCGTTGACAATAAATGGAAAATTAAGGATAATTTTTTGGCTTCAATATCTCCAGAAAAGATGACTTTACCCGTAGCGTAAGCAACTTACGCAATACGAGAGAACCTCTCGTAAGAGAACACATTGTATGTTATGCTAAACTAGGAACCAATCTCTCTTATCTGATTAACTGTCTGTTGATGGAGCCAAAAGTCTAACATTAACTTTCACCCTGTCTGCACCAGCTTCGAGCTGCGTGACAATGCATTAGAAGCCAATAGAAACCATTAAAGTCAGTGATATTGTCCACACAGGATGCGACGTGTTGAGTCACCAACAGTAAACAGATGTATCGTTCTATATAGCCTGCGCTAATTCTGATATGAAGAACAAATTAATGCAGCGATTCAACTTTCGTAAAAGTTGTTCAGGAAGCCTACACCCAGTGCTAAACCTTAACTTCAAATATGTTTTCTCCAATTGCAAAAAGAGCTTATGGAACTGTGGAAATCCCCTCTTCTGTCTCTCTCTCTTCTTCTGTATGCTCTTATTCTTCTGTCTCGACAACAACTTTTCTCAATTTGAAATATGTACTGCGCCCAGCCATACGTTAAAATAAATGCTTCTTTCAACAAGAGGTGAAATGAGATTTCGACACCCCTCTGACTCGCCACTGGTGTCAAGCATGCATGTTTGAGCTTTCGTTTATCATATGTGATGTGCATAAGATGGACGAAAATAATCTTCAAACATGTGAGGAGTACGTTTCAAATCAAAATAAAATTGTAAGCTCCCACTCGGCTAAAACGGCAGTTATGGGGGCATACATAAAGAGTGTCTTTGTGCCTCTTAACAGACACAAAATGCAATTAAAATGTCTGTCCAACGTGAACAGGGCCCTTACATGTGAACAAGATGCGTTCAGCAACTTAGCCATTGTTTAAATTCACCTAAATAGTGTTTTAGACGGCTAGCTGTAGTCTCGCGCTGAAGTCCCGTGGGAACTCCGTTGTAGCCAAAGGTAAATAGCAGTGTGTAGGTGGGAGGAGCGTAGTGTGTGAAGAGTGATGATCGGAGTTGCCCACAAGTGAAGAAGAAATGGTTTGCGTTTGTGCCGTACAAGGATGACTACACAGACCCAACACAGCGCCCAAATGGAAGGATAAATAAAGTTTACATTACCTCCACAGTGGTTGCACCCGTCTTCGTCCACGGAATCGCTTTTTTCTTCAACCGGCCCCGCTGTGTTGTGTCTGTGTAGTCATCCTTGTCAAAGTGTTCGCTGAAAATGCGGTAATCTTTAGCGCGTAGTACTTGTATGGGAGTTTGCACATTAAGTTGAAGTACAACTAGTCACAACTGCAGAATCTCGAGGTCATGGAAAGGAAGATGATGAAAATAAGTTCTTGTATTTTCGCTTTCTGTTGCCATAATTCGGAACGGCACAAACGCAAAGCATTTCTTCTTCACTTGTGAGCAACTCCAATCATCACTCTTCACACACTACGCTCCTCCCACCTACACACTGCTATTTACCTTTGGCTACAACTGAGTTCCCACGGGACTTCAGCGCGAGACTACAGCTAGCCGTCTAAAACACTATTTAGGTGAATTTAAACAATGGCTAAGTTGCTAAACGCATCTTGTTCACATGTAAGGGCCCTGTTCACGTTGGACAGACATTTTAATTGCATTTTGTGTCTGTTAAAAGGCTTTATGTATGCCCCCATAACTGCCGTTTTAGCTGAGTGGGAGCTCTGGGCATTTGCGGGAACAGCTCCGTGTTGCAAGCACCAATCCGGTTCGTTTTTTTTCTATAGACAGTACTCACAAAGGTATAACGATCAAGATTAACTTAAAAATTGCCCTGAGTTCTACTTTAAAGTATTTTACACCCCTTACCCCAAAAATCTATATAAAAAGGTGCTTTGCATTTTTTATAGTTGGGTCATGGCTTCCTAACAAGATTAGCCAAGAGTTATTCATTGATTAGCTTATTTGGGAACTTAGCCCTGATGAACATTAGGTGTGTTTCCATTACAGATTTGCGCAAAACTTTTGCGTTTTTTTTGTGACAAAAAACTATTGCGAAATGACGGCGTTTCCATTAACCGATGTTATGCAACTAAACCTTCATTTTTTCCTCTCGCGATAAGTCATTCCAAAAATCATGGCAACGGACGTTGGTAAGTTTATGTGTATCCCAGCCACTGCACTGGCCATTATTATTAATTGAAGGAGACGTGTGTGTGTTTTCCAATCATTAATGGCAAGGAAAGACCCTTATACTTGAGAGCGGCACATATGAGGTGTTTCTGGGTGTTTCTCCCTCATATCTGCGTCGAGGTATTGATTGTGGCATTTCTTTGAGGTTTAGAATCCAGTATTCCTGTAATTCTTTTGTCTTTTATGAATTAAAGAACTCTGTCTAATATTCTGTCCAAACATAGCCTACCGCATCATCTACGTTAGGTGACCTATAAATGCGCAAAAACTGTTTCCATTTCAGTTTTGCAAAATATTTATTTTTCTAATTGCCTGAAAAACCACCTCATGCAAGAATAAAAACTTTTTTGCGATAAATGGGGAGTTTTTGCGAAAATGACGTGTTTCCATTGGGCGTATTTTCAATTCGCAATTTCAATTTGCGCAATTTGAAGGGTAATGGAAACGCGGCTATTGACATTAATGGTCTGGGATCTGAAGACTTTCCCTTAATCATTCTTATTAGCTAACAAAAAAAAGAACAACTACTAATACTAATAATAGAGGAAATAGCATTGATGTATTCAAAAACAAAATTGTTAATTTGTAATACCTGTAGTAATATTTGGAGGCCTGGTGTACGTTAACAACAACCAACATTTTGTGTTGTCACAATATACTTCTGTTTTTATATCCTAAAGTATATATTTTTGTTGTATAATTTAGGTTGGTGGTTTGATGCCTGTGGACCATCCAATCTCAATGGCGTATACTACCAGCAGGGACAGAACACTAATCGTTTCAATGGCATCAAATGGTACTACTGGAAAGGTTCAGCATATTCACTAAAGGCCACGACTATGATGATGAGACCATCAAACTTCTAAGTCTCTAGTCCTAAGGCACAATAGCCGCTTTTCCACTGTCGGGCCAGTGCGAGCCAGGACAACGGGCTGTGCTGAGATAATAGCCTCGGACCTGTAGCACAGAGTCCAAAATCACGTTGCGTTTCCACCTTCGGGCCAAAAGCTCCGCATAGTTTCATCACATTTAGAAAGAATGATAATTTCTACAAATTTACCACTAAAAAAACCCAACAACCTGAGTAGCAATATCTACAGTGACAGTCCCAATACAGTTATATTTTCAGTCAGAGAAGGAGAAGCCCAGACGTGGCCCGATCAAGCCCCGGAAGTGACAGTGGAAATGCGACTGGCCCTAGCATGCAATTGCACGCCTGCTTTTGGCCCGACAGTGGAAGCACGGCTAATGACTACTGATGTCACTGCTTTCCTATCCTATAGAGAAACATTTGTTGGAGAGGTGTGACCTTCATGCACTTCTGATACAGGACTTCTATTTAAAAGATAAAGCACTTGAAAAAAAAAACACAACTTTGTTACAGTGTCAAATTGCTAATTCATTGAACACATATTAATGGAACTTCATCAAGGGACAGGTTTTGTTAAAATGGATGTATTAATATGTATTGTTAATTGAAGAACAGCTGTAAAGGGTAAATACACCTGTACACTGAAGTACCTTGATGCTTCACAGGATTTCCTTATTTCTTCATGTAGATAAGTGGAATCAGAATTACTTAGTGTGCTTATTTTATTTGTAAATGCCAAATTATTTACAAAAATTATATTATTGATAAATTGTCAAATGAAACCATGGTACAAGAGTGAGTTAAATGCATAAAGCTGAGGAGGTTCTTTAAACATGTCGTACAAATTGTTACTCTATAAAACTGTTGTTTACACATGGTTTAGTGCTTTGGGCCTTCTTGTAGATATCCTAACTGTGGACATTTGTTGAAAGTTGACCAAACTCCACAGCATTTCTTAAAGGGTCCCTTTTTTGCAAAATGCAAAATTCACTTTTACATGTTTTTTTTTTTAAATGTGTCCACAGTGTGGACAACCAACCTATAATGGTAAAAATCCACCCACTCCTTTTTGTATTCCCTAAAAATAAAATAAAAAATTTGTCTCAAAATGATTTGTTCATGTTTTCTACCCATTGTGACATCACAATGGACCAGGACCCTCCCATGACTGGTGACGGACTTTCCCTATTAGGACAGATCCTCCCCTGAGAGAGCTGCACACTCACTACACTTGAACTTGACACACAACGTAATGATGGCAATTGACACCTCTTGCAGTTCAAACAAACAGGGCTGGGCAACTGCATTCGTCATTACGTTGTGCATCAAGTTCAAGTGTTATTCTTTTCGCGTTAATCGATACTTACGGCCGTCTGCCGGAAGCTAGTTATTTTAGTCAATAAAGTTTTAAATATGGATATTTTTCTTACACGAACGCATCGCTTCACTTCAGAAGGCTTTTATTAACCCCTGGAGTGCGTGTAGAGCACTTTAATCATGAATAGATGCACTTTGATGGACTTCCAAAGACATACACCCATTCACTCCCATTATAAAGCTGGGACATTTTTTAATATAACTCCAATTGTATTCGTTTGAAAGAAGACTGTCATATACACCTAGGATGGCTTCAAGGTGATTAAATCATGGGCTAATTTTCATTTTGAAAATTTCCGTGGCCACCAGGAGGCCCCATACCAGGGGTTCAGACTAATGCTTGGGAATAATAACTTAAATTTGCTTGTGTCAGTAACATGTGTTAATCAAGCGGCAACATTCTAATCTGATAAATGAAGCCTACCCAGAAGTGCGAAAAACTGCAATACATTGAAAATCCGCTAGGGGCAGGTCCCAAAAGGGAGCAAATGTCCATAGACCACATGTTAAAATGTCCGTTTTCACAGCATAAATTCATGTTTTTACAGGTTGGTCCCATGGACTTTTATTGTATTTTTCGATAGGTTCAGAGTGCCTGACAACTGTGAGGGGGGTGAATTTTTTTCTAACTCGTTAGTTTAGATCGTATTTAGATATAAAATGTATGACAAATAAGGGCGTGGTTAACTTTGATTGACAGCTTGATTGACAGCTGATAAAGGGGAATTCCTGGGGCCGAGGGGAATTCCTGAAATTTGACGTCTCGGCCATGATCTGACACAACACATCATACCACCACTGTATCCTTTCTGAACATTTGTATTAAAATATCGTACATAAAATGGGTTCTGCTATAAACTGCACTAACCGACACTATAGGAGTACTTCGCTCCACTTCGCTTTAAGTGACATTCCACTACTATTTCACGTAGTTAGCACTATTTAGCATCAATGTTTGTGGGCAGTGGCACTGCAACAGTTAGCATTAAATCGCCTCAGATAAGTTAGCGTCCGAGGTACTTTACCTATGGTTATAACTGACGTTTGAAACACTGTAAATGCGTCTGCCAAATGAATAAATGTAACATAAGAATAGACTGATATGTCCCACATTGGAGTGTTAATATATTTTGGGTTGTACTCTTCAGCAGCTTTGCAGTGAATGTAGTAGCCATAGACTGTAAAAAGTAGCCTAGTCTGCCAGTCGATCTTATAACCTTATGGTGTGTTCACACCGAACGCGAATAGAGCGTCAAATACGCGTCTATCGCGTCGTTAGACGCTTGAACATTCGCTCGAGTTCAAATTTTTCAACTTGCGCGGAAGACGTTCGCGGCAAACGTGTCGCCCAATTCGCGTCATTCGCAACGCCCGGCACGAATGATGCGTCTATTCGCGTCTTTGCATTGACTTTGTATGTAATCTACTCACACAAAGCCCGCCCTTTTACCCATATATGGATTGGCCAGAAGGTGGGCGGGGTTAGGATTTCCCAAGATTTTCAAAGATGGCGCCGCCCATACCCCCCTTAAACGGCCTCAAAACCGTTATTCAGAAAGTCTATTGGTGACGTCACAGATGCTTTGTCCATTTTTTTTTTTACAGTCTATGGTGTTAATGTTAACAGATTGATTTATGTTACACCTTTTTATATACAGTACATTTATGTAATAATTACAAAGCATGTCCATTTTACACTAGGCAACAAATATTATTCAACAGTGTGACTGGAATAGCAACAAACAGCAGTTCTGTAAAAAAAAAAAATTGGGGTTTGCTATCCCGAAAGAGTTTTTAAAACATGGTAGTAAGGATCCCAAGATCTCTGTGGAATTTAATAAGGTTGACATTATTCATGGCAACAAAGTGTGTGAACTGTCTACATGAGTGGGAAGTCCATTTCGTTTTGCTTAGGGAAAAAAGTAGCCGGCCTTGTAAAACTAAGTAAATCATCTGACCAAGCAAAGCATCTGACTTAGACTTTTGAAAACACTGAATGGGACACCTTTGCACAAGGAGCTAACCTAGAGGAATATGCCTCGACAGTCCTGTCGTACATAACATTTTGAAGTGATAATGTGACTACAAGAAGAACCAACAAAGTGTTTTCTAATCAGAAGCCTTGGTTTAATATTAAGGTTAAAACTCTTATAAAGGCTTGGGATACTGCTTTTAAATCTGGGGACATAGAAGCATACAGAAATGCACGAGGAAAACTGAGTAAGGGCATCAAGGACGCAAAGCACAACTATAAACAGCGTATTGAGGATCATTTCAACAAAAATGACTCCCGCAGCATGTGGAAAGGAATTAAGGCAATCACTGATTACAATAGTGGTAACAGCCAGATGCCCAACAATGATACTGCTTTCCCTGATGTCCTAATACCATTTCTTTGCTCGTTTTGATGACGGAAACAACAGCCTTACCACCTTTACTGCACCACTGCAGACGGAGCAAGCACTCATTCTGCACCCACATCAAGCGAGGTCCACTCTGACTAAAATTGACATCAAGAAAGCAGCTGAACCAGATAGAGTGCTGGGAAGGGTTTTAAAAGAGTGTGCTGAAACAGCTAGCACATGTTCACCAATATATTCAATAACTCACTTCGACAGGCTAAAGTCCCCACTTGTTTCAAATCAACTCCAATTATCCCTGTGACAAAGAAATCTACAGCAAAATGTTTGAATGATTACAGACCGATTGCTTTGACACCTATTACAATGAAGTGTTTTGAAAGGCTGATACTGACACACATAAAGGCAGCAATTCCCCCCAATCAGTTTGCCTACCGTGCAAATAGATTAAAGGAGGATGCAGTTTCAACTGCACTGCACACAGCCTTGACACACTTGGAGCACCAGGGGCCGGTTGCACCAGCTGTACGCAAGTTACAACTTAGCCTAGTTTTGACGTAAATGGACACTAAGTTATGACTTACGCACTTCTAAATATTTTTGCGTTGCACCATTAAACTCAGTTGAAGCGTAACTCTACGTATAAACTAAATATTTACAGCAGCCTCCGATCAGGAGTAACGGTTGGACTAAAATATCAGACAGACTGAACTGCATCAATAAGCTCTTCTTTTACCTGACAGACTTCAATTCTTTAGACATATATGATAATGCTGACATTTACACTCGCTTACATTTTGAGAGAGAGAACATTATGTAAAAAAAATAACTTTGTTAGCGCCTCTTTAACACGAACCCGTCCTAAACAGCGCGCCGCTGTGTGCATCGGTCCATGTTGTGCATGTCAAATATCAGTCATAATCAATAAATGTAATTTCTTGTTTTTTGTATCAATATTTATTTATTGATCCTTATTAATTTCATTTCAAATACAGTTTCTGAATGTTATTTAGCTACATATAAAAACACTTATGTTATTCATGATCAAGTATCACATTTAATGGAAACTTATTTTTACCGTTAGTAACGTGAGGCAAAAGAAGTTAGAATGAAGGTTAGACTGAAATGCACGGCATTTCAACACAACTTCTGCTCACGTATTTGAAGGCTGCTATTGGATCATCGAGGCTAAACGTCATATTTGCGACTACGCATTACTTTACGGAGAGCTTACGACCTACTAGCAACGTTCTGCCTTACGAACAAATGGTGCAACAGAACAAAGTACAGAGTTAGTTACCAACTAGCTAGTAGTTACTAAGCCTCTAGTGTGGACTTTACATTCCAATTTAAGAAACGAACGGCTGGTGCAACCCTGAACACTTATGTAAGGATGGTTTTTATTGATTTTAGTTCTGCTTTTAATATGATAATACCACACATACTGGTTACAAAAATCAATAATCTAAACCTCAGCCCTTCTCTTTCCGAATGGATCTATATTTTAACTTGATTTGTCTGTAGCTCGTAATTAGCCTGTGTGGATTCCTCATTTTGCCAGCACGTGTCACATATTTATATAAAAATACAGTTCATGGCCCCTTAAGGAACAAAAAAAAAAAAAACAGTTGTTACAGTTACACTTAGTGCATACAGTATTATAGGCTACAATATTATATACAGTGTTGCTTCCCAGTTAGCGAGGGAGACAAAGAAACTTGCTGAAAGAGACACAGCACAGAGTAGAGACAAAAAAAACATCTGCTCTTAATTTATGTAATATTGCTATGTGCTATTTTCATTTTGCATTGTTTTAATCGTACGCAGCAACGCTGCAATTTCTTTGGCAAGGCAAATGTAAAAATGTTGCAAGAATATGATTCTGTATTCTTCACTTTACATCAAATTGCACAGGGAATACAAACATTAGGGAATACAAACACTAAACTCTATATGCAAACATGTAATAAATAAGTAGCCTAAAACTGTTCCGAGACTTTATGTAAACCCTGAAAATGTGTAATTGATGGGGGGAGTTATACAATTAAGTAGTATTTGTTCTTTAAATTAGTTTTATATTTGTGAATATCAGTTTTAGTATTCTTAATTTTATTAGTTTTTATACTGAAATGTACTTTTTTTTTTTCATTTTAGTTAAGCAGCTTGCTTCAGCTAACTTATTAACTGAGATATATAACACATATATAGATAGCCAATAATATTTATAATTCACATAAGGAATGCAACAAGCTCACATCAGATAAATGTATCTAATCATTGCCAACTAGCCAACACTGGTTTGTTTAATGCACAGATCTATTTTGAAATTGGATGCTTTTCATTCGTTGCTTTGGTTACTGTTGTCAGTCATCTCAATTTTGTGAGTGACTCACAAAATGATAATTTAGCAGATTAAAGACAAGCTTCTTCAGGTCATTGTGACTTTCTAGCGCGATTGCCTGACAAAAACCGCCTGCAACAGATACATTGAGTACCTTCAGAGGGTTTTACAAGCTGTGGTACAGGGCAACGGAGGCTCTGCAGGAATGTAACAAATTGATTGTAATTTTGCAACTTGCATTTACTTATTAAACCAAATGCTTGACCATAATAATCTATACTCTCTCTTATTTTTAAGCCTCACTAAGATTGGTAAAACAAATGCTATAAATTTAAGGTTATTAGGTAAATTAGGCTACATTTACAATGTTTTTATTTAAGTTGTCATTAAGCTTTCCAATAAAAATAAAAATACTAATAAAAATGACATAATAAATAAAGCACCAGAAAGTGTTTCTAATTAATACATGTAAATTTCAAAAGTTTTTTTTCTCCATCAGTGATAAATATTAAATAATGTGGTCACAACATTGACAAAGCCTATAATAAATGTGTAGCATTTTCTATAGCATTTTTTAAAATCATTTTTGCAAGGAGAAAATAACAGGCTAATAAACTCAGCAAAAAAAGAAACGTCCCTTTTTCAGGACTGTGTATTTCAACAATAATGTTGTAAAAATCCAAATAACTTTACAGATCTTCATTGTAAAGGGTTTAAACAATGTTTTCCATGCATGTTCAATTAACCATAATCAATTAATTAACATGCACCTGTGGAATGGTCGTTAAGACCTTAACAGCTTACAGAGAGCAGGCATTTAAGGTCACAGTTCTAAAAACGCAGGACACTAAAGAGACTTGTCTACCGACTGTGAAAAACACCCAAATAAAGATGCCCAGGGTCCCTGCTCATCTGCGTGAACGTGCATTAGGCATGCTGCAGGGAGGCATGAGGACTGCTGATGTGGCCAGGGCAATAAATTGCCATGTCCGCACTGTGAGTGCTACAGCGCTAAGACAGCGCTACAGGGAGACAGGAAGGACAGCTGATCATCCTCGCAGTGGAAGACCACGTGTAACAACACCTGCACAGGATCGGTACATCACACCTGCGTGACAGGTACAGGATGGCCACAACAACTGCCCGAGTCACACCAGGAACACACAATCCCTCCATCAGTGCTCAGACTGTCCGCAATAGGCTGAGAGAGGCTGGACTGAGGGCTTGTAGGCCTGTTGTAAGGCAGGTCCTTACCAGACATCACCAGCAACAACCCCGCCTATGGGCACAAACCCACCTTCGCTGGACCAGACAGGAGTGGCAAAAAGTGCTCTTCACTGATGAGTCACGGTTTTGTCTCACATGGGGTGATGGACGGATTCGTGTTTATCGTCGAAGGAATGAGCGTTACACCGAGGCCTGTACCCTGGAGCGGGATCGATTTGGAGGTGGGGGGTCCGTCATGGTCTGGGGCGGTATATCACATCACCATCGGACTGAGCTTGTTGTCATTGCAGGCAATCTCAATGCCTTGCGGTACAGGGAAGACATCCTCCTCCCTCATGTGGTACCCTTTATGCATGCTCATCCGGACATGATCCTCCAGCAGGACAATGCCACCAGCCATACTGCTCGTTCTGTGCGTGAGTTTCTGCATGACAGCAATGTCAGTGTTCTGCCATGGCCAGCGAAGAGCCCGGATCTCAATCCCATTGAGCACGTCTGGGACCTGTTGGATCGCAGGGTGAGGGCTAGGGCCATTCCCCCCAGAAATGTCCAGGAACTTGCAAGTGCCTTGGTGGAAGAGTGGGGTAACATCTCACAGCAAGAACTGACATATCTGGTCCAGTCCATGAGGAGGAGATGCACTGCAGTACTTCAAGCAGCTGGTGGCCACACCAGATATTGACTGGTACTTTTGATTTTGAGCCTCCCTTCATTCAGGGACACATTAATCTATTTCTGTTAGTCACATGTCTGTGAAACATTTTTAGTTTATGTCTTATGGTGTTGACTCTTTTAGTGTTCATACAAATATTTACACACATTAAGTTTACTGAAAGTAAAAACAGTTGAAAGTCAGAGGACTAGGGCTGGACGATTAACCGAAAAATAATCGAAACCGAAATTCAGAGCCTATAACCGACGTGATTTTACCATGTCGGTTATTTCGGTTTTTGAATACTATTAATATATCCGCCCACTGAGTGTTCGTACTTTCCCCTTAAAACATAGTAGTCACGTCACTCCACCTCGTCCAGTCTGCGACATTGAAACAACATGAGCCCCTTTCACACAGCGCGTTGATCCCGGGAAATTGCCAGAACAAACACCTGTGTGAACACAAACTCGGCCTGGGATTGGTGCCACCAGGTTGGGGACAGAGTAACAATTGCTGTGTTCAGTCCATGGTTCAGTCACGAAGTGCACGCTGTGTGAACAAAAGCCGTAGCCTAATCAATGTCGCGTTGCAGCCTAATGATGCCGTTTAAGCCGGGATCGTTCGCCAGCGTGAAACGGTACGTAATGCGCTAGTTTATGATCGAATCAGAGAAAAACAAATGCACAAGCGTGGTTTTTCGAAAAAGAAATCGCAACTCATAAGCAAACTATAGACGCTGCTGAGACGCTGCTAAAACTATAGACGCTGCTGAGATGTCACGTGTCTTTGCGGGTTGTGTGTGAATGCACTCTGATTCCTAGAATACTGAGTCAACTCAGCAACAGGAGCTGCTTGTACCAAAGAAACACGAGAAAAAAAAGAGAGAGACTGACAAACGCCCAGCAACAAGTGCCTCCACTCTACAAGGCAGCTTTCGATAACACAAGCATTTTACAGATGCTATACAATATGAAAAGGATTAGTTTTTTTAGTTTTATACAAGTTATATTTTACTTTTTAGATGACAATATTTACAATAATTTATTTTATTTACAAAAATAACTATTTTCTACGGTTTTTTTTTATATTTTAAAATATTTAATAAGCATTAAAAGCTATCTGTGTGTTTCCTTAGTTTAGAATCCCAAAGATTATGCACTCTTTCATTAGAAAAAAAAATACATACATATTTACAGAATAAGCCTTGCCAGTGACATATGAGAAAGCAAAAAAAATTAAATAATCGTTCAGTAATCGTAATCGAGGTGACTTGTTCGATTAATCGTGATTATGATTTTAGCCAAAATCGTTACAGCCCTACAGAGGACGTTTCTTTTTTTGCTGAGTTTAGATATTAAGAATACTTTTTAATGAAATACAGGTATTACTAGTGAAACTAGTCAAAATCTATGGTTATAGAGCCACTTAGTGGTCAAGAGCAGAAATGCATTGGCTGCCACAACTGCAACAATACCCGAGGCAGCAAAAAATATATTCTAGTTGAGTGCCATCTGTACTTCATAAGTGTCTAATTATGTTGCAAACACATTGACTGCAAGTGTGCTATACATAACAGACAAAAAAAAATTGATTTTATAGATAAAGTCATTGTTTTCTTTTGATGTTGTGGTAAATTAATCACAAAATGCTAAACTGTGCATAATGTAAACCACTAGGAGACCACAGATCGATGTCCTTACCTGTACTGCATTAATATCAAAATACACACGATTACATTTTGAAGAACAGACGGAAGAAAATCTGTCAATGGCCATCTCATTCGTTGTATTTTGTATGTTTAGATGTTCAACCGCTGTCATGAGCACAAGCACTTCTCACAATGCCCATGCAAAAAGTTTTCACTCATTCTTTTCAGCGTCAGTGGTCTGAAAACAGTTTATGTGAGCACTGCAAATGTTCTCATCAGGACCATCAGGAGGTGCTCCGAGTTTAGTTCGCTTTATGTCCAGAGAGTTTTTTTTTTATATGCATTGTGAATGCAAAACACTGCAGGTTCACTTCATTTTGACTATCTAATATTCCAAATGTGGCTGTATTTACTACAATACACGTTGCAAAATATCTCTATATGTAATATAATTTGTATATTTTAAAAAAGTACAACAAGATTTGAAACACCATCTCTCCTGCGTGGTCATAATGGGGACAAAACATCCCTATTGTAAATTACTGATGATCCAAAACCAGTCATATGTGAAGAGAATATCGTTAATCTTCTCCTAACAAGGCGATATATTAAAATCTGGGTAAATTAGACGGTACTCAAACAATGAGCTCTCCTAATCAAAGTGTTGGATGCAGAAGAAATGGCCAGGAATAAAGATCTGAGGCTATGTTCAGACTGCAGGCAAAATCAGATTTTGTGACTGTACTGTTTTTTTTAGAAAGGTACATGCAGGACCTATGGTTTCCAAGATGGCGCCAGTGCACTCGGCATGCCGTCTCTCTTGTGTGTTTCAGTCTGTAGTAAGGTTACCTGTACTGTTAGTTCTCTGTGTGGTGTTGCACTGGTATTATGTAGACTCAGTGCTGACCTACGATCGCCAAGCCCTATTTAACATCAAATATTGTATGGAAGCTGGTTACCTGAGAAACTGCCCAGTTCTCTACTCTTGCTCTGAATCCTCTTCCAAGCAACCTGCGCCAGAGTGCGTTTACCAATTACCCTGCTGTATTCCTCCTGTACGGAAACGCCGCAGAAAGAGAGGTTGACGTGGTGGTGTTCGAGTGAGAATTAGATGGGCGATTGCTTCATCCTTAAAACTCTCAACCCAGTTTTCCCTGGATACAACTTATTTGGAGGGGGCATAGCCTGGCGCGACGCTCCTGGGATTATTTATATGTTTTTCATCTTCCCGCTTTTGATGATTCTTCTACCTCCGCTCTGCCGCGTTTACGATTTCGTCGGAGAGGAGTGGAACATTTAAATCTTCGCCAACTGGATTTTGTTCGACTGGTTCGGAACTCGGAACTACAGTTTCATCTCAACATGGCCCTAGTTAATGCTAGGTCCGTGTGCAACAAGACTTTTATTTTAAATGATTTTTATACTGGTCGCAACTTGGATATCCTTTTCTTGACGGAGACGTGGGCTTCTGCTGGTGAGTCGTCTGTCTTTGAAGAACTCCGTCCGCCGGACTGTTGTTTTATTAGTACACCACGATGTACTGGCAAAGGTGGTGGGGTCGCCATGGTTTTTAAACAAACCCTCAACATATGTCCTGTTTCTGTCAGGAGTTATGCATCATTTGAGTTACAATTAGAGATGCAACGATTACAGATTTTGTAAGTACGATTATTGTCTGAGAAATAATCACGATTTAACGATTATCACGATTATTATGCATCAATTAATTTCACAACACTACTAATGTATACTATCACATGAACACTCACCGCAGTGTTAATTTTGACAGCAAATTTTGATTTAGTTTTAGTCATAGTCTTTTGACTAAAATGCCATTTAGTTTTAGTCATATTTTAGTCATCTGAATTGTTTTAGTTTTAGTCTAGTTTTAGTCGATGAAGCACAATAAGATTTTAGTCGACTAAATCTACAGTAGTTTTAGTCGACTAAAATATAATGGGTTTAGGTAAATTGTAATGCATTAATTTAGAATTTCTCTAAAATTTCCAAACCCACATACTCCCGGAGAGAACATCTATTAACCCATTAATATGAATGATTTTTAAGTTTGAACATGCAATACAGACACAGATTTAACTACTGTGACTTAAAAAATATCTTAAAATTAAAACCACCTTTACTAAAGTAAAACACAGTTTTCTTTTCAATGAATGATATATGCATTCTTTATAACTACTTGCATACATCATTCTTTATTCTTTCAAGCAGACATATTTATTTGTATGAATATAATTAATCCTTATTAAAGCTATTAACAGACAGTGAATGCTTTTCTCTTTTTCTTTTGTTGCTTGATCAATATTAAGGACACAGACCGCATTAGGTTTATTATCCACTATCACTTTAAGACGTCGGATCATGTCCAATGACATGCGGATCCAACTGCACTGATGTACATCCGATACACTCACTGTAACTGTTTAAGACATAACCGACAAAGTTTACATGAATACTCTCCAAAACGGACATTTAGACATAATGGTGTGTGTATTTGTCTATTCAGACACGAAAGAGAGCTCAATTCAGTACTCGCGCGCTGTATAGAGTCTATTGTGCATGGCTGCACGCTTCGGGTCGGCTGTGTGCGCACAGAAAACCGTACCGAATAGAGCTCTTTTCTGCATCGTCACTCTTATTCAGATCTATATGTCTGCTCTACTCATTCTCCCAGACATTTACATTTTTTAACGTTTTATGGGACCACTGGGTAGATTAGCACGTTACAGTACAAATGTGCGCACTGCTGACTTAAGGTGTTTTTTCGGTGGAAATAGAGCGTCGCTGCTTAGTCCCTCTGCCATAGTGACTGATGAGCACGGCACTTTAAGCTGGTGCAACTTTGTTTTCGTTTTGTGTTAGTTGCAAAATTTCCGTTCCGTGCAGAACACTCGGTGTAGCATAGTCTTTACGATTAATTAACCGTGACGTTTTAAAGCGCGGTTAATTGTGAAATCCGGAAATCGCTGCATCCCTAGTTACAATGTATTGTGCTAGAGTTTGATTCCACTGCGGTGTTCTGTGCGCTTATTTATAGACCACCTAATCCTGACAGTGGTTTTATACGAGAGTTTTGTGAATTTGTAACTCATATCTTGCCATCGTATGATCAGCTGTTATTATTGGGAGATTTTAATATACATGTGTGCTGCCCAGGTCGACCCTTGGTCAATGAATTTGGTAATGTTTTAGAATCTTTTGGTTTTATGCAACATGTAAATGGAGCAACTCATGTTCGTGGTCACATTTTGGACCTTATTTTGTCACATGGTGTTACTGTAGATGATGTGAACATAGAAGATGCCTCCTTTTCTGATCACAGCCCTATTGTTTTTAATGTCAATGCTGAGAACTCTGCAGTTATGGAAAAACATCTGGGCCATTACTCTCGTTGTATAAATTCATCTATTCCTCCTCAATTTAGTGAGATCTATCATGCTAACGCTGTTGAAGTATCAATTTTGAATGCTGTTGAGTCTTCCACTGGGCCAGATGAATTAACTACTTTTCTCTATACAAATTGTTCTAATATTTTAGATGTTATTGCACCTTTTAAGTTAAAGACACCCAGACATAAATCTTATTATTGGCTTGACGACAATGCTCGCTCTCTTAGGCGGGCATGTCGTCAAGCGGAGAGGAAATGGAAACAGGATTTGTTAACTGTGTCTTGTGAGTTTTTTAAAGAATGTTTATTTAACTTTCAGAAAGCTGCAAAATCAGCTAGGTCTAAGTATTTTTCAGATTTAATTACTACACATTCTCATAGACCTAGAATTCTGTTTTCCACGATTAATTCAGTAATTAATCCAGGTTGTCAGTTTCATGTGGAACCCTCAACTAAACTTTGTGAAGATTTTTTAGAGTTTTTTTCAGAGAAAGTGTTAGCTATCCGCTCCTCTTCTGTCTTGCAGTCATCAGATCTATCACTGTTTTCGCTGGCAAGTCCGGCTTCTTTTTCTTGTTTTCAAAGTGTTTCTTTGAGGGAACTTTGTGATCTGGTCAATAAGATGAAAAAACTACATCTTCACTTGATGTCATTCCTTCTGAGATTATTAAGGCCTCTTTTTCTGAAATCGGTACTTCCATTCAGTCATTGATTAACTTGTCTCTAAGTGCTGGGGTAGTCCCGAAATTTTTTAAACATGCTGTAGTTCAACCTTTGCTCAAGAAACAGGGTTTGGATGAAAACTGTCTGGATAATTATCGGCCTGTCTCTAAGCTTTCATTTTTGTCTAAACTTTTAGAAAAAGTTGTATATTCACAATTGATCTCCTTTTTGCAGCTAAATTAACAGAACCTCTCCAATCTGGTTTCTCTGCCCATCACAGCACTGAGTCTGCTTTGCTTAAAGTATTCAATGACATTTTGCTAGCAGCGGATAGTGGTAAAAATTCAGTTCTGTTGCTTCTTGATCTTACAGCTGCTTTTGATACAGTTGATCATGATATTCTTCTCTGCCGGTTAGAAAATTTGTTTGGTATTGGGGGTACTGTTTTGCAGTGGTTTAATTCTTATCTTAGAGACAGGTTTTTTTTCTGTTGAGTTGGGGAAGTTTTCTTCGTCTGTTGCTCCTATTATCTGTGGAGTGCCTCAGGGATCCATTTTAGGGCCACTCCTTTTTAATTTATATATGCGACCTTTGGGAGACATTATTAGGAGACATAAAGTTGCATTTCATCTATATGCTGATGATACCCAGCTGTACATTCCATTAAAAGCTGGTGATACCATTCAACCCTTATTGGCCTGCCTAGGGGACATTAAAAATTGGCTTTCCAAAAATTTTCTCAGACTTAATGAAAATAAAACGGAAGTAATCGTCTTTGGTCCCTCTAAGTTAAGAAGTAGTCTCATAAATGACCTCGACAAGCACTTCCCCTCAGTCTCCTCCCAGGTCAGGAATCTTGGTGTCATTATGGACTCTGAACTCTGTTTAACTAAACAAATTAATATAGTTGTCAAAAATAGTTTTTATCAGTTACGAATAATTTCGAGACTGAAATCATTTTTAACTCCTAATGATCTTGAGAAAGTCATTCATGCTTTTATTACCTCCCGTCTTGACTACTGTAATTCATTATATTTGGGTCTTCCTCAGTCATCCATTGCACGCTTACAGATGGTACAAAATGCTGCTGCACGGTTGTTGACTGGGGCAAAGAAAACAGATCACATTACACCGGTTTTGGCCTCTCTTCATTGGCTTCCTGTCTATCTTAGAATTCAATTTATTTATTTTAATAAATAAATGTATTAAATAAATAAATTTATTTTAATCAACAATTTATTCAATTTGTTGTTTGTTTATAAAGCTCTTAATGGTCAAGCTCCGTCTTATCTCTCAGATCATCTTATTCCTTTTTCGTCCTCCAGATCATTAAGATCTTCTGATAGAGCTCTCTTAGTTGTCCCTCGTTCACGCCTAAAGACAAAGGGTGATAGGGCTTTTTCTATTGCGGCCCCCCGACTCTGGAACCAACTACCACTGGACATTCGTCTTGCAACGTCTATCACAACCTTTAAAATTAAGTTAAAAACATATTTTTATTCCCAGGCATTTTAAAATTTCTTTCTTTCTTGTTGTTGTTTTTTTTTTTTTTTTTATATGTTCCATTGTTTATTGTTTTGTATGTGTTGTCTATTTTTATTCTTTGACTTTGTTCAGCGCTTTGGTCAGCTTTGCTGTGATAAATGTGCTATATAAATACATTTTACTTACTTACTCACTTACGCACTATTAATTGAAGTGTACTTGTGTACTTACTAGGGGTTGAACCGACTAGTCGATTAGTCGACCTTAATACAATGCCATGACGCTTTAAGCTTGACTAGTCGCGTTGATCATGTGACACTATGATTGCACTAATTTTGATACTAACAACATGGCCGCGTTGCAGACGACAACAGATGAAGAGCTCAGAGGGTCATTGCAGCAAGAAAGCAGCTTTGGTACATAAAGTGTGTGGAAATACTTTACTAACTTGACACTATTGAAAACGAAAGTAAAACCATGACGCACGCTCATTGTTTAACCGGGAAATGAGAGCTCAGTCTCTTTATTAAAATCATTAAAACATTATTTTTTTCATATATTTATTTAAACATATTAATGATTTATCTCTAATTCACCCGCAATTAATTGGAATATTATTTTGCATTACTTGGCTCTGCGCATCACTAACGCGCAGATGTGAATTTATAGGTTTTTTTTCTTTTCTTTTTTCTTTTCATCCTAAATGATGATGTAAACAGCAGGCTGTTTACACCTGGCTACTTCATGTGTTTCTGTGATCTGATAGCTATCCGATCGTGAAAAGACCAGGTGTAAATGCCATCCGAAACGCATTTGAGACGGATTTAAATACAATCGCTCAAACCACTTCAGGAGGTGGTCTGGGCCGCCCGCATTCCAGACGAAACTGGACAAGTGTAAATGGATCTGGCTGTTGAAACCACATATGTAAATCGGACTCCTCCCAACAATGCTAAAAATAAACGTGTGAGAGCGTGTTATAGGCTATATGTCATGTTATATTCATCATATGACGAAGCTATGGCAACACGCATCACCGCAGATGAGCAGCTGAGCAACTATTCATCAAGCCAACGAGCAAACTATCGCAAATCAAAGTGAAAGTAAGTCGCAGACGCTTAACACACAATCATCTTCGTTAAAAGTAAAGAAACAAAATGATCTTACCAGGGCTGTTGCCACTCTCTCTTATTGCGGTCTTTGATTTTGAAATTAGCGGATGAACAATAAAATGCAGCTCATTACTGTTGCTTTCGGTGACGTGAACTCTGCATATAGCACGTTGTTTGAAGATCGGATTTATATCCGTTTTGCGAAAACACATTTATGTCACCAGGTGTAAATGGAATCGTTTTGATAAATCAGATAGCCATCCGATCTGAGAAAACGCATGAAGTGTCCAGGTGTAAACAGCCCCATTATGAGCAGCATCAGCATCTGTATAATTTTCTGCAAATAAATTGCACATTGTGGCATGTTGCAAAGCAGTCCCATCTCTTCTGTTTTTATGACTGACGTCAGCGACTAGTCGACATCGACTCGACTTTTATGTCATAACAGTCGACTTCAAAAAATCTGAGGTCGTTCAACCCCTAGTACTTACAGGCGCAGCTGGAAAATGATCGGATAGCTCATAAGGTTCTTCAGGAACCCACTGCCTGTGCTCCAAACACCATAGGATCTGCATAGATAAGAAAAAAAACAACAAAAACAAAATGATACAATAGGATATTAACTACCACCTAAATCTTCACAGAATGATGTTTATCAGAGTTACGAAAAAATACACCCAAAGCAATAAGCACTATACACACCCACTCAAAGGAGAGGATCCAGCAGCCACGTGCAATGCCAAACAGGATATTAAGCGTCCGCCGTGGGCTGCCGGACACCACATGAGTGGTGCTTTCACACACATTATCGACCACTGTAAAACCACCCAGATTTCTGACCAGCTGGAAGACTACCTCTTGCTTCCTAAACACAAATGCACAACAAACAAAAATCATAAACCTCAGGGTTTCTGCAGGTCTCAATTCACCCTTACACAAATTAAGGCCTTTAAAAGGTCTTAAACCAGAGCAGAAAGTCTTAAAGTCATGGCATGAGTGTTGCATGGACTGCAAAATAATTATTTTTGTCCCATTTTCCAATAAAAATATCTAAACATCTTTGATACATTTACTTGAGATACAAATCTAAAATGAAGTCTTTAAAAATGTAACAAAAGCAAGAACAAGAACAAATATTTATCAGTCAATTATGAAATCTTCCCTTTGAATTAAGTTTATTTTTCTGAACCCATTAGCATATATTGTTCTTGTTTTAATTATAAACTCGCTTCATTCTGATGAACTTCACAAAAAAAATATATATATTTTGTTATTTTGCATCTCAAGTAAATAAATGTATCTGGATTTAAAGGTGCAGTAAGCAATTTCTGATAAACGCTGTTGAAAGAGATCAGACCACCACACACTTGTAGCCAATAAGCAGTAGGGGGTGTAAACACTCAGAGGATGAGGATGGGGAGGGAGAGAGAGAGAGAGAGAGAGAGAGAGAGAGAGAGAGAGAGAGAGAGAGAGAGAGAGAGAGAGAGAGAGAGAGAGAGAGAGAGAGAGAGAGAGAGAGAGAGAGAGAGAGAGAGAGAGAGAGAGAGAGAGAGAGAGAGATTTGAAGAAAGACTGTGGAAAGAGAGAGGACTGAGACATTACAAAAGAGAAAAGGTCAGAGGAAAAATCACTGGAAAAAGAAGGGTTATGATCAGGCAAGAGCTTTATAGAGACATCCACTCGTGCATTGTGTGCATGTGCATTTGGAGGTGGAGAAATTAAGAAAGGGGTTTGTTTGGCTTGATTTCAAATATAAACAGTGTTTCTCATAAATCGCTTACTGCAGCTTTAAGAATCTTTAGACATTTTCACTGGAAAACAAGACAAAATTACTGAGAACACATCACTTTTTTGTAGTGTTTTGTAGAAGGTGGAGTAAAAGATATTTTCATATTCTAATGGTTGGAAGCAAAGCGATTAAAGCTTTTTATTTGTAAAATGAATTTAAGTAATGAATATCTGTTGAAAGCTGTAATTTCAAACTCTAAAGTGTATATAACACATTTCCCGTTATGAATTATGATACCGCTTGGTTTGTTGGTCCGTTGGGTTGAATTGCTTTCTCACCTCAACTGAACTGCCCCAGAGTTTGTTTTAATTGGGCCGAGACAACCACGTTCAGTCGATCTCGGAGCGATTGTTTTGGAGCATATCCGAGCGCAATTGCCATGATCATATTTGCCTAAACGAGCCGAACTAAGGGAGAACACCAACAAACACTGCAAATGAGCCAGGTGTGAAAACGCCCTTTGAGAACATATTGTTTTCACTTCAATTTATTCTTTAAATTTTCTTTACTTGGTCTTGAAAAGGTCTTTAAAAAGTCTTAAATTTTCCTTCACAAAACCTGTTCATGTTTGACCAGTTTATTTTCAGTTTTATGCACCGACATTTATACCATTTATACTGGTGTATGACCACAACTTTATCCAAAAATCTGGTATCCAAAAATGGTTAGAATTTGCAGCACAAATAACTTTATTTTGATGAATTCCATTATTCTAATATATAATTTCTCATCCAATAATATACAGAATTTGGTCATAACCTTACTTTAGATCAGAGTTCTGCACGTGGGCCGTAGGCCTGTCAAGATAATATATTGAGTCATCGCAATATATATGGACATGATTAGTGGTCGACCGATATTGTTTTTTTGATGGCCGATGCTGAGAGCTGGGTGCCAGATGGCTGATATAAAGCCATATATATATATATATATATACACATACACACACACACACATACACTCACCTAAAGGATTATTAGGAACACCATACTAATACTGTGTTTGACCCCCTTTCGCCTTCAGAACTGCCTTAATTCTACGTGGCATTGATTCAACAAGGTGCTGAAAGCATTCTTTAGAAATGTTGGCCCATATTGATAGGATAGCAACTTGCAGTTGATGGAGATTTGTGGGATGCACATCCAGGGCACGAAGCTCCCGTTCCACCAGATCCCAAAGATGCTCTATTGGGTTGAGATCTGGTGACTGTGGGGGCCATTTTAGTACAGTGAACTCATTGTCATGTCACAAAGCTCGAATCATTTCAAATTGGTTTCTTGAACATGGTGACATGGTGCATTATCCTGCTGGAAGTAGCCATCAGAGGATGGGTACATGGTGGCCATAAAGGGATGGACATGGTCAGAAACAATGCTCAGGTAGGCCGTGGCATTTAAACGATGCCCAATTGGCACTAAGGGGCCTAAAGTGTGCCAAGAAAACATCCCCCACACCATTACACCACCACCACCAGCCTGCACAGTGGTAACAAGGCATGATGGATCCATGTTCTCATTCTGTTTACGCCAAATTCTGACTCTACCATCTGAATGTCTCAACAGAAATCGAGACTCATCAGACCAGGCAACATTTTTCCAGTCTTCAACTGTCAATTTTGGTGAGCTCTTGCAAATTGTAGCCTCTTTTTCCTATTTGTAGTGGAGATGAGTGGTACCCGGTGGGGTCTTCTGCTGTTGTAGCCCATCCGCCTCAAGGTTGTGCGTGTTGTGGCTTCACAAATGCTTTGCTGCATACCTCGGTTGTAACGAGTGGTTATTTCAGTCAAAGTTGCTCTTCTATCAGCTTGAATCAGTCGGCCCATTCTCCTCTGACCTCTAGCATTTTTGCCCACAGGACTGCCGCATACTGGATGTTTTTCCCTTTTCACACCATTCTTTGTAAACCCTAGAAATGGTTGTGCGTGAAAATCCCAGTAACTGAGCAGATTGTGAAATACTCAGACCGGCCCGTCTGGCACCAACAACCATGCCATGCTCAAAATTGCTTAAATCACCTTTCTTTCCCATTCTGACATTCAGTTTGGAGTTCAGGAGATTGTCTTGACCAGGATCACACCCCTAAATGCATTGAAGCAACTGCCATGTGATTGGTTGATTAGATAATTGCATTGAGAAATTGAACAGGTGTTCCTAATAATCCTTTAGGTGAGTGTATACTTTATATTTATTGAAGAGTCTTGGGAGATGGTACGATGGAGATCTAAAGGACACAGTTCGAGTGGGAGAAGTTAGACGACAAGCAGTGGAAGGGTTGAAGAGCATAAACAGCTGCGCTCTACCAGGCAAACTAAAACTCTGGTGGTTTCAGTTTGGTCTACTGCCGAGATTACTGTGGCCACTGACTGTGTACGAGGTTTCTTTGACAACAGTGGATAAGCTGGAAGCGTTAATAAGTTCATATATCAGGAAATGGTTGGGAGTTCCACGCTGCCTCAGCAGAGTGGGACTTTATAGTAAAGGAATATTGCAGCTGCCAGTCTCTGCTTTAACCGAGGAGTTTAAGTGCGCCAAGGTCAGACTGGAAATGACCTTAGTAGAGTCACGCGACAAATGTGTAAGGGAGGCAGGACCTGTGTTAAAAACTGGTAGAAAGTGGTCAGCAAAGAAATCTGTGGAAGAGGCAAAGGCTGCCCTTCAAATTGGTGATATTGTGGGACAGGTACAGCATGGAAGAGGGGGTTTTGGGCTCAGTTTAGCTCCTCCTAAATGGCACAAGGCAGCCCCAGCTCAAAGAAGGAAGCTGGTAGTCAACGAGGTGCGAAAGCAGGAGGAGAGGATGAGGTGTATAAAGGCCATTTCCCAGGCCAAGCAGGGAGAGTGGATGAGATGGGAGAGTGTGGAACAACGCAAGATGGGCTGGCAAGACCTTTGGTCAATGGAAGAGAGTAGGATCAGTTTCCTTATCAGGTCAACATATGATGTTCTCCCATCACCACAGAACCTAAACCTCTGGGTAGGAGAGGATCCCTCTTGTCCTTTGTGTTCATCACCTGCCACATTAAGGCACATTTTGACAGGATGTAAGGTGGCTCTTAGCCAGGGCCGGTTTACTTGGCGCCATGACCAAGTACTGCGATGTTTGGCTTCAGCATTGGAAGATAAGCGTAACATGACCAATAAGTTGCCACCTGTTCTAGCAAACATTACACACAGAAGACAATATTCCTCCGCCCAGGCGAGCAACCACCAAGAAAAGGTGTTAAAACCAATTCTCGCCCAGGACAACTGGAAGCTGCTAGGGACTGGAAAATGCTGGCTGATCTTGATCAACGGCTTATTTTTCTACCTGAGATTGCCACCACTAACCTCCGACCAGATATTGTTTTGTGGTCTGGATCAGCACGCATTGTTCAACTGATAGAGTTAACAGTGCCATGGGAGGATGCTGTAGATGAGGCATATGAGAGGAAGAAACTGCGGTATGCTCAGCTGGCCACTGAAGCAGAACAGCGAGGATGGAGAGTCCAGCTTTATCCAGTGGAAGTGGGCTGTCGAGGATTTGTGGCACACTCTACAACACGGTTCCTCAGAGACGTCGGATTCAGTAGCCAAGAGTTGCGTCGCACAGTAAAGAACTTATCTGAAGCAGCAGAAAGGAGCAGCAACTGGCTGTGGTTGAGACAGAAAGATTCTGGCTGGCTGTGTACAGGCCGCCACGCTACGGTTTTGAAGAATTCTTGAAAACTCGAAGAGTCTGTTGGTTTATTTGTATAGTTTGCATTGTAATATGTTCCTGTGTATTTTGCGTGAATGAGTATTGGTGTTTGGACAGATATTGTGTTTTGCGGTAGTATGCCATATGGAACCGTTGCCACTGACCTGCTTTAACGACGGCAGTGGGTCTCGACAGCCTTAGTCAAACGGGTTGGCGCGTATGGTCGGGTTGCGGAGAGATTGTGGTTAGGTCACATGCGAACTATGAGGAAGGAGCAACCTCAGCAGCAGGAGGGAGGTAAAGGTCAGTAAGCTGGGCTGAGTTGAGTGGGGGACGGAGGGGGGTGGCTCTGGGACGCCAGAGTCACTGTCGAGCCCTCTAGAGGTGTCGTGGGCTAGTCGACGAAACACTGAGGACGGAAGGTGCCCACTTGAAGAGCCTAGAGATGTTCCCTACTCAGCTCAATCCAGAGGGTTGTTATGGGGGGACCGCACTGTGGTTGCAGCTGTTGTGTGTGCTGACGCGCAAATACACTGCAGCTATTAACACCAGACAGAAGGAGATTCACATCACCATATGGAAAGAAGCATAGGTTACTGTAAAGCTACGTCTTAGTTGGTGCTTATCTTGGCGAAAGCCGAGTACAAATCAGCATGAAGTTTTAACATCTACTCTCGTGTAATGGAAATCATTTTAATCAATATTTAACAAATTATAAATAAATTATAAAACAAATCTTTAAAATAAACATGCTTATATGGCAACTTCTTGAATCTGCAATCCTATTACAGTATTTTTCACAAATAAAGTAATTGTTTACACACACACATATACATATATATATATATATATATATATATATAATATATATATATATATGAATTTGTGAATAAAAAGGAAGTAAACACTAACAAGGCACTCAGTAATTTTGTGCGCACTGGTAATCATATTTTTTCAAATAAAGCAATATATTGGTCGACCACTAGACATGATCTCGATCATTTTGGTGACGTGATATATTTCCCAATATAAATAAATGTCACCAACATTTTGCCGATCGCACTGCTTCTGTCATCTTATCTGCTCTCCATGTTGGAGACTCAAGCAGCTCCTTTATACACATAGCAGACATCGACAGGTGAAAAGAAGGTATAGAGGGTATGCATGTGACGTCAGCGTTGGCCGGAGTGACTGCGGTTACGCCCACAAGTGGCAAAAACACTGAGCGGCAGCATTGGTTTTCAGCGTGAATGCTGCGGAAAAACACACAAAACGCGTCTAAAACGGGAAAGAGCTTTGAGACTGACTGTACAACTAGATTTGACAAGAAATATGAGGTATATTTTTACAGACTACCTAAAGCTACAGAACAGAGAAGCAAATAGATCGCTGCAATTCATAGAAACAACTGGACTCCAGGCAGCGAAAGGTGTATTTGCAGTTATCATTTTTGTGTCAATATGCTGAATTTAGTGGTAAAATCATTCTCTATATATTGTATTGTTATATATTGCAGTGACAACTCAATCAAATATTTACCACTGTATATTCTGTATAATTTGACATTTTTAAATAAACACTGACAAAAAACTATACAAGTTTTAAGTCTAGACGATATGATGATATATATAACATTGATATAAGTGATCACCTGGATTTAGACCTGCCTATATTGTATTTATATAAAGCGTTCACAGGCAAATTTGCTGTATGTATTTACCCGGTGCCAAAATCAGGCACATATAAATGTCAGGAAACACGATTCCTGGCTGAATGTCAATATCCATGGATCACTGGATCTTTAGTAAGTTGTAAGGAACACTATATTGAGTCCAATCTTTAGTTTAAACTGATAATCATTTGTTTTACTTGCGTTTTCGCAGTTTCCCCTATTAAATCCAGTCACGCAGCTGCTCTTCTGCCACTCAGTCCGGCTGAGGGGGCGTGTTCCGGCGGGAAAGTGACGTTAATGCATTCCCTCTATAGTGTTATAGTGTTTTCCTGACAGTACAGACAGTTTGGAAGAATAAGTCCAAATGCACTCAGTACTCAGTATCAGTCGCAATCCACTGTTCCTGTGCAAATATAAACATGACAGCATGAAATGGTGCACGCTCGCAGCTTGCGTTAAAGGCCCTATTTAATGTGTTGATGTAATTTCCACTGAAACAGGAAGACAGGCAGCAACATATCGAGCAGCTCCTCCCCCTTTTTAAAATAGCCAATAGCGCTTCGTTTATATCACAGCTCGGCCAGAACCGTTGAGCTTGACAAAGCAGCATTTGACAGCCAGAGTCTAATAGATTCCCCTTTTATATTTAATATGAAACTGCCACCAAAGCAAAAACGTGATCATAATCATGCTGAGGATGTGTAGTTTGAAAAAGAAAAGGGTCATTTATGTTGGTGCATAGTACTAGTGTGATGTCAGTGCTGTTTCTAATGCCGATACTGTCTAACTGTTTCTCCTCCTAATCTCCTCCATATCCCTTTAAAATATATAATTCTGTGCAGAATTCAAATGGGTCCAATACCTTTTGTGTTTTCTGTGGCGATTCGCGCTTATGATCCACTCTGTGCTATCATGTCTTTAGTCAGAGCAGACTGTGTGCATGCCGTGGCTATTCACATGACTTCATCACCCCCAATGAAAAGCATATTTACACTGTCTGAAGAAAATAGTAATTGTGTAATAAGTGACCGATTTCAGCTGCAGCTTTAGTGTCCATTTATAGGCGGGACGCTTTAGATTCTAGAGAGCATTTGATTGGACAGATAATCTGATGAGAAGCTGAAGTGCAGTGATGGCAAAATAGTTTAATCCATATTGGCAGAAGTGAGAGTAAGTTTTGGACGCTTATATCACTTTTGTCATTGTTTTAGAGCTTATTGACAACCTTAAGGGTAACATATTCATACTAAAATCCAAAACACGTCAATTTTGTTTTCATGGGGACTTTAACCCTCTGGGGTCTGAAAACGCGCCAGCGCGTTTTGCTGTATTTTCTTCACATAGTAGCACAATAGACTTAAATTACTCCGTCATTTATGGCCATACAGAAAAAATAAATATGAAAAAATGATCTGTGATATGTCTACTTTTGTATGTGTCCACTTACAATCAAAACACAACATTGTGCTTTTGTAAAATAAGTCAAGTCAAGTCAAGTCAAATATATTTATATAGCGCTTTTCACAATACAGATTGTATCAAAGCTGCTTCACAGTATCAATCAAAACAACTTAATGTTTGTTTATTACTGGAAAAAAGACATCCAAGTTTGGTAGAGCTGATCAATGGTATGATTGGTTAATTAATTTGAATATCCCCAACTGAGCAAGCCAAAGGCAACAGTGGCAAGGAACCGAAAAACTCCATCCAGTGACATAATGGTGTCCTAACACCCCATCAGATGACCCAATGGAGAAAAAAAACCTTGGGAGAACCCAGGCTCAGTCGGGGGCCAGTTCTCCTCTGGCGTTTATGAACTAGAGGCCGAATTTACAGTAACTGTAAGATAAAAAATTTATATGAATGCCTGGCTAAATAGATGCGTCTTCAGTCTAGTTTTAAACTGGGAGAGCGAGTCTGAGCTACGAACAATATCAGGAAGGCTATTCCAGAGCTTCGGAGCTAAATGTGAAAATGCTCTGCCTCCTTTGGTGGATCTGGATATCCTAGGAATGACCAGAAGCCTCGAATTTAGTGATCTTAAAGAGCGCGATGGATTGTAAGGCGATAGAAGATCCGTTAAATAGACTGGAGCTAAACCATTTAGAGCTTTATAAGTCAAAAGCAATACCTTGTATTTAATACGGAACTTTATAGGTAACCAATGAAGTGATGATAAAATCGGTGTTATATGATCATATTTTCTTGATCTAGTAAGAACTCTAGCGGCTGCATTTTGGACTAACTGTAGCTTGTTTATTGAAGATGCAGGACAACCAGCTAATAAAGCATTACAGTAATCTAGTCTCGAGGTCATGAATGCATGAACTAACTTTTCTGCATCAGAGACTGATAGCATATTACGTAGCTTAGCAATGTTTCTAAGGTGGAAAAAGGCAGTTTTTGTAACATATGAAATATGCTTTTCAAAAGACAGGTTGCAGTCTAATGTAACACCCAGGTCTTTTACTGTAGCGGATAAAGTAACAGGGCATCCTACTATGTTAAAGTCGTGCTGTGAAAGGTTTTGTGGACGGTTTTTAGAACCGATAAGTATTACCTCTGTCTTGTCTGGATTTAATAAAAGAAAATTACGCGTCATCCAATCTTTTATATCTTTAACACAATCTGTCAATTTGGAAATAAAGAAAATAAAGAAAATAAACAGGGTGTGCTTTCTGCCTCTCCGTCTCGGTGAACTTTTTTTTCTTGAGCACGTTTATAAACTGAAACATCGTTTAAGTGTGTACATTTAAATGATCTGATTCAAAACGAAAACAAATTTTCTCTGTTTAAGTAATTTGTATAAAACCAACAAGATATCCAGTTTCTCAAACGCTTGCTCATTAGTTTTAATTTGACCACGCCCACACGCGCAAAAGAGATTGATATGCAAATCTCCACGTGAAGGAATGCGAACGCGCTCATTACCTCAAAAACAAAGCACCAAACTTCACCAGTCCTCTGCTTTTCATCGAGTTTGGAAGACACGCTGTGAGCTTACATTGGATTTACCTCAGAACGCGAGAAGACAAGAAAGATTTAAGGTAAGAAATGTATTACATTAGTTAGTGTTATTGTTGCATAAACTTAACATTGCAGTTGAACTGTTGCTAGACTAAAATTTTTGAAATCGACGGAAAAATGTTGAAATATGAACTATAGACAGGCAGGCTACCTTTCAATGCGAAATTTATATACATGTACGACACGAGGATGTTTTTTATGTTTGATAATAAAACACAGCATGATATAGAAGTAATGTTAGGCTAGTATCAGTGTTTACTCTAATATGGTGAATATTATAATGTTTAGAACCATGTTTACTGTTAAATACTGTGTTTGTAACGAATGGAAACATTTGAAGTAACATATCCATATATTTTTCTCTAGTGTATGTACTGAAGTGTTCTTTTTTAACGATTTATAGGCTGCATGCTATTGTCTATTGTTATTATTATTTGGAATTAAAATATCCCACATCATCACACACCCTTCACCATACCTAGAGATTGGCATGGGGTACTTTCCATAAGATCATCGCTCAATGCAAATCAAACCAGCTAATAGGCTAACTGAAATAAAACCAAGCCAATCTCTAGGTATGGTGAAGGGAATGTGATGATGTGGGATATTTTAATTCCAAAGGCCAAGAGAACTTTATCAGGATGCATATCCTGGATCCATGAAATAACTGGCCTTTAAAAATAAAAATCTGCCTGCTTCTATGGGAATTTAACATAGGGGTGTCCTGACTTATGCACCCTGTATTTTAAGGAAGAACATTTATTTATTTGCAATACATTATTCATTCACAAAGAAAATTGGTGTCCCTAAAGGTTGGAGTTTTCCTAATTTTTTTTAATTAAGGCATCAATGTTTTTTTATTCCTCTTTTTAGTCAACTTTAGCATGGGTGTGTTCACTTATTCTAGGCACTGTGTGTGTATATATATATATATATATAATTAAATCGCAATTTTAACCAGAAAAATCTACAATGTATGCCCAAAGTCGTGCAGCCATATAGTTTCTCTTGATATCAGCATGTTCACAGTTGTTTTTTTTTTTTTTTTTTTTTTTTTTACAGGGACCAGATCCCCCACGGATGAGTCCTGCTGACTTCAACATTCACATGAGACTCTGTACATGAACATGGTAAAATGAAAAATCAAACACCTTGGAAATGACAGGTACTATGTTTCAGGAATGGCACAAAGGTGTGTGACTGTTCAAGTCTCAGTAAGTGTGTTCAATAATGTTTTTTGTCATTTGTTGTATAACTTTGGATTATGTTGTATTGTAAATAAATCCAAACAATCAAAAAGCCATTCTTTTTTAAGGCTCTCCTCATTCTTTGTGCAAGGCTTCTCATAATGATAGGACCTGATAGCACCTAATAGGGCCATTAGGGGAGGGTCTTTGTCTTTCTCAGGTGTAAAATGCATTCATATTAATGAGAGATTCACGCCTCCTCGCATAAAGCTTTCTCACACAAAACATGTCTTGCAAATTTTAAATCAGTTTATTGTTTTATCTGAATGAGTATGCAGGATGATTTTCACATAGTTTTGGAGCAAATATTCTAGGCTACGTGATACAATTGTCTAAAGTATTGTGAAGAAATAATCAGTATTGACCTTATTTCAGTGACAATTTTTTTTGTTTTCTCACAAACCACACATAAACGTCATTATCTTAAAACTACAAACTTTTACATACATGCTGCTGACATATTACTGTAGCAGAGTTTGTGCTGAATACAGTGTAATCAGACTTTAGAAATTAAAAATGTCATAAGCAACAGAAATAAGTACAAATGTCAGAGCATGTCAGAACACCTCCAGGGCCCAAAAACACCTCAGACCCCAGAGGGTTAAGGTCACTTTACACTGGATTTTCACTCCACTGCACTGTTTTGCTGTTTTATATATCTAAATATTGAATATTAAAATTTAAAGTTCATTGTCATTTGAAATTGTTAAGGCATTGTTATGCTGTTATATTATGATTATATTCAGTGGCATAAAATTGTCTTAAAAATGACAATAATATCGTTTATCAAAATTATTTCTGGGACAATATATTGCCCAACAAAAAGTAACTATCGTGACAGGCCTAGTGAGCAGGAGCTGGAGGTGAACCATTAACATGTAAACATGATGTAGAGCGTGGAAAAAAACTTTTACATTGTCAATTGCGGTGCGGGTGGGAAATGAATAGGCAATGCACATTTTTAAACATATACAAGTGATTTCATCACAATGTAGAGCAGAGGTCTTCAATCCTGCTCCTGGAGAGCCACTGTCCAGCAGAGTTTAGTTCCAACCTGCTTCAGCACACCTGTCTTTGTATTTTCAAGCGATCCTGAAAAGCTTGATGAGCTGATTCAGGTGTGTTTGATTAGGGTTGGAACTAAACTATGCAGGACAGTGGCCCTCCAAGAACAGTATTGAAGACCTCTGATCTAGAGGGTTGCTTGTATTCATGCAGCACAACAGTTAGCTTGGTCATTCCGAGTCAAATCAAAATCAAATTTTGGAAACTTCCCCGTCTCAAATTTTTGATTTTGTTAATATTTTTTCTGGTGAAAGACAAACATAAATAGTGATGAAAGTCAAAATATCAAATGTCATGGATGAATTTTTGAGTAATCCACTATTTTGAAGAGGGGGGGTCAAAATGAAAATTTTCACCTGAGATTTGGAGCCAAATTACAAAGGGGTAAAAATTACTTTAGAAAGATGGAAGCAGCATTGTTGTATTTTTTTTTTTTACATAGAGAATGGTAGGTCTGTTAGCAAAATCTGCAGACAGCCATCTTTCTTGGATTATACAAATGTTATGGATGAATGTCATGGATGAATTTTTGAGTAATCCACTATTTTGAAGAGGGGGGGTCAAAATGAAAATTTTCACCTGAGATTTGGAGCCAAATTACAAAGGGGTAAAAATTACTTTAGAAAGATGGAAGCAGCATTGTTGTATTTTTTTTTTTTTACATAGAGAATGGTAGGTCTGTTAGCAAAATCTGCAGACAGCCATCTTTCTTGGATTATATGCCAATGGTGGCAGTTCAAAAACAGGGAAAAATCAGTTTTCCAAAGTTTGCAGACCTCTAACTCAAGTATTAAAGATATCTCACGCAGTAAAAAATACATTGTGGAGCAGAGAGGACACTGACAACGCACCAACAGACAGGACAGTGCAGGTTACTTTTGATATGAAACAAAGAAAAGACAAAATTTGAAAGCTGAGACTTTAAGAAATTTAAACAAATACTATTTTGTAGCTCTTTAATGTGTCGTGACAGATCGCTGTAGCACTTTAGTAAAGCTGCTTGTGAACCTATCATCTCTTCCTTCTAGTTAATTTTTAGCATCAAATAAACATGAATGAACATCAGAAGGAATGTTGTTTCCTGACTGCTTTGTCGGACAAAATGATTGATTCGGCAGATGGCGGATTATGATTGGTCAGATCGCCTGTCAATCAAACTCCCGGTGAAGGGTGAATTGCTAAGAACACGCCTGTGCCAAAAATTTTCTTTTTCTGAAGTTTGCCTGTCTGTAACTCAAGAAATATTAAAGATATAGCAATATGATTTTAGGAATTTGGGAATTTAGGAATTTTCTATTTTAATCATGGTTCAATTCCAAAGATGATTATGATTATGAATCTCAATGCAGCTCCATGTCCAAATTGTTGAATTTTACCCATTTTCAATAGTTGAAAACCAAATGTAATTTTGTGTTTAACCATTCATGACTGTTGTCACCACATATAAGAACAGTAACTCACGGTTTAGGAATGTATAGTGTGACGTCAAATTATGAATAACCAGGATTAATTGTTAACTCTGTGTAAAGTATGAACATAGTGAAACAAAATAATATAACCCAGGATCCCATTTACCTGGGGTTTAGAATAGCCCAGGGTGAACTATTTTAAGTGTGAGAGCCCTTAAATGTTTCAAAGTTTGAGGTATTATTAGAGATACCACAAAATATGCCCCGTAGCAGTGGATACTACTCAGATATTTGAGTTCAGCTCAAAGTGTTATAACGTGAAGCATAGTCATAGACTAAGACTTTTTCTATGTACACAAAAGGCCTATTTCTCTCAAATATTGTTCACAAATCTGTCTAAATCTGTGTTAGTGAGCACTTTTCCTTTGCCGAGATAATCCATCCACCTCACAGGTGTGGCATATCAAGATGCTGATTAGACAGCATGATTATTGCACAGGTGTGCCTTAGGCTGGCCACAATAAAAGGCCACTCTAAAATGTGCAGTTTTACTGTATTGGGGGGTCCGATGTCACAAGTATTGAGGGAGCGTGCAATTGGCATGCTGACAACTGGAATGTCCACCAGAGCTGTTGCCCGTGAATTGAATGTTCATTTCTCTACCATAAGCCATCTCAAAAGGCGTTTCAGACAATTTGGCAGTACATCCATTTTGAATGCACAGAGATACCGTGACAAGATCCTGAGGCCCATTGTTGTGCCATTCATCCACGACCATCACCTCATGTTGCAGCATGATAATGCACGGCCCCATGTTGCAAGGATCTGTACACAATTCCTGGAAGCTGAAAACATCCCAGTTCTTGCATGGTCAGCATACTCACCGGACATGTCACCCATTGAGCATGTTTGGGATGCTCTGGATCGGCGTATACAACAGCGTGTTCCAGGTCCTGCCAATATCCAGCAACTTCGCACAGCCATTGAAGAGGAGTGGACCAACATTCCATAGGCCACAATCAACAACCTCTATGCGAAGGAGATGTGTTGCACTGCGTGAGGCAAATGGTGGTCACACCAGATACTGATTGGTTTTCGGACCCCCCAATACAGTAAAACTGCACATTTTAGAGTGGCCTTTTATTGTGGCCAGCCAAAGGCACACCTGTGCAATAATCATGCTGTCTAATCAGCATCTTGATATGCCACAGCTGTGAGATGGATGGATTATCTCAGCAAAGGAGAAGCGCTCACTGAAACAGATTTGTGAACAATATTTGAGAGAAATAGGCCTTTTGTGTACATAGAAAAAGTCTTAGATCTTTGAGTTCAGCTCATGAAAAGTGGGGGCAAAAACAAAAGTGTTTCGTTTATAATTTTGTTCAGTGTAAATACAATGTGTGGGGAGAGCAGACACACTTTCCTAGCAGGCATGAAATTTGTTTCAAACATGTAGTTACAATACTGCATATTTGAACTCTTGCTAGCTTCAGAAGCTGTTAAAATGAACAAAACCCTTCTTCCAAATATCTATAACTGATTTAAATATAAAATCTTATGAACAGACTACTGAGAGCAAGTTAATGTGTCACAACTTGACCATTTCAGTGTATTTTTGGCACTCAGGCAGGTATGTTTCATGCAATTGTTTTGATAGAGGAAGAAAAGATACATTACTAGCTTCAACATTATTTGTTCTTCAGACTTTAATACAATTAGCTGTGTGCAAAGTGACCCACATTTGGTTTTTGACCGTTAAAATGGGTAATATTCAACAATTTGGACATCGAGTAGCATTGAGATCCACATATCTATGGTACTGAACCATATAGGGCATTACAAATTAAAATACCAAAAGAAAAATTTGCTAAGAACCAGAATGTAAAATCATATTGAGATATCTTTAATACTTTTTGAGTTACAGGCACGCAAACTTGGGAAAAGTTATATTTTTGGTACTCAGACAGGAATGTTGTATGCAATTAATTTCATAGAAGCAAACAAGATACATTTCTTGTTTCAACATTATTATTTTTTCAGACATTTCTCTTTAAAAGAAAAAAGTATCTGTTGTATGCAAATTGACCCACATTTGGTTTTTCACCGCAGAAAATGCGTACAATTTATTCTTGGATACCATTGAAATCCCTGAAATCTGTGGAATTAAACCACATATGGCCTTCAAGATGAAGACACTAAAAGAAAAGTTTAATAACCTAAAGCTAAAAGGATATTTAACTCTTATTTAACAAACCAACGAAATGAATGCTCTGCTAGTTAAAGGTACAATATGTGAGAATTTTGTAATAAAATATCCAAAAATCACTTGCACAGTGTGATATATTTCCTGCAGTTGTGTACTTATAATATCCCAAAAGTCACCAAAGATTTTTTATTTCAGAGAAATTCCAATTTTAAATAAGTGGCCGTCCCGGAAAAAAATGTCGCCTGTCAATGACGCAATATCCGCGCTATCCTCGGTTTCCGCTCGTACTGCCATAGCCATGACGTGACCATGGCGACAGACGTGGACAACTGCGTAGTGCGTAACGTTTAGCGGCACGCTGTTCTTGTTTCGTTCAAACATTATAGACCATGGCAAGCAGACTTTGGGACAAAAAAGGAGAACTAAAATGAGGATCAGTATCGGCGTGGCGTTTTTGAGATGCCGAGAGCTCCACGTCCGCACTAACTCGGACTTGACAGAGCTTCACGAGTCACGACTTGACAGCGACACCGCTCTTGCACATACTTTACTAGACAGGTGAGCAAATGTACATAAAACAAATCAATGTTATATAGCTCAACATGATGAAATGTTAGAATATATGATCAGTATGTTATTCTAATGTTGATCTAGCTTACTGCTAGTTTCATATAGCAAACGAACTAACACATAGAATAACATTATAACTTTCAACACACATTTAAATGCTGTTTATTGTGATAGTGTAACGTTAGATCAAGTGAAACAGCGATGCGTTACCTCACAAGTTTAATTCGTCTAATAAACTGACCTGTGAGTACGTTAGTAATCCAGCACTTGCGGGTAGTTCGGTAGAATTAAATGTCCTTATTCCTTTATATCCGCGGGACTCGCGTGTGATATCTGTCTCTTATTAGCAATCGCGACCAGAGGTGGAAAGTCCAGGTTCAGAAAGGAAAAGTCCTCCTCAGTAGTTTGTTCCAATCACCTGGATTTGCTAATTAGCAGTTTTTCAGCCAGTAGGTAAAACTAATTAGTGAGATCAGCCGGCTGAGTTCATGGGTGGAATAAACATATGGCAGGACTTTTACTTTCTGACCCCTGGAGTTTCCACCTCTGATCGCGACCTGCTTCACCACTGTAATGTTAAAAAACATGAATGTTTTCACTCATCCATAAACATTATTAGATCCATCAGCTTGACAGCAAGTCCCATCATTCAGCTTATAACTGCGTCATCAACCTACGCCTTTGTTATTGTAAGAGGTTAGCGACCCCTAGCGGTGAAAATTTTTTACATATTGTATCTTTAACTGGAGATTTTTTTATTTATGTGTATTGGTACATTCCTCTGCCGCGAGATGTTTCAAAAGTGGTGGGGACAATATCGACCTTAGCAAAAAATTTCCCATCCGCAAATTACGCCTAAAGGGCCGGTACAAAATCCCTCAGGGGCCGGACCCGGCCCTGGGGCCGCCAATTGAATAGCCTGGATATAGGGGATTAAAAAATATGGATACCAAAAGAAAAGTTTGTTAAGAACCAAAACCTAAAAGGATAAGGATATCTTTAATATTTCTTGAGTTACATGCAAACTTCAGGGGGAGAAGTGCTTTTTCACATTTTTGTACGGTCACCATTGGCATATAATCCAACACAGATGACTAAAGTCAACAGATTTTACTAACAGACCTACCAATCTCTGTGTAAAAATGAAATAATGATGCTGCCATCTTTCTAGTCATTTTACTCCAAATCTCAGGTGAAAACTATAATTTTGACCCACCTCTACAAAAAGGTCAATTACTCAAATATTCATCCATGACATTTGATATTTTGGCTTTCATCACTATTTATGTTTGTCTTTCACAAAAAAATATTAACAGCATCAAAAATTTTACCCGGGGTTGAGTTGACATGGAATGACCCAGCTTTATTATTTTTATTGTTTTTAAGTACTCGGAAAACACAATAATAGATACTCACTCAGTGGACATGCTTGTCATTACCAAGGATCTATTTTTCTGGAAAGACAGAAAAAAAAAATCAATTAAAAACACTGAAAAATTAGAAATTAATTGTTGCAGTTCATTTCTTTTTACTCGTACACTAAATGTTTTTTTATAGCCAATCAACTTAACATCTATTATCTCAGACACATGTACTATTGAGCTCCTGTTTTGTTGGCAAGTAGCATAAACCAGTAAACACATGCCGGATATCTGCATATTTGGTGAACAAAAAGGAAATGAAAGCCCAAGGCCATATGGGAGGGGAAGCATTTGAGAGCCGTTTAAGCACAGAACACCGTGACACCTTTTTATCTGTCCCCTGTACCCTGGCCTCAGTACAACAGACCTGTAGTACAAACACATGAACGGCCTTCCTCTCTATTCCTACAGGAAGTTGAGGTTTACATCCATCAATGAACAGGGCAGCTAAAACAGGTTATACATAACATGTTTACCAAAATCCTTTCTGAGACCATGACACAAACATGTGGCCAGGGTGCCAATTATTATTATTCCAGGTAATAGAAGCTAACGTCATTGTTCGTAAAATGTGTCAGACTGTTCAAGGAAGACAATTCTGTAGATGCTTTAACCTGTAAAACATCTCTGTTAAATATCACACACATCTGATTTAGATCAAATATTCTGTGGAGTTTTCTCAAAACGTAACCCTTGAATTAAACTTTAATATATCATAGTCTCAATACAGAATTTGTTTGGCTGGAATGTGTGAATTAAAATAAAAAACGTTTAATGCAGATCTGAACAAAATATACAGAATACATAAATGCTTGCTATTTCCGTGAGAGTGAAACAGAGAAACATTTAATATCGTACAAGGTTTAAAACATTTAAAAAGACATAAAATAGTAGAAAATGTGTTTAATGTAGCATTTTACTTGAGATCACTCACCAAAGTTCTTATTTCTGAGAGATGCAAGGCAACATGGCTATTAGATTTGCGATCGCGCTCAGCTCATTTCATTCATAAAGTTTACACTCATTATTCACACACTCATATCACCATCATTTTACATATTAAACAGCTGTGCATTATTATTTAAATACATTAATCTATTCCCTTTTCCATAAAATAAAAATGATAAATGTGGTTTACTGTGCAATGGAACATTAAAGTGGTAATTTACTGCTGGAAAAATGGCCTTTCATTTAAACCTGCCCATGTGGTAGAAACTCCAAAATAATTTAAATTTGTGCTACCCGACAAAAGAAAACAGAGAAAAATTGCTGCTGTATTCGCTTTTGTCAAATAAGCAGGAAAACTTTAACATCCATAAAGCACTGGACATGTTGCTAAAAAAAAAGTTTGTGTATGCACAAGCATTTCGTAGGTGAATGTACGCAAAGTGTTTGTACGTATGCGCGAGTAACAGAAGTATCAGTCTGCATTTCACATTAGTGTGAGCATTACATACAGTATATGTTTGAGCATTCAATAGTATACACATTCGTGTAACTACTTAACATGTGTATGCAAGTGTTTGAGTGATGTATGAGTGAGTGAAGTTTGATTTAAGCCCCACAGCGCCTCATAAGAGACAGAGACTGTGAGAGAGACCCAGTGCATCCAAAAGAGAGAGAATTTGCTAATTCATGGATGTTGCATGATAAGCACATGTTGATGTCACATAGCAATTGATTATTTTTATGTAAGGTCTGTTTCATTCATTTTCTTTTGGGTTAGACATTCCATTGTGTGTTTTTTTTCCAGATAGTAGGTTTAATTACCTTAATTATAACCATTTCTAGTGTAGTCATGTTTAAACATGTAGTCAAGCTATAAAAAATTTGTTTTTGTCATCCGAGTCTAAAATAAGGGATTCAAAATCAATTGTTTTTTCCTTTAGGTTTGTTCTGACAAAAAAAAAGTTGGCAATTTTTTTGTTCAGGTTCCAGAGTTCTAGTCCACAGGCCTCCTTAAGGATACTGGTTTTAAAAAAATAAAATAAAAATGACTGCTTTATTGACAAATCAGAAACAATAAATTGTTGTTGTTTTTTTATTCCCACAATATGGCTTCAGGAGCTGCAGAGATATTCAAAAGCACTATATTTTTCTCATCCACTTTTAACAAAACTACATTTTTATTTATATTGGATATATACAATTATTTTATAAGTATAATGTTAGTGATTTTTATTCATGATATAGCCATAACCAATCAAGCAATTTTCAGAATATGTTTTAGATAAATTACTTTCTATTTATTTTGATGATTTTATTGAACTGTAATATAATAAGTATGATTGAAAATATACACTGCCGTTCAAAAGTTTGGGGTCGGTAAGATTTTTAATGTTTTTAAAAGAAGTCTCTTCTGCTCACCAAGGCTGCATTTATTTGATTAAAAATACAAAACAAACCCAGTAATATTGTGAAATATTATTTCAATGTAAAACAGCTGTTTTCTATGTGAATATATAGTAAAGTGTAATTTATTCCTGTGATCAAAGCTGAATTTTCAGCATCATTACTCCAGTCTTTAGTGCCACATGATCCTTCAGAAATCATTCTAATATGATGATTTGATGCTCAAGAAACATTTCTCATTATTATCAATGTTGAAAACAGTTTTTTTCGATGGAGAATAAAAACCAATAGTCATGACTCGTTTCTCCGAAACTGTAGAAACCTAGGTTTACAAATGCTGCCTTCAGAGGATGCATTCCAAGGAGGATGGCATCAAGGCACGTCTGAATACAATGTTAGCTTCACTTCCTGTCTCCAAAAATCGATCAGATGAAGGTATCTCTGAAGGCAGCAGATACATTCTTCACTGCCAATGATATCCCACAATTCTGTGCATCCAATCTGTGTCAGTTAAGCTAAAAAATAAAGATGGCATCTGAAAGTTGCAGTTGGTGGTCAGTTTGTGCACAAAAATATTTTTGACCAACGATTTCCACTTTTGATGCGATTTTTAGTTATCACCAAAGCTCTCTAATTTGTTGTAGATTTCAAAACCTTGGAAACAAATATTGTTTCGTACTTTTCCAAACTGCGTAGGATCCCTAGATAGAGAATGCATTGCATGTTGGCTTGCTTATTGTGCCCAAGAGCATGATCTATTTAAGTCCACATGTCATACTAACAACAAAATATGCTTCTAACTACAGGTTGTTTGCGAACGTTCTCAGGAACTATGGTTTCGGAAAACACAGACAATTTTGAACTATGTTGTTAACGACGGAACTTGCAACATAGTTGGCTGACGATTTTTTGGAAAATGCACCCCTCAGCATGACTTTCACTCAAAGGAAAAGTCCCAGAGGAGAAGCCTCATCCTGCTCATGCCAAAAATGTACCTCTCCATAAATTTTCATACTTAGCATCTGGATCACCAGTGAGATCTTCTAATCCAATTATCAATATTTAAGTATGTATACTCTAATCTTGTCAAAAGGGAACACTGATGACAAATGCCCATCTGTAAATTCTTTACCACAATTAAATAAGATGCCATCTATGTTTGAACTTTATCACATTGGGGATTGAGACAAAAGCCTGTTGCTTCTCTGTGGCAGGAAGGAGTTTAGTTCAGGCTGTGAAAAAGCAAACAGACCTCTGCCAGGTGCATGTCACAGTAGCAAAGAAAACAAAGGAAGTCAAGAAGGCAACAAGGAGACTCGCATATAACAACTGCATCAAAGCAAATTACTACGCTTCATGGAGACAGAAGCATCAAGCTGAAAGCTCAGTCTTCACCTGGAAACATGGGGTAGAATGCAGCTTTAAACGGTTTATTCCTCTTATGCAAGAAAGGACCATTAAAAAGTAAAGACGACAAAATATTGCATATAAGAAAACCTTGTGGCGCCCAGGATAGCTTTAAGAAGGCTATCCTACCAAGAGAGAACAAAATGTTTGTTGCTATACAATTATTAGTGGACTAGGGCAGTGGGTCTGTTCTGATTGCATGGAAAAAAGCAATGACAAATGCTAATAAAAAACAACAACGAACTAACCATCTAATCATGCAGTCAGGACAGCAAAAGAAATGAAATAATCATACCAAATTATTAAAGAGAGGAGAAAACACTAAATATCTGTTGCTGTTGATGTCAAAGATTGAGCATCTAATCTAACTCTATGGTATTTCTGCACAAATTTGTTACTTGACGAATCAAAATAGACAGATGCCAGGGAGGTTGCACAACACATATACCCTGAACAATGAACAAAACTATACAAGGTAAAAGAAAACGAATTTCATTATATAAGAGTTTGCTTGCATGATAATGTGAATAAAGAGACTGTTCCAACCACAACGAGTTTTATGCTATGAAGTATTGGCTTAAAAATTCATCTCAATATTTTTGTTTACTTTTGTACACTAAGGGCCAGATTTACTAAACAGGGTAAATTAGCGTAAAACCGTAATCCCATAAAAGCACAGATGGGAGTGGGGGGGGATTTACTGACAATGCACACATTGAAGAAACAAAGACACAGCCAGGGCTGTGTTTCCCAAAAGCATCATAAGCCTAAGTTGACCATTGCCATCAATGGTCAATACAATCAACTTAGGCTGACGATGCTTTAGGGAAACGCAGCCCTGATCATTTCCATAATGACCAATGTAGTCTAAAGATCAGCTTTTTTTCTTTCTTTTTTTAAAATGGTGCAAATAGCAGTATATTGCTTAGCACAAACCTTAGTAAACCATCATTTATTTAAAAACTCTGCTCCCATAAATATTGCATCTGAACGGGAATCTCCTACAAATACTGCATATGCAAGGTCAGATGCAAAAATAACTGTTCACACCTTTTCATTACTAATTTTTCTACTGCGTGTCCTTTAGTAGATCCTGACAGTAGTTTAACATCAAAAGAGGGTTTGCGCTGGCTGTTAGTAAATCTGGCACTAAATTTGAGCGTTGGGCTAAATTATCACTGTAGTTGTGCTGTGCACAGAAAAAGATAATACCTCGTCAGCAAGAGCGAAAGAGTACAAATTTCCTAAAAAAAAACTACTGCTTTCATGATAAAGTTAATTTCACTTGTTTGCAATTTCTCAAAAATGTCTTTAACATTAAATTAGCTTACATAAATTTCTTATTTACATAAATCTTTGCCCAACTGATATCTTTAGTACCACCTACAATACATGAAAAAAACTGTAGCTACTTTACCTTCATGTACTTGTCCTTTTTCATAGTTTCCGGTTTGCTACACATTTCATAACTTCTCTCAATGATCCCATAAGCTGTGCTTTTATTCTCTTTCCCTGCAACTGAAATAATGCAAACAAAGAAAGTTGAGTTCAGAGGAGAGCAGCACACAGCAGGTGTGCAGCAACACAGCTGAGCAGCAGACAAGAGCATTTCTTAAATGTTTGGTCAACCGTGCAGCATTTTAAAAGCATGCTTTATTGTGGAGTGTTTCTCAACAAATACAAAGAAAGGTATAGAGTATAAAAAGTAAAGAATTCCTCTTATTACAGTTTAGCACGGACCTAGATTTCACTGCACAGCCAGTAAGTACAATTTAATACAGCTCCATGGATGCAAATTTTCACGTGAAATACAGCTTTTACATTTTAATACTTTCTACCAATATACTGCCAAGCCCTGCCATTTGAATTTATAAATTCAGCTCTGTTTAGAGATAAGCAAGGTCCAATTTACATATAAAAAAACGAAATAAAATTCACATACTTTTTAAACCCATCTGTCTTTTTTCAATATCACGTTTGGGGTCAGGGTCAGTTTTGAGAAACTTCTGTATTTGCAGCATCATGTTAACCGCAGAGGATGACATTGGAGAGGAAGCCGTTGATGCCTTTTCGTTAGCAGGACTGAGTTTAAATGAGCTTTTACGTTCCTTCACTTCAGGAACTACAGCAGAGCTCAGCCTAGTTTGCTTTCTTGGTTTCTTTGCCAATGGCTTCAATTTTACTTCTACAAACCTGGGTGACTGAGGCACCTCAAATATCCCCACAGACAAACATTCAGGCCTTGATTCAGGAACAATTTCCTCCATGATATCCACAGGGTCTGATGAATGAACCAAGTCTTTAATATCAATATTTTCATGTTTTCGCTTTTTACTACATGATCTCTTGCTGTTCTTGTTTGAGTCCTCTAGGTCAAAAGTTGACATGTGCACTGCTTCTGAGTTTGAACCAAACAAAATGACCCTCGGTTTAAGGGCATTGTTGGCTGGTGAGAAGATGTCTTCAAACACCTCACCATCTTCAACATCTCTACTAGGAAGATCACCAATCGAGTCAGCTGAACAAAGTGCAGCAGAAGTTTGACGTTGATATTTATGAACAGGCTTGAACGTAACCGATTCATCATTTTGAATGACATTTTCATTTGCTATGAAACAACTGCGTGCTGAAGATGAATTTCTGGAATAGGAACGTTTAGAGGTGGCCTGCAGTTCTTCTGAGTGCTGTATACTTTTGCTGTTTTTGTGATTTGTTTTTGTGAGGCTTTCAGGCAGGGAACTTTTAAGTCTTTCAGGGCTGCCAGATAACTCTGTAGATATTCCAATGTTTTCAGTTTCTGGTTTGAGGTGTGAGCTTTGTTTTCTTTCAGAGCAGGTTTTGTGAAAGAAACTCTTTAAAGTGGACTGCTTCTTTCCTCCAGTGTAGTTCACTAAAGACCGTCGTGATCTTGAAGATAATGGTGGGACATTAATATTACTTTCACCATTGGACAGATTACTCATGGCCATGGCTGTGTCCGATTCAGGAGGTGTGTGGGTTATTTTACTTGTTATTTTGGTTATTGACTTATTGTAGTTCCGCTTCTCTCGTTCATCTCTTTTCTTCGAGGAGTGACAATGAGAGGTTGAGAAACAATCCAAAGGCTCTTCCTCTGTAAAAAAATTTTTTAAATAAATTGGTGGTTTAACACTTACCACTTAACACTTAGTTTTATGTAATGTAAAATGGATATGGTAATTCTTCCAATATCAAAAGAGACTTTTGTTTCCCTAACCTAGCTGTTGCAAGAAAGACAGTGTTGGAGATGCCCCAAGAGCAGTTCTCAAAGATGAATCATATCCTGAGCCGCTTTCCTGCATCTGTGAGGCTGAAGGACAAGACAATTACATTTATACAAATTAAATAAAAGCCTGAAAGAAAGGTTTATTTGTACAGTATGTACTGATTATGTAGGGTGTAACAATTCAATTATTTTTCTCAATGCATTTATTAAAAATAAAAATATAAATTGGGTTACATGTGCAAACTATTCACACCAAGTTTTCTCTAGCACAATGTGGGGTACATTCCTGCACCCAAGAAACAAAAAGGGGAAGTTAAAGAATCCTATCCACCTTATACTGCAATGTGGAAGAAAACTGTTCTATGAATGTACGAATGATTCATTAGCCATTGTAGATAACTACAAGAATGAAAATGCGCAGTAAACGGTACAACATTTTGTGCAACAAATCAGTGTTCAAGTGCCCCTATTATGCTTTTTCGGAAATTACTAATTTTGTATCTTTTTCAAGATAATGTATATTATAGAATTTCTAATAAGACACTAATTTACTGTTGTGGTATAAATAATAAAACAAACACTTGTGTGTTAAACTGCAAACATGTAACCATACAGACAGCACATTCTTATACAACCTGACACCAACAGCCAAGAATTATTCAATTTGTTCACTTTTTCTAACATTAAGTAATATGACAGTTTGTTCTATGCAGTATTTCTGCGTTCCAGTATTATACTATATTATGATGCCTACCAAAACATTAAATTATTTATTAAAGCATTTATATTGTTTTAGTTGTTCAAATAAATAATAATTAAAAAAAAGACAGTTTGCTTTTAAAAAGCAATAAAATTTCCCGATTTAGTCAGTCTGAATATTGGCGTTTTTATGTTTAAAGTTAACAGGAATATAGTGCCTGAAAATATACTATGTTTGTTTGAAAACAGGGAACAGAAATATAACCTAAGAGGAGAGAACATGTTTAAAAAACAAATGGTCAGAACAAACTTTAAAATGAACACCATTTCGGTAAAAGGGGTCGATTTGTGGAATGGTCTCACCGATGATCTCAAGAGGAGTAATAGTCCAGTGTTCCAGTAATTCCATTTACTATTTTAAAAAACAGTTTAAAATTCAAATTTTTGATAAATATTTGGATGCTTAAGAAAAATTGTCTAAGATAAGTTTATGTATAACTGTGCTTAAATTTAAATAACATAAGTAATAGATAAATATTTGTAAATTAAGTACAGAGGTTTGAATGTATGTATGTATGTATGTACATGAGTATATATGCAGCATGTGTATACAGGAATATGTTTATGTAAACATATGTTTATCCATGTATATTGTTCAAGTTCTAATTTTGATGGGTAGATGTTGTTTTGTAAATAGGGTAGGCGTAATAAGCCACGGCTTCAGCCTACACCAGTTCGGTTACCCTCTTTGCTTGTAATGAATTTGTTGTTGTATATATATTTTGTTCCATGTTTAGTAACCGAATAAACCTTTATTCATTCAAAAATAAAAATAAAAATAAAACTTCACGTTAGACTTTAAACGCAACAGTTCACACAAATACACTGTTTAAAAAGTTAGAAGGCAACACATATTATAGAAATAAATTATAATTTTTTAAAGGGGCTTAAGATAAAGTTTAAGCTGCAAATGATATTTTCACATTAGGGATGTTCATTTCGATTATTTTTCTTGAACATCAACCGTCACTCATTAACCGATCATTAACCGTTAAATGACAAGATTAGAATGTTCAATTAGAATTAAATTACAATAAATAAGTCTGTGAACAATTAAAATAGCACAAAGTTTTTTTTCTTTTTTTTTTTAACAGGGGTTTAGTTAATATGCGCAAATAGCTGCATAAACAATAGAACATGCGGATTCACACATCACGCACCTGCAGCGCTTTTCTGAACGGAGAACTGAGAATCTAAGATTTGTTGTGGAGTGAAGAAAACTAAAATAGCCTATAGGTTTATAGACTAGTGTTTTTAAAAATTTTGCTTTGTTTACCGGTATTTTACATTATTTCTGAATGTAATAAAATGCGACGTATACGCAACTCATCTTTTTTCTTCTAAAAAACGCAATTTTATAGGAGTTTTTAACCATGCAGCAAACATTTTAAAATATCTTGAAAAAAATGATTTAATTTATTTTAACCGTTGACAGTTTTTCTTTTCGTTTTGTTATTATAGATGATGTTGTATTAGCTATGACTAGACGGCAAATATCAGAAGATGTTCTTCGTGCTTAAAAAAAAAAAGCTGTTATTATTATTATTATTATTATTATTAAAGTACAGGCAAAAAAAATAACGTTATTAACCGGTATTTTTTCTAATCAAACCGGTTTCGGAACGCATGACCAGAAACGTTAAAATACTGATTCTGCTCGGAGTGAACCGATTGAATTTTTTTTACGTTTTCAAGCCCTGGCATTAAAAGACCACAGACAGACCCCACGGAACCAGTGGCTTTGAAACCCTATGCACATGCCACACACCTTTCATAAACCTGCATACGAGCGGGTGTTGACCTATGGTATTCCTGTTAATCAGAGAACAGAGAAAAGCGACTGTGTCTGACTGTGTGCGCACCATTGCTCAAAAACACTCCATTTCCGATCATATGCAAAGCGCGTTGAAGCTGTGCTTACCGTGTGCCTCCCTGGCAATTATATTTTCTACCATCGTTGTGTTGTCTGATCTGATCAAAAAATGGTGGCTCCTTAGGAACTGCACAAAATGATTCAATGCCAGAAACACTGTTAACTGTTCCAGGAAGTTTGTGTGCGTTCTGTAGCAAGATGGGCCATTTCTCTTTCGCTATTCTGCCCTCACATACTGCACCCCAACTTGTGAGCAACACATCCGTTGTAACCACTTTTCTCAGAGAAACTGACCCCAGCCGAGTCCCTGACTCGAGAAAAGAGCGATCTGTCCACTAATGAAGAGCGCCCATGCAAAGTGTCACTATCACTTTGCGGTTGAGGTGGCGTTTTGGACACAAGAGCTGCGCTGCTGTCCAGTGCTGAAACTCACTCATTCGCAACAGTCCCAGTGGAATGACAGAATCTGTCGAGGCCATCAGCCCCAGAAGACATAAACACAATCTGAATGGAACTGTTTCCATTCTGAAAAAGGGATAGACAGTCACGAATTGACCTGATGCGCTCCTCCAACAGTTTTAAATAAAACTGTGCAGTTGACTGCTGCCGCCTTTGTTCTGACAATATCATATATCATAGGTATACATGGAATAAAAAAAAAAACTGTTACGGTTGACATTTTATATCGTGGTAATGGTATATACCATCATACCGCCCAGCCCTAGTGTGAAACATCACACTAAACATAAACAGTGTGTAATTAACAATCAATTACATCAACGCACCATTCCAGCCATCCAGGACTGCATATACGTAGCTACAATACAGATCCATACAGAACTAGAAAAATTGCATTTCCTGCGGAACATGCGTGTGAATGCTTGAAATGCTTAACTGAAATGCAAGAAAGAAAGACAGAAAAATAAATAAGGATTAGTTAGAAAGAAAGAACGATGGATTAGTTAGAAAGAAAGATGGATTAGTTAGAGAGAAAGAAAGAAAGATAGATTAGTTAGAAAGAAAGAAAGATAGATAGATTAGTTAGAAAGAAAGATAGATAGATTAGTTAGAAAGAAAGAAAGAAAGAAAGATAGATTAGTTAGAAAAAAAAGAAAGATTAGAAAGAAAGATTAGGTAGAGAGAAAGAGAGAGAGAAAGAAAGAAAGATAGATTAGGTAGAAAGAAAGATTAGAAAGAAAGAAAGAAAGAAAGAAAGAAAGAAAGAAAGAAAGAAAGAAAGAAAGAAAGATTAGAAAGTAAGAAAGAAAGATTAGGTAGAGAGAAAGATAGATTAGGTAGAAAGAAAGATTGGGAAGAAAAAAAGAAAGATTAGGTAGAAAAAAGAAAGAAAGAAAGAATGAAAGAAAGAAAGATTAGTTAGAAAGAAAGAAAGATAGATAGATTAGTTAGAAAGAAAGATAGATTAGTTAGAAAGATAGATTAGTTAGAAAGATAGATTACAAAGAAAGAAAGATAGATTAGTTAGAAAGAAAGAAAGAAAGAAAGAAAGATAGATAGATAGATAGATAGATAGATAGATAGATAGATAGATAGATAGATAGATAGATAGATAGATAGATAGATAGATAAGTTCATTAGTACATATAGAATGGTAGTTTAATTGAGTCTAGGGCTTCAGGGAGTTTAGATTTGAGTTTTTGTGTTGTACACTACTGGGCCACCGTAGTCTTGGCTCAATTTGAACATGTTGCAATGAAAGTCAATGGGATTTTTATGGTTTTTAATATTAATTTTTAAGAAATCTGAAAGTCACATCAAAAAGAAAAGTAATAGCACACAAGTCATTTAAAAGCTGAACATTTTGATAGTTGAATGGTTTTTGTAGCACAAAGTAGAGAGGAGAAGAAAGCGACCACGGAAGAATACGGAATAATAATAAAGATTTGGATTTCAATAGTGTGAATGCTTGAAGCATTCACACTAATTACTAAACGTACCAAAATACAAATGAAAAATAAAAACAATGATTCTAAATGAGTCGACATCAGTGAACAGTTCCTCTGTCAGAGTGTTTGAGTGTTAAACACCACTGACCATTGCAACCTCCTCCAAAACACGTTTCTTCTAAAGTCTATTATAAAAATCTGACCAGGCATGACTTTGGACAATTTCGCGACCATATTGAAATGTCCTCGAGGCAAATACATCGATAGCGATCACACGGTTTGTTTGCGCATTGAAGGCCCACTGAAGTACCCTGAAACGTGCAGCATTATTCAATGTGTTGACGTAATTTCCACTGAAACAGGAAGACAGGGTCGGACATATCAAACAACTCCTCTACTTAAAAAAAAAAAATAGCCAATAGCATTTAGGTTATATCACAGCTCGTTTTGTGGTCTGCGCTGACTCGAACAAATCATTCACACTGTGCTATGTGTCTCTGGATCGGAGCAGACTGTGTGCACGCTGCAGCGGTTCACGTGACACTAACGTGAAACCAGAACTCATTCGCCCAATGGAAAGCATATTTACACTGTCTAAATCATTTCCTATCCCCTATATCCCCATTTGCAGGCCAGAGGAGAACTGGCCCCTGACTGAGCCTGGTTTCTTCCAAGGTTTTTTACTCCATTCTGTCACCTGATGGACTTTGGGTTCCTTGCCACTGTCGCCTCTGGCTTGCTTAGTCGGGATACTTAACATTCAACTATATTATTGATCTGACTGCATTGACACCACTGGATGAGAACTGAACTGAGATGGACAATGACACTTGTTTTCTCCAGAGCTGCTATATAGATAAATTAACTAAATTAATAACTAATGATTTTTACAACGGAAATGAATCAACACTGAACTTACTTATCAAAGACACTATTTTGGACAATGACACTATTTTTTTCTAGATCTGCTGTACAGCCAAAACAAACTTTGTTGCATTATTTTCCTGTTATCACTGTAAAGCTGCTTTGAAACAATCTGTATTGTAAAAAGCGCTATATAAATAAAGGTGACTTGCCTTGACTATATAGTACAATATGTGCCATTTACTCTGTAGAAAATAGTAAATGTGTGAACAAGTGACCGATTTTAGATTATAGAAAGCATTTGATAGGACAGAAAGTCTGATGAGAAACTGAAGTGCAGAGTGATGCCATCAAAATCATTGATCCTTATTGGTGGAAGTCAGAATGCTTATATCTTCTAAATGCGAATTTTGTCATTGTTTGGGAGCACACTAGCTTATAGACAACAGTAAGGCTAACATATTCATACTAAAAGCCAAAACTCGTAGTTTGCTATCATAATGCTCAGATGCCAGTTGAATGTTTTGACCTGCGGTTCAAATGTTATATGTCGCAATTGTTACTATCTATTTGCATTAGTTTATATCCAGCTGGTCACTTTTATGCATTCATTAGCCGGCGAAGTTTAATATAAAGCTAGTGACGTGATTGCTTTCTCAACATTGATATGTTCATGTAGCCGACAGAAACAAACAAATGAGAAACGCATTTGCGTTCTTTTTTTATCACTACAAAACATATTGTTATTTTGATTAGATAATCAGCAAGTGTTCTAAAATAGAAGCAAATAAAGTGAGAGACTATGTAATATAGGTCTACATTTATGTAATTTTAATGCTCTGGCCTTTGCAGATATTTAAATATGGCCATCTTCTTTAAGCATGACTGATATGAAATGGTAACGCTTTACAATAAGATTACAATTTTAGCATTAACTAAGATTAATAAATGTTGTAGAAGTATTTTTCATTGTTAGTTTGTTCATTTCAATATTTACTAATACATTTTAAATTGAGTTTTAATTTTTATTTTATCTGTTATTACCTTAGTTAATGTACTATGAACTAACATGAATGATCAAGGTACAATTGTATTGCTCAAATATTATTACATGCAGTAAAAACGTATATTGCATAATGCATAGTTCATGAAAGCTAGCTAATACATCCTTGTTAACAAATGGGACTTGCAAAGTGTTACCTATGAAATTTACATAGGCTATGTTTCTAGGTTATAGCTAAAGAAACACACATTTGACCTGTAATATTTTAATGTTTAAATTATTTCCTGTAGAGTTTGTTCTGTAGAACATCTCATTTTAATATATTCATATTTATATATTTATTTAATTTAGCACATTTCAGTTCAGCACTGTTTTACTTGGAGTGTTATGTTTGTTTTTAATCACAGTATCCATTTAAAAAAAATATCGGTCGAATAATCGGTTATCGGCACGCACGGTCAAACCTAAATATCGGTATCGGTAAAATCGACTGATAGTGGATTTTACCGATACCGATATTTAGGTTTGACCGTTAACCTGTTATTTAGTTACATTAACCTGATGTACCAAACTTAAACTGGAATATTAATGTATAAACTATACAGATATTTTTAAAAACAACAAAAAATGGAAAAAAAAAACCAGCTAAAATTAAACCAGTTAATCATATCTCTCTCTGTATCTATCTTTCTATCTATATATCTATACACAGTGCAGGCAGAATTTTTAGGCACATTGATTTTCTGATCAGTTTTTTCCAGGCACATTTTACCAATTCCAAACCACATTAATCTTAAGGCGAGACACGGCAGGCAAAAACATCGTTTTTTTTTTTTCACTGGTCAATTTTGAGATTTGGGATATTTGTCTTCAATAACATGTCTTCTTTCAGACTTGTGGTGAAAAAAAGTCAGAAATACACATTTAGGTCTTTATTTTACTACACTTTGTCTGTTTGTGACTGTAGATTTCTCATAAATTCATCAAAAGTTGTCGTTATAAATCATCCCTCTGCTCCGCGATCGCAATCTGCACCCTGTCATCACACACACCGTTAGAAAGCTCTCTCTCTCCTGTACAATACTGCCGGATCCAAATATGGTCATTTCCTTTTTATCAGCAACCAATCATGAAAGTAAAAGGGGGGATTTTACTCTAAATGCGCAATCTCATTGGCTGATGCTAAATCTTTAAAGCCCGTTTTCTCAAAATGACTTTTCTCTCATACTCCAAGACCTCAATCTCCAGTTCAGTAGCACCTATATACACCAAACTTTCCAGTCTTGTACCTAGTTATATTATGAAGACATTTACAGAGGGATTTGTAAATATATTATTCCTAGCCTGATTTATATAACATTTTATTCCAAAAAACATGTCGAAAATAATTTTAAGGCTATTGGCAGTATATTCTGATTTACAGGATAACAAAAGTAGATATCCATAAATCCCTCTGTAATTTTTTTCCCATCTAATATGTGAACACAATGAAAAAATAATTTTGAACCTGGCTTTATCCAATACTCAGATTTTGTTTTTTAAAATATATGCAAATTAGCACATATTTAATTAGATAATGTCTCATTTGCATATTTAAACATTAAATGACAGAAAACTTGCAATACATTTTTTTCTCATCTTAATGTAGGTAATCAACTGGCAAAGTTTCATGGTGATATCTGCTAGTTAAAAAAATTACCCTATTCACCTGTAGTGTCTCGCCTTAACTACTATTAATTTTATATTTAATAATTTATAAGTGATATATAATTGTTCATTAAAGCTGGAAATGAAAAACGCCTTATATTCAAGTGTGCGTAATTGTTAGGCACGTTTTCTTTTACAGATAAAATAAGCCTTTTTTTTTTTTTTTTACTCAGACTGAAAAGTCAAAAATTATTAAATGCCCATGAGAAGGATGCAATACCTTAACTGCAATATCTAGTATTGCATTAGTATGACCATTGGACAGTGAAATGCTCATTGGGTCAGACAAAAACAGGTGGAGAAGAAAAGACACGTTAGCTGCAAAAGAATTAAGGTGAAGAATTAAGAGTGTTGCTTACATTTGGAACTATTTTAGTCGGTGAAACAGAACAAAAACAGTCAATATTGTTTGTGTCTAAAATGTAAGTAACTTAACCCTCTGGGGACCAGAAACGCGCCGGCGCGTTTTGCTTGTTTTTTTTCACATAGCAGAAAAATAGACTTAAAGTACTACCATCATTTCTGTTCATATAGAGTTAAGAAATATGAGAAAATAATCTGTTAAATGTCTACTTTTTTATGTGCCCACATACAATCGAAATAAAATATTGTGCTTTTGTAAAATAAAGAAAATAAACACGGTGTGCGTTCTGCCTCTCCGTCACCGTGAACTTTTTTTCTGGAGCACGTCTCTAATCTTCAACAAAACTCAGCAAATACTATTCACCCAGCCATAAGCAATATATCTTTTAAATCATTTGAGTTTGTACTTTTAAATGATCCGATTCAAAACTAAAATAAATATTCTCCGTTTATGTCATCTATATAAAAAGAGAGACGTGTCAGCCGGTCTAATTATCTTCCTCTCAGCTCATTATTCTGGTAATGTGACACGCCCACGGAGAGCACGCGCTAATTCAAACGCAAATATGTGAAGCAACACATTGAGACGCGTTAACGCCCATAAACTCTGAAAACACACTATATTTTTTAGTCAGATTAATCTACTGTCGTCTTGCGCGGCTATATGAGGAACAATCCTGGGACATTTACCTACCTCAGAACAAGTGCTGGTTTATTTTCACCACGAGGAGGAGCAACAGATTCAGCTGAGAAGTAAGTGTTTTATGCTTGTGCTTTGTTCTAATCGCGATATAGAATAACGTTAGTGTCTGTAAACGGAAAAATAGCATACCGTTTAAATGTGAATCATGTTTCTGTGTGTGTGTGTGTGTGTGTGTGTGTGAATGAATGAATGAACACACAGATACGCACTGTTACAGACGAAATAAAAGACAACATTTCGTTGACTAGTCTAAAATAGACATCAAATAAGCTTTTGTTAGGAGTTTCTGCTCATATGTTAAATATATAGTATGTTTTGTCAATAAACTAATCAACTAAGATGTTATAGTGTTTGTTCCTTCCAATGCAAGCTATATCAAAATAATGAATCCTCAACTTTGAAATATGTATGATCAAACTAAGACATTTATGGAAAAAGACAATTTTCTTTTCAAGATGTTTCCAACTCTAACTTCGAACTTTGAACTGAAATAAAACCATGTCTATATGGTGAAGGGTGTATGATAGAAGTGTCCAGACGTATGCACCCTGTATTTTAAGATTTTTTATTCCTCTTTTTAGTCAACTTTAGCATGAGTGTGTTCACTTATTCTAAGCAGTGTGTGTGTGTGTGTTGTAAATAAATCCAAACAATCTAAAAGCCATTCTTTTTTAAATCTCATTCTTTGTGCAAGGCTCCTCATAATATGGCCTGATAGCACACCTAATAGGGCCATTATGGGAGGGTCTTTGTCTTTCTCAGGTGTGAAATGCCACACATATTAATGAGAGATCACGCCCCTTCGCATAAAGCTTTCTCAAACAAAACACGTCATACACATTCTAAAAGACTTTATTGACTTATCTGAATGAGTAGTCAGGATGATTCTCACATAGTTTTGGAGCAAATATTCTAGACTATGTGATACAATTTTCAAAAGTCTTGTGAAGAAATAATCAATATGTGTTTTGTGGCCTTATTTCAGAAACTTTTAGTTTTAGTTTTTTCAATAACCATGCATAAATAATATTCTCTCAAAAATACAAACATGTACATACATGTTGCTCACATATTATGGTAGCCCCGTTTGTGCTATATAGAGTGAATTTACACCTTTGCCATTAACATGTTTATAAATAACTGAAAAAAGCACAAATGTCAGTGCATGTCAAAACATCCCAAGGGCCCCAAAAACCCCTTGGTCCCCAGAGGGTTAATATTAACTAGGCTACTTGTTTATTGCTACAATGTAACATTTGCAATCGTGATAATATTCAGCAAAACAGCTCCCTTAGTCGTGTTATGTTACTTAACTATATCATATGTTAAAAATAAAAAACATATGTGCTGCACATAAAAACATGTGCTGTTATGCTCATTTGTTTTGATTTCTCCACAAAAGTCTCTCACAAAGAGACAGTCAGCACGAGCCTCAACGAGTTCCCTAGGTATTTTTTGTCACTAAAGTTAAGCTACTTGTCTTTCACTTGTCCCGGACAAGCGTTAACGTCGGGCCGTGTTCATTCATGATTCTTTTTGTGCTGTAAAGTAAAACAGGTGATCGGTTCATGAGCGCTTGGCACTGTCGATTGCTTGAACTGATCTGTCACGCAACGTTAGAGCGCCAAAAAAGATTGCGACGACCATGGTCTCCCTCCAGTCAAATTAGCCCATTTCCAATTATTATTGTGAAGTTTACAGTGCTTGCAACTTCACCCCTCAACCTCAACTCATTGGATCTACACGATTCACATAAATTACATATTTTGATTCAAAAAGGCGAATTTGGCTGAAAAGTGACTAGTTTTAAAGATATGTATTATGAATACCCAGGACTAACTGTTAACCCAGGGTAAATTATAAGCAATGTGAAACAATAAGATAGCCCAAGATATACAAGATAGCCCAGTATTCTGTTGTGGTTTAGAATGACCCAGGGTTAAATATTTCAAATGTGAAAAGCCCTAAAATGATAACCAGTGAATAGTGAATCAAATCAATTCACTGTCAACTCAAAGATTCACATCTCTATAACATCCCTAGAAAAATCACAAAATTATTAGTTCAGAAATTAAAAAAAGTTCTCAAAGGGATTTGAGGAAATACCAGTGGGTGAGAGATGTTCACGTTGCGCTCTCATTTCTCTCAGTCGCTGAGCCATGCTGTCAGAGCGTTTTAAAGAGGGACTGTACACTATTCCACTTTCCTCATCAATAACGAATGGTGAAGTGTCAGAAACTATTTAAAAAAATAATAATTAAAAAAACCCCGCAAATTTGTTGAAAGAAATAAACATGAAATTAATGAAACAAATTTATGCTTTCCTCACCAACAGGGGATGAGGAGATCATGTCTTCCATCATCTTGTCAAATTTTTTTTTCAGTCGCCTGTCATTCTCAGGGGTCTTTATAGGAAAGTCTCGAGGCTGCATGCAACGGTGCTGCAAAAACAAATCAAACTTATTATTTCATTCGTATTTACCTAGATTTTTACAGCAACCAGTCAAAGTAAAAATATATGCATGTTCTTTTGTTTTCTTACGGTTCTTTTATTCAGAAGATGAAGTTTGGATTCTTCATTCTGAGCAGGAAAAAGATCTTCGTCTACATGTTCGTTACTCTCTTTGCATCTGCAAACATATCATGAATAGAATTCGAAAGGCTCATGAAAATGAAACATTGAGATCTAGAGACATCTAAAAGCCATCCAAAGAAATGCAACACAAAAAGAAAAGATCACTGATGGAGTCCGAGAACTAAAACTGGACCAGTGGCTAGTTGCATAAACTTAGCCACTATGTTAAGACTGTTTCTTAAAGCTATGGTATACGATTTCAAAGATTGTTCATTATTAATATCCTCGTTTAGATGCTGGTTATGGTTATATAGTACAATCCTAACAATATGAATAGAAAAAAGAATAAAAAAAATCTATTCACTCTATTGGCTGTACAGCCGCAGAGAAGTTGGCCAATGTAAGCTGTCCGGCCGGACAGCTTACATTGGTCAACTGCTCTCATCCAATTACCAGCTCCACTTGAAACTCCGCCTGGTGCTCGCGTCTCCACCGCACCCGCCCCCGCCCCCGCCCCCCTCCTGCGACATGAAATTGTGCGCGTAAGCAGCTGACAGTCTATGGTAGCTAGCTAAGTAGCATATCAGCAATGGATAAAAAAAAAAAAAAAGACAGCAGCAAGCGTCCCCTGCTTGCCCCTACAGTAAAGTTAGGACGAAAGAGAAAGTCATTAGAGGAACGAGCAGAGATTAAAAAAAAATTTGAAGAACGCCGAACTTTGAGTAGGATAAATATAGGGTCCACCATTGACCGTTGGAGGAAGCTTCAGGAAGATCTGGGATCTGGGACGGCTGACTTTTTGTTGAGCAGGTAAACATTTATTTATACTTTTATGGTGTGACGTGTTACATAAATAGCTTTTTATCAGTTTGACAACTTGCTCATGCTGCCGGTCGGCATTGGAATGTTAGCCGTTTAGCATCGCCTATCACGGGTCAAAGTAATTATATTTCTTGAAGTCCTTGAATATATTTCAGTAGGCCTAGCGGGTTTCTGTTCGAGCCGATCGAAATTTGAACAAGATGCGCTGTATGCTGCAATAACAATTACTGAAAACCTTAGCAATACTAGTAGTATTATACTAATGGTGGTGGGGAGTTTAGAACATTTCATGTGTTGCTAATCTTGCGTTGACGTGAACTCAAACGTGGCATTGAATTGTTGATGAAGCATGTATAATGTATAATTATGTATAATTTCGAACCTGCCAGACGTGAGAGGGCAAATGAGGAATTGCCAAGAACTGATGGCCGTCAAAGCCAATTAAATGCATGGTCCGAGGAGAATGAGTGGAGAGTTGGTGAAGTGTCCTGGTGAGTTGCTATCATTTAGCAACACAGCAATGAGCACTGGAGCTAGTCTACGAGCAGCAGTGCACCATAACGACACATATTTTTTTACTGTCATTGAATAGCACCGAGTGAAAAATCAACGTTTTCTTTTTATCTAGTGGCAGTGATCATGACGTTAGCTCAGATAAGTACCGGTAACCTTTGTCATAGTGTAGTACTGGTAAACTTTGTCTTTGTCACCTAGAAATAGAAGGCATCATGCTAGCTATATGGGCGTTTCTAAGCGTTTATCGCTTCCTCCGGTGGAAATGTTGTTGCAAACGTAGCCGCCGCGTGTCTGTCGCTGTGTTTGGCAGGTGCGTGTGGGCGGTATAGAGAGAGATAGGCAGATAGCATAACGTTAGCATAGATAGCTAGCAGCTAGATAAATAGATAGAAATATATAGTAGGTAGATTGACAACGTAGAGTTGGTCGCACGTCAGAGGCGCCTGCGCCATTGGATGTGCAGTTTGGCGCATATTCTATCTATCTATCTATCTATCTATCTGTCTCTCAAGGCGGGCTTTGGTAAATTCTCTCCCCAAGGTGACGTAATGCAATGCATTGTGGGGGAAAGGAGAATCGCTGCAAACCGCTGTAAGATAGTACCTACTTTTTCGTATTATATTCCGTTTTGTGATACCCAACAACATAAAATACAGTGGATAACAGTTTAGATGTTTATTACCAACAAGCAAATTGCACAAATTTGTTGAAAAATAAACCCTGCAACACGGCCTTTAAGAACTAATTTGACCAACTAGCAATTAGTCAAGATGTTATCAGTCTTACTTTTTCATTCAAATTAGACTGATCTACTTTTTATGTAACTGACTTTAAAAAGTTAGGACCAGTCTTGAAGAAAAGAATTAGATGGCTAACTTTTAAGACTAGTCTAAGCGGTTAAACAACCAGCTCCAGAGAACATGCTGTCACTGCCATTAAAGGACAAGTTCGGTATTTTACACTTAAAGCCCTGTTTTATGATCGTTTCTGATGAAATAGAACAGTTAAGATTGAAATTTGGACAAATGCTGCTGTCCCGAGAATTTTCGGTTTCTGTATTAGCACCCCCCACCTACACAATGGTTTCATAGGGGCACTGGAAGAATCATTCATAAAACGCATTAAACTTTAGTTTACAAAGATTTGAAACTCACCGAGTGGTCTGGGGTGTTCACTGATATGCTCACACAAAAATCGCTGCAAAAGATGCTTTCCAACAGGTTTTATCGTAGTTTTTGTCCAACTCCATTGACTTGTATTGGATGTTCTGTGAGGTACGTTATTACTCCGCCGCCGGAAACGGAAATGGGGTTGTTTGTATTCTTTCTGTAGTCTTATGCAGTCGCGGTATCGTAGGCTACGCTATCCAAACATTGGCAAAGGTGCATTATCGCCACCAACTGGGCTGGAGTGTCTATTATTCAAGCTCTCAACGGAAGAATGTCCGGTTGTGAGGCGTTTGGAAAAATAGGTCCACAGTTTTACAACGAATGGTAAAACACCTGTTGGAAAGCATCTTTTGTAGCGATTTGCCTGTGAGCATATCAGTGCTCACTGATATGATCAATTTTGATCATATCAATTTTTGATCAATTTGATCAATTTTTTGATCAATTTTTTTCCCATTCCACTGCATGTCATGTTTTTAAAAATCAAAAAAAAAAAAAAAAAAAAAAAGTACTCTGTGTGGTCAGCACTTCGACTCTTGAATGATGCTATTATGTTTATAATTGTTCATGAAATTTACGAAATTATATCTGATTTATGAACATTAGTTTAAACGTTATGCACTTTTTTACAGACAGTCATATTACTTCATTTCTTTGAATAAACAATTTAATGCTGTGCATTATTATTTGACTCATTGCACCCTCTTGTGGCCTTAAGGAGACAAGCCAAACGCTGTTTTTCCTCTAAATGAAATTATGCTTTTTAAATTCAAATTCAGCCTTTTTGACAGCCCTACTGCTGGTTTTATTGACATGTTGAGATGAACAAGCAGAAGATTAATTGTGTGTGCTACACATTTTACCTGGCTACCCAGTGGACAGAAACAATCCTTACACCCATTTTCTGGGCCTTCTTCCATGTGGATGGGCGGCCATGTTTGAAGACTACATGGGTCACTTGTTTGTTGAGTGTCTTAGATACCTGTAATTTAAAATGTGGTCATTTATTTTATATTTTAATACAAATTTCATTTGTAACAGTAGACAAATGTAAAAGTTATCACCTCTGCACCCATGTCCAACAGCTGCTGGATGAACGGATCAGAGTAATCCTCCATCCGGCTCGCAGACCACACATCAACATACGCCACCACGTCTTCAAAGGGAGAAACAGAACAGTGGATAAACAAATTCAAATGCACAAAAAAAAGTTTGTTTCATAATAATAATCAAGTTATGGCACCACTGGCAAATAATCTTCAAATGTTAAAACATGTATTCACATACAGGAATAAAGATCTTGGTATAATGTGTGGAGGTGTGGTTTATTGATAGCATATGATGGTATATGCTATCATAATCATACGATTGTAGGTATACAATCGTATACCTAATCATCCCCATATATACTGATTGGCTTAATCACGGTCTCCTCTCCACCAGTAAGCTGGTGTGTGGTGGGCGTTCTGGCGCACTATGGCTGCCGTCGCATCATCCAGGTGGATGCTGCACATTGGTGCTGGTTGAGGAGATTCCCTCTTCCATGTAAAGCGCTTTGAGTACCCAGAAAAGCGCTATATAAATGTAACAAATTATTATTGATATTTCACACTTTTTGAGAGTTGGAAAACCCTTGAACAAGCTAAAGCAAAGCAGGTCAGTCAGTTAACTCTGATTTGATACAATATACAGTGCTTAACAAATTTATTAGAGCACCACCCAATGTGAAATTTGTGACACATCTGCCCTATACTAATAGTTTTAGGCATGACAAATATTATGTTATTTAGTTATTATGTGTGAATAAAGACTATTTAGTTATTTCAGTTTGTTAAATGACAACACAATTTTTAGCTTTAAACAAAGTTTTTGACAGAATCCTAAAATATTTGTGTTTTCTCTATTATGACAGGTGGTCTAATGAGTTAAGCACTGTGCATATAAAATGTTCAAATTAAAATGTTCAGATTTCAAACTGACACTCTGCTATGAGACCATGTTAAAAAATGTGAACACAATTTTAATCCATGTTTTAAAATAAGAGCATCCTAGAGGACAGAAAATATCAGTAACACTTTACAACAAGGTTCTTAAGTTAACATTAGTTAATGTATTAAGATTAACTAACATGAACTAACAACGATCAATACATTTGTTACAGTATTAATCTTTGTTAATAAATATCCAGCTGTTCATTGTTTGTTCATTGTTCACAGTGCATTAACTAATGTTAACAAATACAACCTTTGATTTTAATAATGTATAAGTAAATGTTGAAATTAATATTAACTAAGATTAATAAATGCTGTAGAAGTATTGTTCATTCTTAGTTCATGTAAAATAAGGTAGTTAACTAATGAACCTTATTGTAAAGTGTTACCAAAATATCTCCTAATTGAAGAAATATCCATCAGTAACTAAGTTAACGTTACCTTTGAGGAATGATGTGGAAGTCATGACTGATTCTAAAGGTGTCCTTCTAAAACTGCACCAAACAACAGAAAATAAAACATGAAAACTCAACATGGTGCAAGCAAAGCAGATAATAAGCAGTAACGTTATAATATGCATTCAGTAAAGATTTTAAAGACATAAGTTATGCACAATCTGTCAATGAAAAGCAAAGCATGGTGAGTTAAAGTCCAGCAACTCATACCCGCCTCATGAAGTCTAACTCAAGATCAGCACATGTCAAAAGAATGAATCAATTAAAGGGGGCAAATATCAGAGGTAATTCTAAAAACCAAGCCGTAAATAACAAAACAGGAGCAAATGCAGAATTTTAACGTTAGATCACCCGTGGCGCAACTGTCCTATCAAACCAACATTTTCACATTTGTGGTGAGACGAAACATGTAAAATGTTTAGTAGGAAACAACGGGCGCTGTTCATTGCTCACCTTGACTGAGGAACAACGAATCAACAATGCGGAATTAACTTGTTTTTATTTTACCTCAATGTGCCGTTGACACACGTTGTTTTCATTTGACATTTCGCGGTAATGGTTCTTTTTCTTGTGTTGTTTTCTAGCGGTTAAGCAAACCAGTTTCTGGGGCATTACCGCCACCTACTGAACTGGAGTGTAGTGATGTTACGTACAGTAGATAAAACAACAGTGCAATTGTTTTGTGACTGTTCAAACAGCAGTGCCTTTTGGTCTGACATGAATGGCTACTGTTGCATAATGCTCAGTGATCTAAAAATTACATAACATTTAGTCTAATAATGGAAAATTGTAAAGATTCAGTTTTTACTAGTATTTTCATACTGGGGAAATTTATATTCATAAATGTAATTGCCTTAAAACAAAGCCATTTTTTTTTCAAAAAGAATTTTGGTTTTACTGTAAATCCTTGAGAATTTTAAAATTGAAAAGTGGAGGAAGATTAAATTGACGAAATGTAATTTATCAGAACACCCTGATATAAGCTATTACTATTTTTATTAGCCTATAAAAAAATAAATATTATTATTTCTCTTTCTATTTCCTTTTCCTTTTTATAGTTGTGCTCTGTTCTGTAGGAACCTCATAGGTTACTGTATTGCCTTATTGCAATTTCAATTGTACTGCAATAAAAAAAAGACCCAGCTAACAGGAACGCTCCCATAGCACTAATGTTCTTAAAAGTTATGTAAATGTTTGGACAAAACGTTCTTAAAATGTAATTAATAGCTAATATACGGTCTCTCGTAATGTTGAGAGAATTTTTTTTTAAAAAACCTATACAATATGTATTGGTACACCATTATTACAAAAAGGTATGCAGTGTATATGCTCTCACTAAATTGCTCCCAAATACTGTTGTATCATAATAGTAGATTAAGTACCCCTTAGTTATATAATACTTACAGTATAAATAATTTCTATAAATTAGTTCTCTTGGTTGTTACCCCTTTATTCCCCAAACTTTACCCTTATACTTTGTAAGTCCTTTATTGGTACACTATTACTGAAAGTTACACTGTAAATTCGTCTTAATTATGCAGTACTTTCCGGGCTGTAATCTAAAGCATTACCAAACAAGGTTCATGGAACATCCTTGAAATGTTATTTTTACTTGATGAACATTCTCATAACATTGAGAGAAAACATTCTTAGAACAACATTCTTGGAACGTCTTTATGATCTTTTTAATATTTGCTAAATGTTTTTGGAATGTTTGCATAAAATGTTTTGAGAACAATTATAAGGAAACATCCTGTGTTATTTGTCAAAGTCAAAGTAAATTTTTTGTATAGTGCTTTTCACAATACATATTGTTTCAAAGCAGCTTTACAGAAAATCACAATGTTATTATGTTTATTACATCTTATACCTTCATGCCTTATAGTCTCATTTAGCAGATTCCCAGTTTAGGGAACATTCTCAGAACTTTAGCTAGCGTTCTGACAAGGTTCTTTCAATGTTATGAATATAGTTTCTTCCAGTAATGTTAATGGACTTGCACAACTACTTCCGCGTTCTACTTATGGTGCGTTCACGTGCTATGGTAATTATGGTAAATACCAAAAGCCGACGTGGAAAATACACATGAACACCCCCTCATGTGGTATTTTCCACTGGGCAGCTCGTAGAATATTTTGATGCACGAGTTGCCGAGATGAGATAACCTTTGACCTTTTCAAAATGGCGGATAGCAACATGAGAGTCGTGAATGGTAAAAATATGTACTATTCATGATCTAGAAAATATACAGCATATTATTTACCGTTTGACTTGCTGTAGCAGATGACTTAAGCAATCTAAAATAGTTTTAGCTAAAAAACAGGTCTGGATCTCCATCTTTTTACCACATTACGACAACAAAAGCACTTGAACGCAACACACTGGTAAATACCAGTTCACAAGTGGAAAATATCATATTTTCCATAGCACGTGAACGCACCATTAGTACATATCGGGAGTTTCCGGTTAGAGCGTTCAGCGCACCTACATACATGATAACGCAGATTATCACTACCTTTTATGGATGCCAATTAATTAAAACAATGAATAATGATGTCTGTATTAATTATCTTGAGCCTGCTGAAATGTTCCTTAAGCCTATATTTTCTTTCCAACTGTGCATTCTGAAAAAATAAATAGGCTAAATATCCTATTTGTTCTAACCTGCAACAGTCCTATATGCTCGTCGTAATAAGTGTTTTTCTCTTACTGATATTTCATACCTGTTGAGTTTACATTTTTAAATTAATTTGACAAATAAAAAGGATTGCTTGTGTGCATTGACCAGTGCTTTATTCCAGTCTTTAGTTGAATGAATGCTCGCGAGGTGCCTGTAACGATGGTAAATAGGCTATTTAATTCATCTTAAACAGTAACGCACACAGCATAGAGGAGAATGACAGTCAACTACTTTGAATATTAATTAAGCATTTTGGGCATAAACATGTAGTAAAAAGATTGACATTGAAAAATGACACAGAATGATTAAAAATATTTAATCCAAATAAATAAATTCGTGTTCGTACTGATGTTAGTCATCTGTTGTTCTCACACACTTCAGCGTCGCGGTCACTAGTTTTATGAACACTGACACCCTGTGGTGAAATAATGGCGTATTTTTAACAGCCGCAGCTTTCTCAGATCGGTTTGATTTGCATTAAAACTTCCTTTTCCGATGTGTTTGGAAAATTCTGCACACAGTAAACATCAGAATATCCCTTCTCCTGTCAAATTTTTTTTCCAAATTTTTCAATTTTATTGCGGACACTCATTTTAGGTGACGTTTGTTCAACTCATTGACCACAGTACATTGAAAGTAAACATAACCGGAAATAAGAGATATGTATTATTTCCAAACGGAAGTGCGTCACGAGGCTCAGTGCAAGTGGCCCATAGAATGTTCGTTCAAAGTCTTAAGCTTTGACTTAAAGCTGCAGTCTGTAGTTTTTCCCCTTTGTCGCCATCTCTGTTCGAAATCTGCAATTGCAGTTATTCGCGGAATTATCAACTTTACGTGGGCTGTGCCTCGGCATGGCACAGTGTGGATCAATCCAATGTTTTGAGGAGAATGTGCGGCTGTCAGTCACCGCTCTGGTGTGGATACTGGCATTCAGAATCACAGATTCTACTTTTTGGAAGTATGACCAACATAAGAATTTTCACCGGAAAATGTCATCTGAACTTTACTTACTGAAGTAACATCCACTTTTGTTCTGACCAACTAAGGGGAAAAAAGCATTGCAGTAAATCACGCTGATTAAATCAAACGATTGCTTATCATATCACGTCAAACCATGCAAATTTTTTCATATCCGCCATCAAATTGATGTTTAATTAGGCTATATCAAGTGCTGTGAGAAAAGACCATAAATCTCCACCTCCAACATCCTCACAAGCAATATAGCCTACTAGCTGAGACACCTTCTTTATGTGTACAGATGTGATGTAATGACGCAAAGACATGCTCGAATTTCCTGCGTAAATCCACCAGTACCCTTGGAATTAAAAACATTATTACAAGCTTACCATTTTGAATCGAGCTAAGGCAAGCAGATAGTTTTGAACACTGGCTGGTTATGCACTTGCTCAAATATTTATTTTGGATAATTTTTAACCCAAACAAGTTATGGACTGCAGCTTTAAGTGTCAAAAAATTCTTAGTAAAAAGTAAGACTTCTATAAGAGCAGGATTCATTCTTAGAATTCTACACACTTAAAGGAGTGGTTCACTTTAAAATGAAAATTAGCCCATGATTTACTCACCCTCAAGTGAGGTGTATATGACTTTCTTCTTTCAGACGAATACAATCGGAGTTATATTAATAAACACCCTGACGCTTCTGAGCTTTATAATGGAAATGGATTGTAACCATTGCAACCATCAGATTGAAGCTCAAAAAAGTGCATCCATCCATTATATAGGAACTCCACACGGTCCCAGGGGGTGGTTAATAAAGGCCTTCTGAAGCAAAACGATGAGTTTATGTAAGAAAAATATTTATATTTAAAACTTTATAAAATAAAATTACTAGATTCCGGCCAAACGAACATACGGATTCGACTTAATGTAATGTATGCGACATACTGTGGATATTTACGCTACGCCATGACGCATTACGCTACTTCTGACGTCATAAGTTGCGTAAGTTGCTCTTACGCAATATGGCCTTTTGGTCGGAAGCTAGAATTTTACTTTGTAACGTGTTAAATATGAATATTTTTCTTACACAAACTCATCGCTTTGCTTCAGAAGGCCTTTATTAACCCCCCGGAGTCGTGTGTGTGCACTTTTATAATGGATGGATGCACTTTTTTGAGCTTCAATCTGATGATTGCAATCCACTGCCATTATAAAGCTCGGAAGCGTCAGGGTGTTTATTAATTAAATATAACTACGATTGTATTTGTCTGGAAGAAGAAAGTCATATACACCTGGGATGGCTTGAGGGTGAATAATGCTCTGGAATGGCGTTCCTTTTCTAATGTTGTCAGTTTGACGGCTTGGGTCGAATATCCTTAACCACTCCCCTCCAACCATCAGTCTGCTATGAGCGAGGGATGGAGAGGAGGTGCGCCAAAGTAGACCACCACCCTGTGGAAGCAATTTGGGATTAAAATCCTGCCATGATTCAAAACTGAAAATAAAGTTCTGAAAGGTTGAAACTAAATGTTCAAAACGTCAAAATCTTACAAAAAAAAGTTTTGCAAGATCGAAAAATAAGATTTGCAAGCTTGCAAAATATAAAAAAATAAAAATATCTGCAAACATTGTTTTTTTTTTTTTTGATTTCCTACTTCAGAACTTCAACATTTTATTTACGATGTTGCGCAAACAAATTTTCAGAGTTTCAAATTTTGTCACTGTTCTCCCACGGTATTAGTTAGTTTTCCAGGTTTGAAACCTCGCAAATGGTGATCTGAAAACTGGTGTGCGAATGAGTGAAAAACAGGTTTGTAACTCTGAAAACATAGTTTTGCAGGCTTGAAAATTGGTTAAAAAAAATAAAATCTCTGCAAGCATAATTTTATTTTTGAGTTTTCCCTCTTCACAAGTGCAACACTCTTTTTTTACGGTGTTGCACATTCATTTTTTCAGAGTTTCAAATTTGTCAGTGTTCTTCCACTGTATTTAGTTTGTTTTCCAGATTTGAAACCTTGTAAATGTTGATCTGAAAACTGGTGTGCGAATAGGTGAAAAAAGTTTTGAAACTCTGAAAACTGAGGGTCGACAGGGCGAAACTTGTTACATTACATTACATTTGCACTCATTTGCAGACTATTTTTTCAGAGTTGAGTTTACACAACACTCACTTCGCGGAGATACCCCCTCACAGTTGCAAGCTTGCGACTCACGTGATTTGTGGCAGCGTTATCACGCAGCTCTGCTCTAAAACTCTGAAATTCAGACTGAGCGCAAATGAAGCATCGCAACCTCGAAACTTAAAAAAAAAAAAAAAAAGCCTGGAGGGCGAGCCTTCTGCTCTTGGCCAATGCTTCGTTGTCTGCTGACGTACAGTCCAATCACAAGTCGTATTTACGGGAAACATGGGAGTGACCGACTGCTCCGCCAATCACGAAAGCGCACAGGATACTCAATAAGGATGCACGACTCTGGTCACAAGCGTCACAAGGCGGGCTGCAAGAAGAGCTGCAAGAAGAACCGCGCCATGGCTGTGAGAGAGGTGAACAACTTACTGTACCATGTTGTAACCATTAACTTTAGATAACTAAAAGCTAGCTAATACCTGTGAACTTATTAGCATGCTTGTGATTATTTCTATAGTTACTAGATAACCGAGGCTGTGTTCGAAACTTTAAAGTAAAGTTATGGTGATTTTTCCCGAGCAGATTCATCACTCCTCCTGACCAGGCCTAACTTTAACCCTCAACATGCCATAGTGAAATGTTCATTTTCATTCATTTGGGTTTCGTGGGGTGAAAAAATAGCCTACATTTGCTGCCGATGTAATTTCAAGTTAGCTTTTGGTAACCTTAAAAACTTATTTGGTAAGAAACAGTCGCATTGCATTTAGTAATCTACTGTTACATAAGACCAATATAAAGTTAAAGGGGGGTGAAATGCTCAGTTTCACTCAATCTCATGATAATCTTGAGTACCTATAGAGTAGTCTTGCATCCTTCATATCTCCAAAAAGGCGAGTGAGTGAGTGTGCGAGTGAGTGTGAGTGAGTGTGCGAGTGAGTGTGAGCGAGGGAGCGAGTGAGTGAGCGTGCGAGGGAGCGACAATTGCCTGGAATTAATAAATAAGAAGCAAATATAGCAGACATACACTCACCTAAAGGATTATTAGGAACACCTGTTCAATTTCTCATTAATGCAATTATCTAATCAACCAATCACATGGCAGTTGCTTCAATGCATTTAGGGGTGTGGTCCTGGTCAAGACAATCTCCTGAACTCCAAACTGAATGTCAGAATGGGAAAGAAAGGTGATTTAAGCAATTTTGAGCGTGGCATGGTTGTTGGTGCCAGACGGGCCGGTCTGAGTATTTCACAATCTGCTCAGTTACTGGGATTTTCAGAAGACTGGAAAAATGTTGCCTGGTCTGATGAGTCTCGATTTCTGTTGAGACATTCAGATGGTAGAGTCAGAATTTGGCGTAAACAGAATGAGAACATGGATCCATCATGCCTTGTTACCACTGTGCAGGCTGGTGGTGGTGGTGTAATGGTGTGGGGGATGTTTTCTTGGCACACTTTAGGCCCCTTAGTGCCAATTGGGCATCGTTTAAATGCCACGGCCTACCTGAGCATTGTTTCTGACCATGTCTATCCCTTTATGGCCACCATGTACCCATCCTCTGATGGCTACTTCCAGCAGGATAATGCACCATGTCACAAATCTCGAATCATTTCAAATTGGTTTCTTGAACATGACAATGAGTTCACTGTACTAAAATGGCCCCCACAGTCACCAGATCTCAACCCAATAGAGCATCTTTGGGATGTGGTGGAACGGGACCTTCGTGCCCTGGATGTGCATCCCACAAATCTCCATCAACTGCAAGATGCTATCCTATCAATATGGGCCAACATTTCTAAAGAATGCTTTCAGCACCTTGTTGAATCAATGCCACGTAGAATTAAGGCAGTTCTGAAGGCGAAAGGGGGTCAAACACAGTATTAGTATGGTGTTCCTAATAATCCTTTAGGTGAGTGTATAATCAGGAGGACGTGGAGGCGCCGGTGCGATCTCTTGCGCGTGAACTGGAGCTCGTCTCATAAATGAACCGAAACTCGGCGTATAGGCTAGGCCTACTTGCCTCACAGACATGATAAATAAATAGAAAGCTTAAAATGTCTACTTTTAAACAAAATTCAAAACGAAATGATAAAATTTTAGGCTACAGTAGCCTAGTGAGGTAAGGTCAGGTTTGCCGATGTGCGTTATATTTATTTATTTATTTTTATCCCATGTGCGCCGATCGGAGACGAGTTCACTGCTGATATTCTGGGGATACAACATAGCCAATAGGCTACACTAGGGACTTTAGCCTTTAAATATCTTTGCTGCATTGGATCAGTCTCCTTTCTAGAACAGCCGAGAGCTTTCTAGCCTCGCGGCAGCAGCGCCTTGCATCGCTCAGACCTTAAAACAGTCACCGCCGCGGATGCGGTTTCAAAAATTGATCAAAAAACGTTGGTGCGGACAGATGATGAGTTTTGTGATGCGGTTGCGGATGAAATAATAATAGCCCATCTGCGCATCTCTAATACAAATGGAATGTTATTATGTGTCATGGAACATTGCGCTCCTCAACTCGCGAAAGATCGGATTTGCTCCATCTTTTGATAATAAGTTTTGTTTAGAAAACCTTGAATCCATGTAAGACACAATATCATTAGACATAATCCATGTCATTAGAATCAATGAATCCATGTCATTAGACACAACGTGCACACATATGCAGGCCAATGTTTTGTTTTGTTTTTTTTGCGGTGATGACGGTGACGAGCTCAGACCCGCGGTTGGAGTCACGTGACCGAGGTATTGCGGTAATGCGGTAACCGTCCCAGCCCTAGCGAGTGAGCGAGTTAGTGTGTGCGAGCGAGTGTGCAAATGAGTGAGCGAGCGAGTGAGTTAGCGAGTGAGTGAGTGAGCGAGTGAGCAAGGGAGCAAGGGAGCGAGTGAGTGAGTGAGTGAGTGAGTGAGTGAGTGAGTGAGTGAGTGAGTGAGTGAGTGAGCGAGTGAGCGAGTGAGCAAGGGAGCGAGTGAGTGAGTGAGTGAGTGAGTGAGTGAGCGAGCGAGTGAGTGTGCGAGTGAGTGAGTGAGCAAGTGAGTGTGCGAGCGAGTGAGTGAGTGTGCGAGTGTGCGAGCGAGTGAGTGAGTGTGCGAGTGAGTGAGTGAGCGAGTGAGTGAGTGAGCGAGTGAGTGAGTGTGCGAGTGAGTGTGCGAGCGAGAAATGCGTGAAGCTCAAGCTGGACGTTTGTACAATTACAAGGTTTAACTTGCTGAAGTGTGTGTGTGTAGGTCTAAGGACAGCATGTATCACGCGCTGGGCTACAGCAGTATTCTGGCCATGCAGGCTACCATGACCTTCGAGCACAAAGACATCCAGACCGGAATGGCCACCATCAAAGATGCCTTACAGACCTGCCAGAGGTGCGGCTCACACACTCTGATGTTCTGAAGCTTCTGGACTCTGATGTTCTGATGTTCTCCGTCTGTCCGCAGGTTCAGGAAGAGAAACTCTGTGGTCGGGTCCATTTCCAGCCTGCTGTCCAAACAGTCGTCAGACAGCCTGAGAGACGGTAAATGTGTGTGTGTGTGTGCGTGTGTGTGCGTGTGTGTGCGTGTGTGTGCGTGTGTGTGCGTGTGTGTGTGTGTGTGTGTGTGTGAGAGACACTGTACGGGTCTGAATGTGTTTGTGTGTGCACATGAACTTTAATGATATCCCATTCTTAATCCGTAGGGTTAAATATGGAGTTGAAACCCCTGAAAAACAACCCCACACCATAACCCCCCTTCCACCAAACAACCCTACACCATAACCCCCCCTCCACCTAACCCCCCCTCCATCAAACAACCCCACACCATAACCCCCCTCCACCTAACCCCCCCCTCCACCAAACAACCCCACACCATAACCCCCCCTCCACCAAACAACCCCACACCATAACCCCCGCTCCACCAAACAACCCCACACCATAACCCCCGCTCCACCAAACAACCCCACACCATAACCCCCCCTCCACCTAACCCCCCCTCCACCAAACAACCCCACACCATAACCCCCCCTCCACCAAACAACCCCACACCATAATCCCCCCTCCACCAAACAACCCCGCACCATAATCCCCCCTCCACCAAACTTTACACTTGGCATAATGCAGTCAGTCAGTTCTTACTCGTTTGTGTGTGTGTGTGTGTGTGTGCAGAGGAGATGCATGCGGAGATCTGCTACGCTGAGTGTTTGCTGCAGAAAGCCACACTAACATTTGTACAGGTCAGTGAACCGTTTCACTTCAGTCCATTGTGTTTACATCGGCTTGACCAATTACTTGGCAACAGTTTGGTTTTAAAATACGATACGATATTTCATCATTAGTAATCCAAACTGAACATGTTATAGCAGCAAAAACATAGACTTGCACACAAACCAATGAAATCAAACAAAATACACACAAAAAATAACGGTAACGCTTTACAATAAGGTTCATTAGTTAACATTAGTTAACTACATTAGTTACTGTGAACTAATAATGAACTGCATTTATACAGTATTAATTAATCTTTGTTAATGTTAATTTCAACATTTACTAATACATTATTAAAACCTTGTTAACATTAGTTAATGCACTGTGAACTAACATGAACAAACAATGAACAGCTGGACTTTAGTTAACTAACGTTAACAAAGATTAACAAATACAGTAACGAATGTATTGCTTATTGTTAGTTTATGTTAGTTCATACATTAACTAATGTTAACTAATGAACCTTATTGTAAAGTGTTACCAAAATAACATCCGCATGCGCCATGTGAACGGCTATTCATATTACTAAACCATGCCTAAAATATAACCTAAGAATATGTATTGCAATAATAAATCAAGATTTATGGAAGCTTGTTTCCACCACACAATAAAAAAAGGCAATTGCAAGTTTATTTGCAATTCTGAGAAAAAAGTCCATCAAGACAATCTTACAATTGTGAGGGGGAAAGTCAGAATTTTTAGATAAGTCACAATTACCCTTTCTAGGTTTTTTTTTTGGAAACAAGCTTTTGTAATATTAATAAAGATAAATATGAAATATAAGACAAATATCACATTTATACAAATATACACATTATATTATACACTGCCTTCTGTTTATTTCAGGATGAAAACATGATCAGTTTTATTAAAGGAGGAATCAAAGTACGCACAAGTTATCAAATTTACAAGTGAGTCTGAAATCAACAATAATGGATGGTTGTTGACTGTATTAAAAATATGATTTAATATACTGCATGAAAGCCATACAAATATTGTATTTATATTATAAACCGTTTTTTCAGTTATTGCATATAAGCAACCGTTATGTATTATTATATTTTAATATAATATATTATATAATATAAAATAATTCAATTCACATTTATGTGTATAGCTCTTTTCACAACACACATCATTTCAAAGCAGCTTTACAGAAAATGCATGAGTCCATATTATAATATAGAAGGATCTGTTATCAGAGGAAACTAAGTTATGTATTTCAGAAATGTACATATACAATATAATTTATTAATTTTAACAATGTAATAATCTAAGGCAGAAACAATGAGCTCATTGAAGTAATGCATACTTGGTTGTTAACAAATGATTGACATTTATCTAATAATATTTAATACAATTTAAAATAATATAATTTATACTAATATATGGTAATGTAATATAATAATTGATATTATATTATATTTTTTGCGAACAACTGTTTTCAATAAATAATCAATTTAGAGATAAAATACATTAGACAATTATCCATCTCATATTGTGTGTGTGTGTGTGTGTGTGTGTGTGTGTGTGTGTTTAGGGACTGCCAGAATGTGTCGAACATGCCTCAGGGAGTGGGCGGAGACAGCGAGGCCTTCAGACAGTTTGAGGGCGGAGTCAAGCTGGGGATTGGCTCCTTCAACCTGGTCAGTTAATGAGACAGGAAGTGCAGAAATTACCGTGAGAGTCATTGTGCATGTGGATAAACTAGAAGTGATGCTTGAACTCTGTGTGTCAGATGCTGTCTTTACTACCGGCACGAATCCTGCGACTGCTGGAGTTCATCGGCTTCTCAGGGAACCGAGTGAGTAACTGGTGGAGAAAGAAATTAAGCTTTCCGGAACTTTGAATCTAACGAACAATTGCTTTGCAAAATGATTCACAGATTCGAAGCACTTGAAAGTTCACACGATAAACCAAATACCAATGTTTTATTGAAGATGTAATCTAGAGGTCGACAGAGATGGGTTTTGTCTCTGGCCGATGCCGATATTTAGAAATCAGGGCGGCCGATATATAATGCCGTTTTTTTGTTGTTGTTGTTATTTTTTTCATATGTTTGGCCGGTTTTCATCTCATAAAATCTGACCATTAATAAGTAGTGATACAGAAAATTGCTTAAATTAAACATTTATTGAACAGCACAAGCCTCTCCAATCAGTGTACTTGTAAAATAAAATAAAAAATCTTATTGTTCATGGAAATCTGTTAAGTTTAGCGGAGATTCACTCCTGACAGCAAAATGGAAATATTTGCACGAGTTTCTAACATTTACAGATGAAGAATATACACTGCCGTTCAAAAGTTTGGGGTCGGTACGATTTTTAATGTTTTTAAAAGAAGTCACTTATGCTCACCAATGCTGTATTTATTTCATTAAAAATACAACAAAAAACAGTAATATAGTGAAATATTATTACAATTTAAAATAACTGTTTTCGATTTTAATATATTTTAAAATATTATTTATTCCTGTGATCAAAGCTGAATTTTCAGCATCATTACTCCAGTCTTCAGTCACATGATCCTTCAGAAATCATTCTAATATGATGATTTGATGCTCAAGAAACATTTATGATTATGATCAATGTTGAAAACAGTTGTGTACCATTTTTTTTAGGATTCTTTGATGAACAGAAAGTTAAAAACAACAGCATTTATTTGAAATAGAATCTTTTGAAACATTATAAATGTCTTTACTGTCACTTTTGATCAATTTAATTCCTCCTTGATGAATAAAAGTATTGATTTATTTCATTTATTTCCCCCAAAAAATAAAATAAAAATACTTACTGACCCCAAAGTTTTGAACGGTAGTGTTTAATGTTACAAAAGATTCTATTTCAGATAAATGCTGTTCTTTTGAACTTTCTATTTATCAAAGAATCCTGAAATAAAAATGTAAATAACTGTTTTCAACATTGATAATAATGAGAGATGTTTCTTGAGCATCAAATCAGCATATTAGAATGATTTCTGAAGGATCATGTGACACTGAAGACTGGAGTAATGATGCTGAAAATTCAACTTTAAAATCACAGGAATAAATTATATTTTAAAATATATTAAAATCGAAAACAGTTATTTTAAATTGTAATAATATTTCACAATATTACTGATTTTTTGTTGTATTTTTATTAAATAAATACAGCATTGGTGAGCATAAGTGACTTCTTTTAAAAACATTAACAATCGTACCGACCCCAAACTTTTGAACGGCAGTGTACCTGTGAAATGTAAGTTATGCGCTGAGGAAAGCACTACATCTCAAACACATTAAACAGCGCCAGTATCTGTCCGTCAGTCAGCACATGCGTCTGACTATTTTAATATAAAGTTTGTCTCGTGTTTAGGACAAATTGGATAATGCACTTTCCCCGCACAGCTCACTGCTTCCTCCGCTATTTTTCAGATTAGCTCATATCAAACTACTGTAGGCTATATTGATATAAACAACAGTATTGTCTCATTCCATATTGTTTATTAAAAACATATCGATATAGCGTACAAACCCAATATGGCTCTAGTATGTCCGTTTATGCTCAGGAAGACATGAAAGAGTTTACTATTCGGTTTACAAACTGGATGCGTGTTGCTCACTGATCGGCCGGCCAATCAATCGGTCGACGTCTAATGTAATCTACAAACACACACACACACACACTCTAACGGTTGCTGTTTCTCTCCTGCAGGAGTTCGGTCTGTCTCAGCTGCGGGACGGTGCCTGTGGTCACAGTCTCAGATCAATCCTGTGTGTGCTGACGCTGCTCTTCTACAACACTTACGTCTCTCTGATACTCGGTAACCAACGCTGAAACACACTTTTGGTTACAGAGGAAAACTGGGCATCAGATGGGATCTAAAATCAGCTATATATATATTTATATACACTATGTTGCCAAAAGTTTTGGGACGTCTGCCTTTACATGCACATGAACTTTAATGACATCCCATTCTTAATCTGTAGGGGTTAATATGGAGTTGAAACCCCTGAAAAACAACCCCACACCATAATCCCCCCTCCACCAAACAACCCCACACCATAACCCCCCCTCCACCAAACAACCCCACACCATAACCCCCCCTCCACCAAACAACCCCACACCATAATCCCCCCTCCACCAAACAACCCCACACCATAACCCCCCCTCCACCAAACAACCCCACACCATAACCCCCCCTCCACCAAACAACCCCACACCATAACCCCCCCTCCACCAAACAACCCCATACCATAATCCCCCTCCACCAAACAACCCCACACCATAATCCCCCCTCCACCAAACAACCCCACACCATAACCCCCCCCTCCACCAAACAACCCCACACCATAACCCCCCCCTCCACCAAACAACCCCACACCATAATCCCCATCCACCAAACTTTACACTTGGCACAATGCAGTCAGGCAAGTCCCGTTCTCCTGGAAAACGCCAAACCCAGACTCGTCCATCGGATTGCCAGACAGAGAAGCGTGATTCGTCACTCCAGAGAACACGTCTTGAGCTAATCTGAAGGCCACAGAAGTTTAGAGGACTGTAGATATTGACTCTGCAGAAAGTTGGTGACTTCTGCGCACCGTGAGCCTCAGAATGCGCTGACCCGACCCTCTCTGTGATTTTACGTGGCGGAGTTGCTGTTGTTCCCACTTTGTTATAATCCCACTAACAGTTGACCGTGGAATATTTAGTAGTGAGGAAAGTTCACGCATGGACTTATTGCACAGGTGGCAACCTATCACTGTACCACGCTTGAGTTCACTGAGCTCCTTAGAGCGACCTGTTTGTAGAAGCACTATATTGCCAAAAATATTGGGATATCCCTTCAAATCATTGAATTCAGGTGTTTCAATCACTTCCATGGCCACAGTTGTATAAAATCAAGCACCTAGGCATGCAGAATGCTTCAAGTCTGGGTTTGGCGGTTTCCAGGAGAACGGTTCTCGCCTGACTGCATTGTGCCAAGTGTAAAGTTTGGTGGAGGGGGGGTTATGGTGTGGGGTTGTTTGGTGGAGGGGAGATTATGGTGTGGGGTTGTTTTTCAGGGGTTGGCCCCTTAAGTTGCAGTGAAAGGAACTCTTAATGCTTCAGCATACCAAGACATTTTGGACAATTTCATGCTCCCAACTTTATGTAAAGTTTGTGGATGTTACTGTTCCAGCATGACTGTGCTCCAGTGCACAAAGCAGGTCCATAAACACATGGATGAGGAGTTTGGTGTGGAGGAACCGGACTGGCTACACAGAGTCCTGAACTCAACCTGATAGAACAGCTTAGGAATGAATTACATCGGAGACTGAGAGCTTCTCGTCCAACATCAGTGCCGGACCTCACTAATGCACTTCTAGAAGAATGGATAAAAATCCCCATTAACCTTGACATTAATCCCTAAACCTTGTGGAAAGCCTTCCCAGAAGAGTTGAAGTTGTTATTGCTGCAAAGAGTGGCCAACTCCATATTAAACCCTTCGGATTAAGAATGTGATGTCATTAATAGGATGTTCATGCACATGTAAAGGCAGACAACCCAAAACTTTTGGCAATATAGTGTATATATCAGTGCATTTTATTTAGTTTTATTATAATTGTATTCATATTTTTAATTAGCTTTTATTTTATATTTTAATATGTTAATTTTAGTAAAAAAATTAGTCCTTTCATTGTGCTTTTGTCAGTTTATGTATTTTTTTAATTGCTATTTAAGTTTAATTTATTTATATTTCAGTTCCGGTTTTAGTTAGTTTTTATTTATTTCCAGTTAATAATTTTAGTGCTTCAAATTAAACTTATTTCAGTTTATTGCCAAGTCAACATTTCTTTTATTTTGTTGTTATAAATTTTTATTTCAGTTTTCGGCCTAGTTTTATTAGTACATCAAGTTAAACTGAATGAAAATGAGAAATGATGCAATGGCAAGTTTTTTTAATAATATATTAATTTCAGTTGAATATATATAATAATAAATAAATAATATATTTTATATTAATTTACTTTCGACGCGTCCAGTCTGAAAATCGGGGGGAAAATCATATGTTGTATTCCAGACTTCACTTGAATCTTGAATCTTGAATCTGCCATGTTTGTGTTTTATTGTGAAGTTGTCCTGTTCATGCAGCTGCTGTTTGTGTTGTAATACTCAGTGTTTATTGTGTGTTTAAGGCACTGGGGAGGGAAACCTGGTGGAGGCCGAAGCTCTGCTGGAGCCGTACATAGAGAGATTTCCTCGAGTGAGAACCTCAACACACACACACACACACACACACACACACACAGATGCGTGCAGGGCTCCTTGTTTTGTGGCGGCTTTGATCCATTGAACACAAATATGATGCTTGGAGCCCCGGACAATCACACAGAGACTCACACACACACACTCTCACTCACACACACAGACACACACACACACACACACACTCTCTCTCTCTCACTCATACTCACACACTCACTCACTGACACACACACACACACACTGACTCACACTCTCAAACATACACACACACACACACACTCTCTCACACACACACACACACTCACTTTCCTCAAAGCACTGCAAGCTCACATTCAGCCCTGCCTACATAATTGAAAGCCACGCCCACATCTGAACATCCAATCATCAACCGATGCATAGAAACCCCGCATTACATGTTTTCTGTTCAGTAATCCGTTACTCTGTTACAATAATCTGTTACTCTGTTACAATAATCCGTTACTCTGTTACAATAATCTGTTACTCTGTTACAATAATCCGTTACTCTGTTACAATAATCCGTTACTCTGTTACAATAATCTGTTACTCTGTTCAGTAATCCGCTACTCTGTTACAATAATCCGTTACTCTGTTACAATAATCCGTTACTCTGTTACAATAATCTGTTACTCTGTTACAATAATCCGTTACTCTGTTCAGTAACTTGTTACTCCGTTACAATAATCCGTTACTTTTGTTACAATAATCCATTACTTTTGTTACAGTAATCCGTTACTCTGTTCAGTAATCCGTTACTCTGTTACAATAATCCGTTACTCTGTTCAGTAATCCGCTACTCTGTTACAATAATCCGTTACTCTGTTCAGTAATTCGTTACTCTGTTACAATAATCCGTTACTCCGTTACAATAATACAATAATCCGTTACTCTGTTACAATAATCCGTTACTCTGTTACAATAATCCGTTACTCTGTTACAATAATCCGTTACTCTGTTCAGTAATCCGTTACTCTGTTCAGTAATCCGTTATTCTGTTACTATAATCCGTTAACTCTGTTCAGTAATCCGTTACTCTGTTACAATAATCCGTTACTCTGTTACAATAATCTGTTACTCTGTTCAGTAATCCGTTACTGTTACAATAATCCATTACTGTTCAGTAATCTGTTACTCCGTTACAATAATCCGTTACTCTGTTCAGTAATCTGTTACTCTGCTACAATAATCCGTTACTTTTGTTACAATAATATGTTACTCTGTTCAGTAATCTGTTACTCCTTTACAATAATCCGTTACTTTTGTTACAATAATATGTTACTCTGTTCAGTAATCTGTTACTCTGCTACAATAATCCGTTACTTTTGTTACAATAATCCGTTACTCTGTTACAATAATCCGTTACTGTTTAGTAATCTGTTACTCTGTTCAGTAATCCGTTACTCTGCTACAATAATCCGTTACTTCTGTTACAATAATCCGTTACTCTGTTATAATAATCCATTACTCTGTTCAGTAATCCGTTACTCTGTTACAATAATCCGTTACTCTGTTCAGTAATCCGTTACTCTACTACAATAATCTGTTACTCTGTTACAATAATCCGTTTCTCTGTTCAGTAATCCGTTATTCTGTTACACTAATCAGTTACTCTGTTCAGTAATCCGTTACTCTGTTGCAATAATCCGTTACTCTGTTCAGTAATCCGTTACTCTTTTACAATAATTTGTTACTCTCTTCCAATAATCCGTTACTCTGTTTCCTGCTGATCACGAGCAGCTCAACTCTGTGTTTGTGTTCCAGGGCTCCATCATCCTGTTTTACTCGGCTCGGATCGCCCTACTGAGGGGAAACTTCGAGAAGGTGAGGGTGTGTGACGTCTGCGCTCATGTGTGCAGCCGTGGCTCGTGTGGTAATGTGTGTGTGTGTGTGAATCCCTCAGGCTGTGGTGAAGTTCCAGGAGTGTATCGCGACGCAGCAGCAGTGGCGTCAGGTGCATCATCTGTGTTACTGGGAGCTGATGTGGTGCCACTCCTTCCAGCAACAGTGGACCGATGCGTACCGATACGCTGATCTACTGTGCAGAGAGAGCCGCTGGTCTAAGGTAACACACACACACACTCACTCGCTTACACACTCACAGACCAAAAACTTTCCTGAAGCATGATGAGTGTGTGTGTGTGTGTGTGTGTTTGTTGGTTGGTTTCAGGCCATCTACGTGTATCAGAAAGCTGCTATTCTGAGCATGATGTCGGAGGAGGAGGTGAAGGCGAGCGGAGAGAGTATCGTGGATCTATTCAGGTGTGTGTCTCTCTCTCTCATCAGCGTGTGTGTGTGTGTGTGTGTGTGTGTGAGGCTGATGCTCTGGTGTTCCTCAGGCAGGTGGAGGGACTGAAGCAGCGTCTGGCCGGGAAGTCCATCCCCACAGAGAAGTTTGCCGTGAGGAAATCCCGGAGATACTCGGCGGCCGTGCCTGTCAAACTGGTGATTCCTGCGCTGGTGCGTCTCTCTCACTCACTCACTCACTTTCTCTCTCACTCACACACACACACACACACTCACACACACTCACTCACTTTCTCTCTCACACACACACACACACACACACACACACTCTCACACACACACACACACACTCACTCACTTTCTCTCTCACACAGACACTCACTCACTCACTCACTCTCACTTACACACTCACTCACACACACTCACTCACTCACTTTTACACACTCACTCACACACACACACAACGAATAAACACATGTAAATCAAGGGAGCAGAAGTCATGCATCTATGGTTCCTCACACAGGAAATGATGTACGTGTGGAATGGCTTCACCATCGTTGGGAAACGAGCGGATTATACAGAGAGTTTACTGGTGACCATCGAGCGAGCGGAGGAGCAGCTGCGCAACGATCCCAGTGAGTCCAGATCAGATAAAAGGAGGAGTTCACTTCAGAATCAAAATATTCTGATAATTTACGTCATTCAAGATGTGCATGTCTTTCTTTCTTCAGTCGAAATGAAATTAAGGTTTTTAAAGGAAAACACTCCAGGTTTTTTCTCCATATAGTGACTTCAATGGAGTCCAACGGGTCGAAGGTCCAAATGTGAGTTTCAGTGCAGCTTCAAAGTCTTGACACGATCCAGCCGAGTAATAAGAGTCTTATCTAGACAAATCAGTGGACATTTTATAACAAAATAAACATTTATATACTTTTTAACCACAAATGCTCGTCTTTCACTAGCTGTGATGCGACACACATTTTGTAATCAGTTTTAAAGCTAACGCGTGTTCCGGTCCATCAGTCGTTTCATCCGACCTCCGGCCGTATGTCTATGGACACTCGGGTGAAGAGAGGGACGGAGCTGTCAGCTCTTCAACTCCCACCTCCGGCGGAGCTTGGACCAGTTCCCGAGGGAGTCTGGAGATATTGAGTCCGAGTGGACCATGTTCTCCACCTCCATTGTCGATGCAGCCGCTCGGAGCTGTGGCCGTAAGGTCTCCGGTGTCTGTCGAGGCGGCAATCCCCGGACACTGGAAGTAAGGGATGCCGTCAAGCTGAAGAATGAGTCCTATCAGGCCTGGCTGGCCTGTGGGACTCCTGAGGCAGCTGACGGATACCGGCAGGCCAAGCGGACTGCAGCCCGGGTGGTTGTGGAGGCAAAAAATCGGGCCTGGGAGGAGTTTGTGAGGCCATGGAGAAGGACTACCGGTTGGCCTCGAAGAGATTCTGGCAAACCGTCCAGCGCCTCAGGAGAGGGAAGCAGTGCCCTACCAACACTGTTTACAGTGGAGCTGGGCAGCTGTTGACCTCAACTGGGGATGCCGTCGGACGGTGGAAGGAATACTTCGAGGATCTCCTCAATCCCACCGACACGTCTTCCATTGAGGAAGCAGAGCCTGAGGGCTCGGAGGTGGACTCGTCCGTCACCCAAGCTGAAGTCACCGAGGTAGTCAAGAAGCTCCTCTGTGGCAAGGCATGAGATTCTCCCTGAGTACCTCAAGACTCTGGATGTTGTGGGGCTGTCTTGGCTGACACGCCTCTGCAACATCGCGTGGCGGTCAGGGACAGTACCTCTGGACTGGCAGACCGGGGTGGTGGTCCCTCTTTTTAAGAAGGGGGACCGGAGGGTAGGGGTGGGAGATATTGACAAAAATGAATATCTCGATATTTTTTTTCAATATCTCGATATCGATATTCAGACGATATTTTTGCAATCCTTCAAAGAAATGTGTGCAAACTGGCAAAGAAGGTTCAGTTGGTCTTTTGACTTGCTGCATTTGACCTATTATTGTATAGAATTACTAGTACATAAAGATATGAGACATTATTGATTTAAAGACTCCTAAACTTTTTAAAATAATAATATATTATTCAATAAAGTCTTTATTGTTCTTTTATATTTTTAATAGGGATGTAACGGTTCACAAAATTCACGGTTCGGTTCAATACGATACAGTGGTGTCACGTTCGGTACGTTTTCGATACAGCAAAAATAAAGAAATGCCATAGAAATTTCCTATTTATTAAAAGAAAAATTATTTTTAAATAAGTGTGAGTTTTCCTACATCTTGAAACTTTTAGTTTTATAAATGGGGGTAATCTTTGAAGGATGAACAAATAATGTTTTGGTCATCACATTAAAAATAACATTTAAATAACATTTGAGTTTTGAAGTGCTGGAAAAAGATGTGTGACGTACTTGAAAGCATTTTAATATTTCTGCCAAACTTCCATGGTTACAAGTTAGTGTTACTACCATAGACTGTAAAAATATATTAAATCCATGGTGAATGATCTGTGGACTTAAAACCTATAACTAGTTCATTCATGGAACAATGTTTCTCCTGGTTTCCACGTCAGCGCTGTTTGATCAGTTAATAACGGAGAAATTGTAACGCTTCTCACTAGATCTCGCAGAGATGTTATTAGCCTACTTAAGTGGCGAATTCAAATGCTTAGTTTACTGGATTTCTTATGTAGTTACGGTGTCGCTTAATCAAGATCGGCTCGCGCTGCACTGACATTCGTCCGAACTGATAAACGGTCCGTGAAGCACAAAACAATGAGTTTCGTTCCGCTTTCATTACATTTGCCATTTGATGTTGCGCAACGTTGTGGTGTTCGCCCCAGCGCGGATTTTGGTCGGCAGGAAAAATGGTCCAACCACCGGAATGGTTCGGTTTGTAATGCGTAACGTTACCGAACCGATCTCTTGGGAAAATGTATTCCATCTTTTGGACTCATTATACAACGCAATTTTCTAATGATGCAATCACAAAGCTCGCCACTTGAGGACGCCACAGACATTTAAGAAAAACGTTTTAACTTCAGACTTCATTTTTCCGCAAACAACGCATATTTTGCCTTTTCTAGCAGCTATTTTATTAATCGTACATCGGCTTTACTCTTTACGATTTTGGATTGTTGCTTCAACCTAAGAAACGTCATAACACACAGGTAAGAACTTCGTTGTTGTATATTGCAAATTAGTAGCAGCTTACTCTCGTGCAATTGAGGAACGATCGTGATTTTGTACAAAAAATAAAATAAAATACAGTCAAACAAAACCCTACAGTATTAAAATCGCTACATATAATTGTTTAGAAAGTTATAGTGTGCGTTATTTGTTTTCTCTTTAACTTCCTTCAGCTCTTTTCATGTTTGGGGGGTCGGATTGTACAAATTATGAAATATTCGATATCCCAATTTTGCATATCGTCCAGACAACAATTTGGATATTATCGTCTAAACGATATATCGCCCACCTCTACCGGAGGGTGTGTTCCAACCACAGGGGGATCACACTTCTCAGACTCCCCGGGAAAGTCTATGCCAGGGTACTGGAGAGGAGAATTCGGCCGATAGTAGAAACTCTGATTCAGGAGGAACAGTGCGGTTTTCGTCCCGGTCGTGGGAACCCTGGACCAGCTCTATACCCTCTTCAGGGTGCTTGAGAGTTCATGGGAGTCTGCCCAACCAATCCACATGTGCTTTGTGGATTTGGAGAAGGCATTCGACTGTGTCCCTCGCGGCATCCTGTGGAGGGTGCTCTGGGAGTATGGGGTCCGGGGCCCTCTGCTAAGGGCTGTCCGGTCCCTGTACGGCTGGAGCAGGAGTTTGGTTCGCATTGCCGGCAGTAAGTCAGACTTGTTCCCGGGGCAGGTTGGACTCCTGCAGGGCTCCCCTTTGTCACCGGTTCTGTTCATAATTTTTATGGACAGAATTTCTAGACGCAGCCAGGGGCCGGAGGGGGTCCGTTTGGGGACCACACGATTTTGTCTCTGCTATTTGTGGATGATGTTGTCGTGTTGTCCTCATCAGACCAGGACCTTCAGCATGCACTAGGACGGTTTGCAGCCGAGTGTGAAGCGGCTGGGATGAGAATCAGCACCTCCAAATCCAAGGCCATGGTTCTCAGTCGGAAAAAGTTGGCTTGCTCTCTTCAGGTTGGTGGAGAGTTCCTGCCTCAAGTGGAGGAGTATCTTGGGGTCTTGTTCACGAGTGAGGGAAGGATGGAGCGGGAGATTGACAGACAGATCGGTGCAGCCTTTGCAGTAATGCGGTCGATGTACCGGTCTCTCGTGGTGAAGAAGGAGCTGAGCTGCAAGGCGAAGCTCTCGATGTACCGGTCGATCTACATTCCTACTCTCACCTATGGCCATGAGCTGTGGGTCAGGACCGAAAGGTCAAGATCCAGGATACAGGCGGCCGAAATGATCTTTCTCTGCAGGGTGGCTGGGCGATCCCTTAGAGATAGGGTGAGAAGCTCGGTCACTCTGGAGGAGCTCGGAGTAGAGCCGCTGCTCCTCCACATCGAGAGCCACATTCCGGGAAGGTGTTCCGGGCGCGTCCCACCGGGAGGAGACCCCGGGGAAGACCTAGGACACGCTGGAGGGATTATGTCTCCGGCTGGCCTGGGAATGCCTCGGTGTCCCCCCGGAAGAGCTGGAGGAAGTGTCTGGGAGAGGGAAGTCTGGGCGTCTCTGCTTAGACTGCTGCCCCCGCGACCCGGCCCCGGATAAGCGGAAGAAGATGGATGGATGGCGTGTTCCGGTTTATAAATGTAGGATAGGGCGAAAAACTCAGTTTCTCCTCCAACTTCAAAATCGTCATTGATCGTCCGACATTGTTGTTTTACCTTTTATTTAAAAAAATATTTATTTAGTAAATTGCGTTTGACGTTCACTTTGTAAACACTAGGTCTGTACTTCCACTTGCGTCACACATGACCTTTCAACGCGATTACGTAATGTGTGGTGCATCACAGCTAGTGCAAGACGAGCATTTGTGGTTAAAAGTATATAAATGTTTATTTTTGTTATAAAATGTCCGCTGGTTTGTCTAGATAAGACTCTTATTCCTCGGCTGGGATCGTGTCGAGACTTTGAAGCTGCAATGAAACTCACATTTGGACCTTCAACCCATTGGACCCCATTGAAGTCCTTATAAAATTACAGAATTGATTAATTGAGGTCCGTATAGATTAAAAACCTTAATGTCAATCCTGTTGGTTTATATTCTCAAAATGAACCTATGTTATGAGTGAGTTGGCTACTGGAATAAAAAGATGAAATTGCAGTCAAAAGTGCTTTTCTATCCAATGTCAACATCAGACCTACGCTCTTGACGCAGTGTGTGTGTGTTTTTTGTTTCAGACCCGTCTGAGTTTCACCCTGATGACCAGTGTCTGGTGCAGATGTTAAAGGGTTTGTGTTTGAAACATTTGGGCAGATTACTGCAGGCCGAACTGTGCTTCACACAGGTGATCAGCAGGTAAACACACACACACACACACACACACACACACACACTCTGTCTCACACAGTCACAGACACACACAATCACACAGACACACACTCTCTCACACACACACACACACACACACACTCACTCACACACTTTAACATTGTAAAAGCATTGTGAAAAGGTTGTGAAAACGTTTTATTATAGTACATAGAAAGTGACAGATGTTTAAGAACGTAGAATGCAGTAATGTTGTTATGTTTAGTTTTTATCAATATTTTGACAATATTTTTATTTCAATTTTAGTCATTTTAATGGGTGTTTTTGTCAATGTTGACTTGGCAATTTGCCTTTTTTTATTTTAGTAGTTTATTTAATTTTTAAGTAACAAAAATGTTTTTTAATGCTTTTAGTTTTAGTTCACGATAATATCCCTGCTATGTAGCAGTTTAGGAACGTTATATCCACACCCAGCCTGGTGCTGCGTCAGTTTAATGACCAAATTGTTTTGCCACTTACATTTAACTGTATAATAACATGAAACTATAATTTTTTTGAAACGTCTCATTGAAATTGAAATTTCACAACATGAAACTTATTTTGTCTGGTTTTATTTTCATTATATGTATGTTACTTTCTTATAACAGGTCATATATAGGCTGTTTAGAATGAGGAAGAGCATTTGCAGTGTTTTGACGATGACTGGATGTGTGTGTGTGTGTGTGTGTGTGTGTGTGTATGTGTGTGTGTGTGTGTTTGCAGTGAGAAGCGCATCCGTTACGATCACTATCTGATCCCCTTCAGCCTGTTTGAGCTGGGTTTACTCTTCAAGCAACAGGGCGATTACATCAAGGCCACACGCTTCATCGAGGAAGCCAAGTGAGTGGGTTTCATATGACACACTGCAGAGTTCAGCTTCAGCGCTAATTAAACACACCTGATTAAGACAATCAAGTGCTTCAAGCTTACTTTAAAACTACAGGTGTGTGTGTGTTTGAGCAGGGCTCTGCAGGACTGTATGTGTGTATCTCCTCTGCAGTCAATTACAACTCCAAGCTTAAAGATTTACAAACTTAAAGATTTAAATCTCTGTTTGGTCCTATTAAGAGATTTTAATGTCGGTCGGTTGCGTTCTATTACAGATTTAATTATCGGTCAGTTTTGTTCTATTAGAGATTTAATTATCGGTCAGTTTTGTTCTATTAAAAAATGTAAATGTTTTCGGTTTTGTTCCATCAACAGATTTAAATATCTGTTGGTTTTATTCCGTTAAGAGATTTTAATATCGTTGGGTTAACAGATTTAAATGTTTGTCGGCTTTGTTCCGTTAATAAATTTAAATGTGGTCATTTTGTTCCGTTAACAGATTCAAATATCGGTCTGTTTCGTTAAGAAATTAAAATATCGGTTGGTTTTGTTCCGTTAAAAAATTTAAATGTGGTTCATTTATTTAGGCCATTTTCTATTAATAAATGTAAATATCTGTTGGTTTTATTCCGTTAAGAGATTTTAATATTGTTCGGTTAACAGATTTAAATGTTGGTTGGTTTTGTCCTGTTAAGAGATTTAAATATCAGTCGGTTGTTGTCGGTCGGTTTTGTTCCATTACCAGATTTAAATGTCGGTCGGTTTTGTTCCATTACGAGATTTAAATGTCGGTCGGTTTTGTTCCTTTAAGAGATTTAAATATCGGTCGGTTGTTGTCGGTCGGTTTTGTTCCGTTATAAGATTTCAATATTGTTCGTTTTGTTCCGTTTACAAATTTAAATGTTGGTCATTTATTCAGGCCATCTAATCCAGCTAACAGAACGTTCTCTCAAAGTTATGAACGAACCTCCTTCCAGAAATGGCAATAGAACGCTTGTTCAAAGTTATCTGGTCTTTAATAATGTTCTCAAAATGTTGTTTTCATGTTTTAAAAAATTTTGCACAAAATGTTATTTATTGATCGTCAAATGTTTTAGTAGTATTTCAAAAAAGTTTTTTGAATGATAGTAATTGTTTCAGAACGTTCAGAGAAGTTTCAAGAGTAAAGCTCCCATAATGTTTGCAAAAATATAAAATGGAACGTTTTAACGGTTTTGTTCCGTTAAGAGATTTTAATATCGTTCGGTTTTGTTCCGTTAAGAGATTAAGTGAAGAGTAAACATATCTCAGGAACATATCTCATGTAAATATGATCGTTTGTTATAAGTAAAAAAAAAAGTTGGTTGTCAAAGAGTCTGAGTTTATCAAATGTAATGAATAGTCATTTAAGCTAAATAAATAATTTGTCCTTACTGTGATTGAAAATGACATATAATGGTAAAAATGTAAGTCATGTAATGATTTCATTGATACTTAGTGAATAGATTAATTTCTTCAGAGTTGATTGTGTTTGTAGGTTGAATTATAAAGATTATTCGATGGAGTCTCGACTTCATTTCCGCATCCACGCGGCTCTCAGCAGTCTGAAGAGTTCTCCCACAAACTCTCCATGATGAAGGACAACATTCAACACCAGCGTGACATGAAGAGACAAGCACATCACGAGCGTCTGTAGCCACATGTAGAGAAGCGCTTTCACAGAACATCTCACACCAAAGCCACTGTTCTGTCCTCTATCAAACTATTATACGTGTTCCTCAAACCTGAGCATATAGTCTGTCTCGTTCTTTAAATACAGTCGCACGTTTGATCAGCCAATCGAACGGTTGAACAATCAGACAACAGCTGCTTTAATGAATGTAACGTTTTACTTTAAAGACCAAATATGTTTGTGTCCGCTTGTGTGTGTTACAGTGTGTGCCTGTTTGTGTGTGTGTTTCACCACGTGTCTTTAGCAGTGTGTTTCTGCATGGCCTGTCGTTCGTTCACAGAGCGCTGCAATACGACTCTTATTGAGTTGATTACAAGTTTAGATTTGATGCTCCAAGCAATTAAAAAAAATCATTTGAAAGCAATAATAAACAGCCAACAATCATGCTGAGAACTATAATATATTGTGCAATAAATATTGTAATTTGTTTTAAAGGGTTAGTTTTGTGGTTCACTATTAATTGATGTAATTCTAATGTTTTAGGGGTTTGTCATATGTAGCGGGCTGGGACTGTTTTGTTGTGTGTGCATGTTCTTGTTTTGATGTTTAATAAGTTGTATAAAAATCAAATACAGTTTATCCCATTTTACAAGTATAATTGTTTTTTGTTTCCTTTATAATTGATAGGGCTGTGCGATTAATGGGAATCGTAATAAAATCAAGATGTGAGCTTGCGCGATTTCCAAAGCGCAGAAAGATTTCTCTGCATAATTTACTGTTATTATTATAAGTACATGTAACGTGTAACAAGGACACTGTACAATAAACTGTTACCAATTTTATTTTAATTTTTTTTTTCAAAAACAATGCAGTTATGACACCAAAATTGTTGATCCCAGTAAAAATGCACAATTCTCTATTCCAATTTTGATACCACAGCTGAAAATACTAGCCTAACTAATATACATTTTAAACATTAACAGTAGTTTTCAGGTAGAGAGACTGAATAAAGTAATCAAATGTAAAATAACACTGCATGTAATCTATACTGTATAAATTAGACATATTAATCCTAATTAAACTTATACAGAAGTTATTCATTCCACAGTAGTGAGTGATTATTTCATTGATTTCAGAGATTTAACATTAAAGACACAGATGGCACAGGAATATTAGGCTGATGTCACTTTAAGATTGAAAGCGCAGATCCAATATACTGATACATGTGTGTTTTATTTCTCTACTGTTTATGTTCACTTAAGACATAACGACTGTTTACAATGATACTTGTCAAGCCTTTTTTTTTTTTTTTACATAATTTTGAGTGAATTTGTCTGTTCAAACGCAAGATGATGTGAAAGAGCTCAAGAAAGCGCACAGAAAACGTAACACTTTTGCTCTTTTAAATTATGTGATGTTAAACAGCCGTTGTTTTGTCGTATTGCTGTCTGGTTTTTATGACTATCACTCAACTGTATGGTGTCCTTGAGTGTTTTGAAAGGCACCTTTAAATAAAATATATTATTATTATTATAATTATTCATTATTCTTGTGCTTGAATAATTAAATTGGCAAGGCTTAAACTTTTGTGAGGAGCGTCCCAAGCGTCATTTACGTTCAAGATCTCACAACATTGGATTGTAAGTCAAGTCAAGTCAAATATATTTATATAGCGCTTTTCACAATACAGATTGTATCAAAGCTGCTTCACAGTATCAATCAAAACAACTTTACAATGTTTGTTTATTACTGGAAAAAAGACATCCAAGTTTGGTAGAGCTGCTCAATGGTATGATTGGTTAATTAATTTGAATATCCCCAACTGAGCAAGCCAAAGGCAACAGTGGCAAGGAACCGAAAAACTCCATCCAGTGACCGAATGGTGTCCTAACACCCCATCAGATGACCCAATGGAGAAAAAAAAACCTTGGGAGAACCCAGGCTCAGTCGGGGGCCAGTTCTCCTCTGGCGTTTCTGAACTAGAGGCCGAATTTACAGTAACTGTAAGATAAAAAATTTATATGAATGCCTGGCTAAATAGATGCGTCTTCAGTCTAGTTTTAAACTGGGAGAGCGAGTCTGAGCTACGAACAATATCAGGAAGGCTATTCCAGAGCTTCAGAGCTAAATGTGAAAATGCTCTGCCTCCTTTGGTGGATCTGGATATCCTAGGAATGACCAGAAGCCTCGAATTTAGTGATCTTACAGAGCGCGATGGATTGTAAGGCGATAGAAGATCCGCTAAATAGACTGGAGCTAAACCATTTAGAGCTTTATAAGTCAAAAGCAATACCTTGTATTTAATACGGAACTTTATAGGTAACCAATGAAGTGATGATAAAATAGGTGTTATATGATCATATTTTCTTGATCTAGTAAGAACTCTAGCGGCTGCATTTTGGACTAACTGTAGCTTGTTTATTGAAGATGCAGGACAACCAGCTAATAAAGCATTACAGTAATCTAGTCTCGAGGTCATGAATGCATGAACTAACTTTTCTGCATCAGAGACTGATAGCATATTACGTAGCTTAGCAATGTTTCTAAGGTGGAAAAAGGCAGTTTTTGTAACATATGAAATATGCTTTTCAAAAGACAGGTTGCAGTCTAATGTAACACCCAGGTCTTTTACTGTAGCGGATAAAGTAACAGGGCATCCTACTATGTTAAAGTCGTGCTGTGAAAGGTTTTGTGGACGGTTTTTAGAACCGATAAGTATTACCTCTGTCTTGTCTGGATTTAATAAAAGAAAATTACGCGTCATCCAATCTTTTATATCTTTAACACAATCTGTCAATTTGGATAATTTAGCGTATTCATCTGGCCGTGATGAAATATATATTTGAGTGTCATCAGCATAACAATGGAAACTAATTCCATGTTTCCTTAGAATATTACCAAGTGGCAGCATATATATTGAGAATAATAAAGGGCCTAACACAGATCCCTGCGGCACTCCATAGTTTGCCGAAGTTATAATCGATTTTTCTCCATTTAAGTGCTTTCTCCAGCTTAATGCTTGTCCTTGAACACCAGTGTAATTTTGTAGTCGATCTAAGAGTATTGTGTGATCTATAGTATCGAACGCAGCACTAAGATCAAGTAAAACTAGTACTGAGATACAGCCTTGGTCCGAAGCTAAAAGTAAATCATTTGTGATTCTAACAAGCGCAGTTTCAGTGCTATGATGTGGCCTGAATCCAGACTGAAACTTTTCATAGATGTCGTTTTCTTGCAAGAAAGAGCCGAGTTGAGCGGACACAACTTTTTCTAATATTTTTGACATAAATGGAAGATTCGAAATGGGTCTGTAATTTGCTAGGTTATTTGGATCTAATTGTGGTTTCTTAATAAGAGGTTTTATAAATGCCAGCTTGAACGTTCTTGGAACATGACCTAAAGATAAAGATGAGTTAATAATATTGAGAAGAGGCTCTTCCACTATAGGTAACACTTCTTTCAGTAGTTCAGTTGGTATAGGATCTAATAAACATGTTGTTGTTTTAGATGAAGTGATAAGTTTATTTAACTCTTTTTGTTCTATGGTTGTAAAGCATTGAAATTTTTCTTGCGGGGTGATAATTGCGGCCGAATTATAAGGCGCGAGCAAAGATCGAACGTTTACGATTTTGATTCTGATGCTTTCAATTTTCTCGGTGAAGAAGTTCATGAAATCATTACTACTAAACTGTAACGAGGTATTTTGTTCAGACGACGTCTGTTTATTTGTTAGTCTAGCCACGGTATTAAATAAAAACCTTGGATTATTTCGGTTGTTTTCTATTAATTTGCTGAGGTGCTCAGCCCTGGCCGTTTTAAGTGCCTTTTTATAAAGTGACATACTGTCTTTCCACGCGATTCTAAAGACCTCTAAATTAGTTTTTTCCCATTTACGCTCTAAATTACGGGTTTCTCTCTTTAAAACATACGTAGTATTATTGTACCATGGTGCTATACTTTTTTCTCTGACCTTTTTTAATCTAATGGGTGCAACAATATCCAATGTTCTAGAGAGAATGGTGCTCATAGTGCTAGTTAGTTCGTCTAATTCATCTGTTTGTTTGGGTTCAGGCAGCAGCTGAGACAGATCAGATAAGCTATTTGAGAAATGATCTATGGTGGATGGACGAATTGTTCTACCTGGTCGATAACGTGGCGCAGCATGACATATTACAGCAGTGCGTAATATGCAAGTTACCAAGTAGTGGTCAGTGACATCATCACTTTGTGGAATGATATCTATATCGGTTGGATCGGTTCCATATGATATAATTAAATCGAGTGTATGATTAAGACGATGAGTTGGTCCGGTGACGTTTTGCTTGACCCCGAAGGAGTTTAATAAATCTGTAAACGCAGCCCCTAACGCATCATTTAAATTATCTACGTGTATGTTAAAATCTCCAACAATTAATGCTTTATCGACGTTGACCAAAAGATCTGATAGAAAGTCAGCAAACTCTTTTAAGAAATTGGCGTAAGGCCCTGGAGGTCTATATACGGTAGCCAATGCTAGAGATAATAGGGATTTTTTTCTTACATCTAAGAGCGTAACATTTAGCACAAGTACTTCAAACGAATTAAACCTATGACGAGTTTTCTGAGTAACATTAAGGATATCTCTGTAGATTGTTGCAACACCGCCGCCACGACCGATCAGACGGGGCTCATGCTTATAACAGTATCCTGGCGGAGTAGACTCATTTAGACCGAAATAATCATTTGGTTTAAGACAGGTTTCAGTAAGGCACAGAACATCGAAATTATTATCTGTGACCATTTCATTTACAATAACCGCCTTAGGTGTGAGCGATCTAATGTTTAGAAGACCTAGCTTTAGAAATTGTTTTTGTTCACTAATAGCGAGATTTTTTGTTTTAATAACAATTAGATTTTTTCTAGATCCCGCAGTAGATTTATTATTTGATCTTAGTAAACGCGGAATAGACACAGTTTCTATGCAATGTTCTACACTAGTATTAATATCAATTAAATTGGTGCAGTAGAGACTGTGATTTGGATTTTTGGTTACTAGTCAAATGGTATTTAACATCTTGGAGATGTTATCCGACAGAAGATCTGCCCCGATTCTACTTAGGTGTAAGCCATCAGCGCGGAAGAGCCTTGGTCGCTCCCAAAACAGATTCCAATTATTTACAAAAATCAGTTTCTGCTCATTGCACCATGACAATAACCATTCATTTAGCGCGAATAATCTACTGAACTTTTCATGCCCTCGTCGGTACGTAGGAAGCGGTCCAGACACAATAATCGATGTTTCAGGCGATGTGCTGCGTACCGTATCGATAAGGCTCCTGAAGTCTTTCTTCAGAACCTCCGTCTGTCGCAGCCTAATGTCGTTAGCTCCCGCGTGCAGCACAACAGCTCCGACGCGCTCGTCACCGTTCAAGATCTCAGTTACCCGCGCAGTGATATCGAGAACACGAGCACCAGGAAAGCAGTGACTGTGCACCTTACTTTTACCTAACGTAGCGTGGACGTGTCGGACGGTGGAATCGCCGATGATCACAGCATCGCGTTCCGTTTCGCGAAGAGGGGAGAAGCGGTTCTGAGTGGAGATCTCGAAAACCGGGAGGGGCGAAAAGATTCTAAGTCAAAAGCAATACCTTGTATTTAATACGGAACTTTATAGGTAACCAATGAAGTGATGATAAAATCGGTGTTATATGATCATATTTTCTTGATCTAGTAAGAACTCTAGCGGCTGCATTTTGGACTAACTGTAGCTTGTTTATTGAAGATGCAGGACAACCAGCTAATAAAGCATTACAGTAATCTAGTCTCGAGGTCATGAATGCATGAACTAACTTTTCTGCATCAGAGACTGATAGCATATTACGTAGCTTAGCAATGTTTCTAAGGTGGAAAAAGGCTGTTTTTGTAACATATGAAATATGCTTTTCAAAAGACAGGTTGCAGTCTAATGTAACACCCAGGTCTTTTACTGTAGCGGATAAAGTAACAGGGCATCCTACTATGTTAAAGTCGTGCTGTGAAAGGTTTTGTGGACGGTTTTTAGAACCGATAAGTATTACCTCTGTCTTGTCTGGATTTAATAAAAGAAAATTACGCGTCATCCAATCTTTTATATCTTTAACACAATCTGTCAATTTGGATAATTTAGCGTATTCATCTGGCCGTGATGAAATATATATTTGAGTGTCATCAGCATAACAATGGAAACTAATTCCATGTTTCCTTAGAATATTACCAAGTGGCAGCATATATATTGAGAATAATAAAGGGCCTAACACAGATCCCTGCGGCACTCCATAGTTTGCCGAAGTTATGATCGATTTTTCTCCATTTAAGTAGACGAAATGGTAGCTGTCAGATAAGTATGACCTGAACCAGCTTAATGCTTGTCCTTGAACACCAGTGTAATTTTGTAGTCGATCTAAGAGTATTGTGTGATCTATAGTATCGAACGCAGCACTAAGATCAAGTAAAACTAGTACTGAGATACAGCCTTGGTCCGAAGCTAAAAGTAAATCATTTGTGATTCTAACAAGCGCAGTTTCAGTGCTATGATGTGGCCTGAATCCAGACTGAAACTTTTCATAGATGTCGTTTTCTTGCAAGAAAGAGCCGAGTTGAGCGGACACAACTTTTTCTAATATTTTTGACATAAATGGAAGATTCGAAATGGGTCTGTAATTTGCTAGGTTATTTGGATCTAATTGTGGTTTCTTAATAAGAGGTTTTATAACTGCCAGCTTGAACGTTCTTGGAACATGACCTAAAGATAAAGATGAGTTAATAATATTGAGAAGAGGCTCTTCCACTATAGGTAACACTTCTTTCAGTAGTTCAGTTGGTATAGGATCTAATAAACATGTTGTTGTTTTAGATGAAGTGATAAGTTTATTTAACTCTTTTTGTTCTATGGTTGTAAAGCATTGTAATTGTTCTTGCGGGGTGATAATTGCGGCCGAATTATAAGGCGCGAGCAAAGATTGAACGTTTACGATTTTGATTCTGATGCTTTCAATTTTCTCGGTGAAGAAGTTCATGAAATCATTACTACTAAACTGTAACGAGGTATTTTGTTCAGACGACGTCTGTTTATTTGTTAGTCTAGCCACGGTATTAAATAAAAACCTTGGATTATTTCGGTTGTTTTCTATTAATTTGCTGAGGTGCTCAGCCCTGGCCGTTTTAAGGGCCTTTTTATAACGTGACATACTGTCTTTCCACGCAATTCTAAAGACCTCTAAATTAGTTTTTTTTCCATTTACGCTCTAAATTACGGGTTTCTCTCTTTAAAACATACGTAGTATTATTGTACCATGGTGCTATACTTTTTTCTCTGACCTTTCTTCTGACCTGGATTGTAAGAATTCATAAAAATGTTCAATGGCGATTTCATATAGGCCTAGGCTACTGGCCAACACGAATTTTACTTGCATTTGGTGTGTGTTAATTTTAGACCCTTATTCGCACAGAACCCTTTTTTATGGTTAAAATCATGAGACACATGCCAAAGTTAACTGGGAAAAAACGCAAGGTGAGACTTATTTTGTAAAAATAGAGCTTTTTTAGAATGCACATATGCATGAGATGCGAGAGCAATGTTCAAACACATCTGTCTAGAGCGTTTATTAGAGAAACAATGGCACTAATATCCATAATACAGGTAGGCCTATATGCGAAATGCACACCATTCAGCCAACGCCATTGTGCCCGCAAATATCGTCAATAAAGCCGGCTTCAAAAATTATACAGACAACAGGTGTGTTTGTGTAAGAAAATATAGTTTCAAAATCGTGATTGAAATTAAATTTAAAATTAGATTGAAATTAAAACCGCAATACTGATTTAAAAATCCGTGGTAGTATATTTTTCCGTATCACACAAGGCTACCCTTTAAAATAAATTAAATAGGCTATATTAATATTAGTATATATAATAATAATTAAAACAGCTGTTTTCTATGTGAATATACACTGTAAAAACTAAAGGTGCCTCAAATATCCTGTCGGATACTCAATTAACTTAAAAATGTAATTTAAGAGCCTCAAAGCTCTATAGTAGGGTTATGGTGGAGCATTGACCGTCTTTGCGGTTCTTGCTGGAACTTATGGGATCCTTTAATGCAATTGTAGGCTACACACAAAAAACCCGTCACGGCATTGACCCCTATAATTTATAATCTCTGAGATTTGCACATCATTGAAGTGTAAATACGCCTTTCCGAGCAGAGAGTCCGTCCTCCTCACGGTCACTGATTCTGACGGGACAAAGAGCAGAACAGAGCAAGAGCTGCAGGAGTCATGAAGGTCCTCGCTGCTTCAGTCTTCATGTGTCTTCTCTTCCAGACCGCCGTGAGTTTCTGTTTCTTTCATCTCATCATATAGCCTACAATAAAATCATGACCGTTCAATCACGTCTGCTTCGGTAATGTCTTGGAAACATGTGCGAAAACAGTCATTATTTTTCCAAAAATGTATTTGGTGTTGCTGAAGCAGAAATGACACTCCTCATATTATAATAATGATTAAAATGTTTTCATATATTAATAACAAAAGATTTAGGATTTAAATAATTTAATGTTGTTTTTAAGCCCTGTTTATATGACTATGTGGTGTTTTTAATATGCTTTAGTTTAAACCGTATGCAAATTCATAAGTCGACAGCATTGCTGAGTATTTTCTACTTAAAACTGCAGTGAACCAAAGACAGTCTCAAAAACACGGTTTGAAATCGCTGGTGTTTCTGACTGCGTTTACACTTGGCATTAACATGCGACCTGTATCAGATGTTGTCCACACACACATTGAAAAGACAAGAGTAAACTTCTGATGGGAATGTTCTCCGATCAGCGTGTCCCGGTCCGGAGGGAGTCGAGGACGCATTGTGATCGGATCTCAGTGTAATGTAAACGCAATCAGCCGTCGTGTGTGTGTGTGTGTGTGTGTGTGCATTCACAGGTGGACGTCACACAACGTTGTTTCAGTTTATTTAGACTTACAGTTCACAAAATTCAGTTTATTTAGACTTACATGATACTATGTGTGTCATTTTTCATTTTAATTGTGCAACATTATCTGAACGAGGCGATCGCCTGAACAATCGCGCGTTTCCATTACAGATTTGTGCAAAACCTTTGCCATTTTTTTCTAAATGTCAACAAAAAACTATTGCGAAATGACGGCGTTTCCATTAACCGATGTTATGCGACTACAAGCCTACCTAATTTTTTCCTCTCGCGATAAGTCATTCCAAAAATCAGACGGAGGTTGGTGGGTTTATGTCTCAGCCACTGGATTGGCCATTATTATTAATCGAAGCGTGTGTGTGTGTGTGTGTGTGTGTGTGTATCTTATCCAGCATTAATGGCAAGGAGAGACTCTTATACTGAGAGCGGCACATATGAGGAGTTTCTGGGTGTTTCTCCCTCATTTCTGCTAGTTCGAGGCCTTCATTGTGGCATTTCTTTGAGGTTTAGAATCAAGTATTCCTGTAATTCGTTTGTCTTTTATGAATTTAATAAAGAACTCTGTCTCGTCTTCCGTCCAAACACACCGCATCATCTATGTCAGGTGACTGTAAATGTGCAAAAACTGTTTCCATTGCAGTTTTGCGAAATATTTATTTTTCGAATTGCCTGAAAAAAACCACCTCATGCGAGCGTAAAAACTTTTTTTTTGCGATAAATGGGAGTTTTTGCGAATTTGACGTGTTTCCATTGGGCGTATTTTCAATTCGAAATTTCAATTTGCGCAATTTGTAGGGTGTAAAAGAACATTAAATCTCCTAATCTCTGAAGTGGGCCGACATGTTATGTAGAGAGTGTTTCACTAGCCAGGTTTCCATCCAATGTTTTTTTTGCGAAAAAAGGTTTAGCGTATCAAAATGTTTACCGATATGGAAATGCCGAATTATCGATCATTTTTTGCAAATGTCGACACAATCCTTTCCCGTTTAACTTTAGCGCATAAATCCTATGTCTATACTTTTAATGTCGCGAAAAACTAGTTTGGAAACACTTTTTGTCGAGAAAAAGGGCTTTAACGCAAATAAATGTGGTGTCAAATGATATTTTCACATTAGGCCTATACGCAGAGTTTCGGTTCATTTATGAGACGAGAGTCCAGTTCACGCGCCGTTCACGAGTCCAGTTCTTCGTGATATTTTATTTAACCTTTAGAGTCCCATTGAGATTAAGAACCTCTTTTGCAAGGGTGACCTGGCCAAGACAGGCAGCAGTACAAACACATAGGCCTACAGACAAATAACACAGAAGACTAAAGCTAACATTTCATATAAGCATTTAAAATGTTTACAGTCTAAGAGCATTTACATATTAAGGCATCTGCCTCTAAATCTTTCATTTTGGATTTAAAAGCATTTAGCGAGATTAACTCAATGAGTTTCTAGTCCTTTTGCAAAGTATTCCATGCTGAAGGTGCAGAATACAGAAATGCCTTTTCCGTACGGGCCTTGATGATATTTTCTATATTTACTTCTTATATATTAAATCCAGGTAATTGGTTGATGAAACATTGATTAAAATTAAGATACAATTAGGCCTAATAAAAAACGAAATTCACTTTAAAGAAAGGCTTTGTGCTTTCTGTTTGAGGTGAAAGTTTTAAAGTCGCTTTCACAGCGGTCATGTCCGTAACGGAGAACTGTCACGTCCGTAACATTGTTTTTTTTCCTCATATCATAAATGCGAACACGAAAAATAAAAAGAATATTTTATGTTCTATGGAGGCCGACCATTCTTAATCCGGTTAGTATTCGGCTTTTTGTTTTGCGCAGTGTAGGATTCAGAATTACTAAAAAAGTTAAAGATTTTTTGTGTCATGTCTCATGTGTATTTCCCTCATATTAAAAATAAAACGTATGTGTAGACTGATATTTTTCTAATGTCTGGAAAAACGAATGTCTTTATTAAGGGAGTGTTGATATATAAACAGACGTTTCAGTATTAAATGCATTTTCTGAGAATTTATATTTCAAGGTTTGACTGCAAATGTCACGTCCATAACGTTTTTTGGTGTAACGTTTTTTGCGTTTTTTGGTGTAGTGTAATATCGAGCCTGGCAAAAAGTGTCAAAAAAAAGAATAACTTTCTGTAAAGTGTCTCTCCACAACTTCCTCCCAGAACGCCTTATTGCGTGGTCTCTCCCAGACCTTTGGGCTTCATCGCATAAGGGTAGTTACTTCGAGCCCTATCAGATGAGCAACTGCTTCATTCTTCCGTCGTCTTCTGATATTTCGGACACTTGCAATTATTTGTGAAATTTAAATGACAGTAAGCTGGCAAATTTCAATTAACTGCCTGAATACTCTCTCCATTTATTTATTTTTTGGTTGGTGTTGGGGGGTGTACTGATTGGAACCCCAAAAGGTAGAATTTGCGATATAAAAAAAAAAAAAAAACAATTTATGGAAACGGCTCAAGGGCACTTTTTTTTGCGATACACCAAAACATATGCGACAAATCGCTTTCGTCATTCGTGACGTCATCACGCACACAATCTTATCGGTAAAAGGCAAATTGAATGGAAACAGTCTGGAGACGGCAAATTTCGTAATGTTTTTTTTTTCGCATATTCACTTTGTCGATAACATAACAGCGCAAAAAGTGGATGGAAACGAGGCTACTGTTACTGTCACATGCAGAACACAGTGTATTATTGCCTCGTTTCTCTTGATTTACACTTATGTGTGCACTTGTTTACAGTAAATTAGGCCTTTATTTGGTCATTTTATATATTTTATGTTTTTCTCTTTAAATAGAGATCGTCAGCTGTAACAAAATAATTCATGGTTAATTCAGTTGTGTAATTTAATCCATATTGCACTTCAAAGGAGATTGTTGTAATTAAAACAATTTATAATTCATATTCAGGTTTACTACAGTAGCCTACAGTAAGGCAAGGTTATAACATTAGCCTGCATACTAAAAAACTTGATTTACTGTCACACTATTTATGGTGTAGCCAATTAGATTGCAAATGTGTATTCATAGGCTACGTTTGTTATGGACATTTATGTACAATTTGCAGTCAGATGTCTAATGTTTATTTGTTTGTTTGCTTTTATTCAGCTCTTACGGTGTTTTTTTGGAAATTAAATTCTTGATCAACATCAGTTCCTGAGAGTAATTGCATCTGTTCAGCCGGGAATGCTACAAAGGGTAATGGAAACGCGGCAATGAAGAGCTGCACGCTGCTTTGAAAGAGGAATAATCGGAATCGGAATTTTTTAATGTTGTAGGCTAAATGTTGAATGTTTTTATTGTTTCAGCATGTTTATCAATCTCCCATTTCTATCAATATAGTCATTGCACGCTATAACCTTAAACCCAGATGATCGATGATGTGACTTGTTTAACATGATCAACCCAGTTATTTTTGTATGATCAACTCTGGAAGTAGGCCTATTCCTTCGCTCAAAAAGCTTAATTTGATCTAAGACTGGAGATTGCACTGGAAAGTAAAGTGAGTGAGTGAAAGCAATTGGTACATTGTTTAATTGGTATAATCTTTACTCTTAATCTGGTGTCGTGCCACTGACCTAATTTAAATATTTTGCAGGAAACAGAAATCGATCGGTTATCCAGATTAATGTGAACAAATGTATACGCCATGTCCTGATTGGCTAATGATCCGATCTGCTTGATCGGATCATGGTGCTCGCATGTTAATGCCAAGTGTAAACGCAGCTGCTGTGAGTGAGTGGAGACGGGGCTCATTTGCATATTCATAGAACGCCGTATACTAATGAGGCAAAGGGGGTCGAGTTACATTCAAACTATTTTAAGGTATGAAGAATTTTTTGTCAAGGAAAAAACTTTAAATATGTAATTTTGGTGATCAAAGAAGAGTTTTAAGGGATAAAATTATTGACTACAGGGGGACTTTAAGTGAACGTAATCAGATCCACGTGCCGACGGGCTTTAGCATATCATTAACGGGGACCTAGCAGGGGAGTCTCGAGAGAAGCCATGTTATCCTGGTATATTTTTCTGTAGATATGAAAAATCTGGTAGATTTAACAATATATGTATAGGTGTATGAATGATGCAGACAGTGGCGGCTACTGGTCTTTCAAAGAGGGGAAGCTCATTTTCAGCCTACATCATAAAAATTGTTCATTTATTTATACTTAAATATACATACATATATATATATATATATATATATATAGCCTACTATGAATGAATGAACAAACGATCTAAAAAAAAAAGATATTAAACTCGACGGAGGAAATGTGGGAATTAGGTTAAACTGAAACAAGGAATGTGGTGTATAATTGTGTAAAATGTATGATGAAACTTGCTTAGCAATTTCGCCAAGCAAATACCAAGAAATAGTTTGCAACAGTTTGTCTTTTGACTACACTTGCAAAATCCGTGATGGGACAGAGCTCGAACAGCTTCAGCGTCAGCGACTTTTTATAGTACAAAATCGCTGTCAATCAAAAGGAGATGCAGTCTTTGGACAGACACTCCAATCATCACGCAGAAGCCCGGAGTCCAGCCCCGCCCACTCCTCCATTCACAACAGACCGTCCAATCATCACGCAAAAGCCCGGAGTCCAGCCCCGCCCACTCCTCCATTCACAACAGACCGTCCAATCATCACGCAAAAGCCCGGAGTCCAGCCCCGCCCACTCCTCCATTCACAACAGACCGTCCAATCATCACGCAAAAGCCCGGAGTCCAGCCCCGCCCACTCCTCCATTCACAACAGACCGTCCAATCATCACGCAAAAGCCCGGAGTCCAGCCCTGCCCACTCCTCCATGCACAACAGACCGTCCAATCATCACACGGAAGCCCGAAGTCTAGCCCCGCCCACTCCTCCATTCACAACAGACCGTCCAATCATCACGCGGAAGCCCGGAGTCTAGCCCCGCCCACTCCTCCATTCACTCCAGAGAAGCTGAGTGTCCGTGGGCGGGACATAATCGCAGATTTATCCAATGACCGTCTAGTTTCGAAGCACTGAAAAAAACTGTTTAAAGCTTTAAAGGGATAGTTCACCCAAAAATGTAAATTCTGTCAGTATTTACTCTCCCTCATGTTGTTCAACCCCGTAAGACCTTCGTTCATCTTCGGAACACGAATTAAGATATTTTTGATTAAATCTGAGAGCTGGATCACTCCTCCATAGACTTCTAAGGGATTGAACTTGCCAGCCTCGAAAAGTTATTAAAGACATCGTTAAAATAGTCCAAGTGACTACAGTGGCTCAATCTTAAGTTTATCAAACGACGAGAATAATTTTTGTGCGCAAAAAAACAAAAATAACGACTTTATTTGAACTATTCATGTCCTTCTCTGTGGGCCTCTAGTGAGTTCACTAGTGTAACAGCGCAGCGCTTCTGTGTTGTACGTCACACGCATCACAGCTCTCAGATTTCATCAAAAATATCTTAATTCGTGTCCCGAAGATGAACGAAGGTCTTACGGGGTTGAACAACATGAGGGAGAGTAATTACTGACAGAATTTACATTTTTGGGTGAACTATCCCTTTAAAGCAGCGCCACTGAAGTCATCGGACGCTCGGCTTCAACAGGGAAATGCACTTTGACTCCGGGAATGAATGAGAAGGAAACCGAGTCTTCTATATGAAGCTGATTCTGAACGAACTCGTTTTAAAGATAAACGTGTTCTAACGCATTTATAGTCAATAAAATGTTAACACAATAGTACATATTTTACCATTAATTTTTTGACATTATATAGAGGAAGCCGAGCTTCCCTTGCAGTCTTAAAGAAATCCCCACTAGAATGATGTATAACGATGTTATGATGAATGCCTTTCTCCACTGACGTTCTGAGTTGTTCAAAGCGTTTCTGATGATTGTTAGAAGGCAGACTGAGATGGCGATCGTGAACATGTTTTGTGTAACCTTAGCAACACATTATTAGCTGTTTGATAACAAAGTCAAGCAAAAGGCTAATCATATTAATTACCTTTATGTGTCCGACGTTTTAAAGAGCAATACTATTGTGCAGCGTTTACTACAGTAAGTTGGCCGAGTGGATCTCCGAGCTGCTGTGAGTGAGTGGAGGCGGGGCTCATTTGCATATTCATAGAACCGCGTATACTAAATGAGGCAAGGGTGTCGACATTTCAAGACATTTTAAGGCATGAATATTTTTTTTCACAGGAAAAAACGTTTAAATGTATCATTTGGTGATTCAAGATGAGTTTTAAGGGATACAATTATTGACTACAGTATGTGATGTGCGATTCACATTTGTGATAAAACATTCAGCATCATAGTATTGTGATCAGAGAGGACACTTTCTTATGTTCATATTTCATCTGCTTTTTACTCCTGCTGTTTAATTCACATGTGATTTACCAGTTTATTTAAACTACTAGCAGACAAATGAATCTCACGCTGTTTTTACTCACATCATGTTCATTTTCCTACAGTTTGAATAGTTTTAACATCATTCACATTGATGGCACATTACTATTGTTATTTATTCAACTACATTAACATGTTAATTATAGAAGCTTGTAATTGCCACTTTTTATCTCACAATTCTGACGTTAAAACTGCGATTTTTGGTATTATGAGTTCATAAATTACATTTGCCAGGTAAAAAGTTACAATTACCTTTTTATATTCGGTGGTGGAAGCAAGCTTCCAAAGTTAATGGATTGATGTACATTTGACATTTAATTAAGTTTGTTTTATCTTATTAGACTCTGGAGGAACAAACAGCACCCGATATAACCCAACACCAAATCCAACAACAGTCATTTAAAAAACCAGAGCAAAATCAGAGAGCAGATTCAGTGCAAAAACCAGATTCAGTTCAGGGTGGAAAACCAGAGTCAGACTCGGAGGACAAACCGGATCCAAATTTGCAGGAACAACCAGATTCACAGTTAAACGACAAACCGGATCCAAAGTTGGAGGAACAACCAGATTCACAGTCAAACGACAAACCGGATCCAAAGTTGGATTTCTTGGGCCCGGCTCAGTGTCTGCTTCAGAATTACACACGGTTGTCTTGCTCAAAAGTGTTCTGTCCTCCATGGAGGCGATGTATCGCGGGACAGTGTGTCTGTAAGATGCCATACAATTGTCCACGTCAGGAAAAGCACGCGTGTGCACTAGACGGATCCCAGTATTACTCCATGTGTCAGGCCAAAGCCATGTCCTGCAGATCCAGCAAGCCCGTGTTCTCTCACTTCAGCTCATCCTGCAGTGGTGAGGACACAACCCTTCATTAACTAAGAGTACGTTTACACGACAACGATACGCTTAAAACAGAGAAGTGTTTCCTTTGAGTTTTACAAGTACAAACGACACCATTATTAAAACGATCCACATTCACACGGATCCGCAAAAACAACTGAAAACGCTGTATTCTGCTGCCAGGCCAGTAGATGGCGATGAAACGCTATAGACTGAACACGCGTTTTTGTTTATTACACAGAGACAAGTTTTTCAAAAACTTTGAAACTTTGAAACCCGTTGTCAAAAATGTGCATTTTCAGGCACCCAAACGCCGTTGTCGTGTAAACGATCGGCCTAAACGCATACAAAGTTTTACGTTTTTAGTTGAAAATGGTGTCGTGTAAACAGACCCTAACACATGAGCAATGCCAAAAAACAATCCTAATGTTATTAAAATGTTATTTCTGAATGTTCTTTGAGTCCTCATAATATTGTTTTTTAAATTATCTAAAAATGTTTTTTCTTTGTTACATATTAAAAAAGTTAACGCAAAGACAAATGATTTTTAAATTTAACAACTATTTTGTTGACAACTAAATGTGAATATTTAAAAAATCGGATTTTTTTTGTCATTTTAAATTTAAAATGTTGATTTCTTTCTTTTTTTTGCTCTCCTGACGCTCAACCATAGAGCGTGGTGCTCGCAACACCAAGATCAAGGGTTTGATCCTCAGCAGAATTCACATGCATAAACTGATAAAAATGTATGCTTTTAATGCATCCTCCCTTTCTTTCTTCAAATAAAATTATCTGCCAAATGCATAAATGTAAACATAAATGCCCTCAGAGGGCAGTTTAGAAACTGACATGACAAAATACATAATTTTGGGGGTTTTATTTTGGGTCTGTGCAGCTGCCTTTAAATATGAAATTACTAACATGTCAAGTCAAGTCACCTTTATTTATATAGTGCTTTTTACAATACAGATTTTTTCAAAGCAGCTTTGCAGAGATAACAGGAAAATAATGCAAAACAGTTTGTTTCTAGAAGAAAATAGCGTCACAGTCCAGCTTAAGTAAGTTCAGTGATGGTTAATTTCTGTTACATATAATCATACGATTTCAAGAAAAACTTAGCACAGTATTTCTGACAACCTAAAGAATGTGTTGCGGGTCAAACTGACGGGAACTCGAGGCAAGTGTCAGATGATTTGGTGTGTGATTATACAGTCCTCACCTGTTTGTTTGCACATGTTTGTGTCCAGCGGAGGAGAAGGTGGAGGCATTTCTGGAGAAATATGACTCTCATGATGTGGTCATGATAAAAACGGTGATGGGAACAATGCCTGTATGTGGCAAGGACTGGGATATGGCGTCAGCTAATGTGGTTTGCCGAAACCCTGTGAAAGAGGCCAGGTAAACACACACTCATCACTACACACACACACACACACAAGAATCCTCTCGACTCCACATGTTTCGGATGTGTGTTTTTTTAAACATGTTTTTGACATGTTTCATGTTTCTGCTTCTCTTCTTTTGTTTGTGTCTCAGAGGAGCGGAGGCGGCGACTAAAATCAAACGTTCGTCTCTTGGCAAAGCGTTTGATTGGCCAGAGGAGTGCATGAGGGTTCGCTGCACGGGATCTGAGCTCTCATTGGCTGAGTGCACCATCTATAACCCACAGCCAATCACAGAAAGCTCTGAGGTGGCCGTCGCAAAGTGTTACCAACACAAAGGTGCTTTTAAAGAAAATTAAACATCCTACTTTGAAGGGATAGTTCTCCCAAAAATTTAAATTATCCAATAATTTACTCACCCTCAAAGTTTCCTGAGCTTCGACTTTCTTCTTTCAGCCGAACATATCCTGGCTCTTCCAAGCTTTATAATGGCAGTGAATGGAGCCTGAGTTTTTGAAGCCCAAAAAAGCTCATCCATCATAACAGTAATCCATACGCCTGCAGGGGTTCATAAAGGCCTTCTGAAGCCAAGAAAAATATCCATATTTATAACTTTATGAACTATAATCACTGGCTTCCAGTAACGGGTGTACACAAGTCTAGTTCCGGTGGAAGAGTGACCTCTGACCCGACGCATGACGAGTGACCTCTGACCCGACTCATGACAAGTGACCTCTGACCTGACTCATGACAAGTGACCTCTGACCCGGACATGACCTCTGACCCGACTCATGACAAGTGACCTCTGACCCCGACACAACCTCTGACCCGACTCATGAAGAGTGACCTCTGACCCCGACACATGACCTCTGACTTGACCCATGAAGAGTGACCTCTGACGCGACACATGACGAGTGACCTCTGACCCGACGCATGACCTCTGACCTGACCCATGAAGTGACCTCTGACTTGACCCATGAAGAGTGACCTCTGACCCGACGCATGACCTCTGACTTGACCCATGAAGAGTGACCTTTGACGGCACGCATAACCTCTGACTTGACCCATGAAGAGTGACCTTTGACGTGACGCATGACCTCTGACCTGACCCATGAAGAGTGACCTCTGACGTGACACATGAAGAGTGACCTCTGACGTGACACATGACGAGTGACCTCTGACCCGACGCATGACCTCTGACCTGACCCATGAAGAGTGACCTCTGACTTGACCCATGAAGAGTGACGTCTGACCTGACGCATGACCTCTGACCTGACCATGAAGAGTGACCTCTGACGCGACACATGAAGAGTGACCTCTGACGCGACACATGAAGAGTGATCTCTGATCCGACGCATGACCTCTGACCCGACCCATGAAGAGTGACCTCTGACCCAACGCATGACCTCTGACCTGACCCATGAAGTGACCTCTGACCCGACGCATGACTTCTGATTTGACCCATGAAGAGTGACCTCTGACCCGATGCATGACCTCTGACCCGACGCATGACGAGTGACCTCTGACCCAACGCATGACCTCTGACCTGACCTCACAGTTTTTGAAGCCCAAAAAAGCTCATCCATCATAACAGTAATCCGTACGCCTGCAGGGGTTCATAAAGGCCTTCTGAAGCCAAAAAAAATATCCATATTTATAACTTTATGAACTATAATCACTGGCTTCCAGTAACGGGTGTACACAAGTCTAGTTCCGGTGGAAGAGTGACCTCTGACCCGACGCATGACGAGTGACCTCTGACCCGACTCATGACAAGTGACCTCTGACCTGACTCATGACAAGTGACCTCTGACCCCGACATGACCTCTGACCCGACTCATGACAAGTGACCTCTGACCCCGAAACAACCTCTGACCCGACTCATGAAGAGTGACCTCTGACCCTGACACATGACCTCTGACTTGACCCATGAAGAGTGACCTCTGACGCGACACATGACGAGTGACCTCTGACCCGACGCATGACCTCTGACCTGACCCATGAAGTGACCTCTGACTTGACCCATGAAGAGTGACCTCTGACCCGACGCATGACCTCTGACTTGACCCATGAAGAGTGACCTTTGACGGCACGCATAACCTCTGACTTGACCCATGAAGAGTGACCTTTGACGTGACGCATGACCTCTGACCTGACCCATGAAGAGTGACCTCTGACGTGACACATGACGAGTGACCTCTGACCCGACGCATGACCTCTGACCTGACCCATGAAGAGTGACCTCTGACTTGACCCATGAAGAGTGACGTCTGACCTGACGCATGACCTCTGACCTGACCATGAAGAGTGACCTCTGACGCGACACATGAAGAGTGACCTCTGACGCGACGCATGACCTTTGATGCGACACATGAAGAGTGATCTCTGATCCGACGCATGACCTCTGACCCGACCCATGAAGAGTGACCTCTGACCCAACGCATGACCTCTGACCTGACCCATGAAGTGACCTCTGACCTGACCCATGAAGTGACCTCTGACCCGACGCATGACTTCTGACCCGACGCATGACGCATGACGAGTGACCTCTGACCCGACACATGACCTCTGACCCGACGCATGATGAATGACCTCTGACTCGACGCATGACGAGTGACCTCTGACCCGACAGATGATCTCTGACCCGACGCATGACGAGTGCGTATGGATTACTGTTATGATGGATGAGCTTTTTTGGGCTTCAAAAACTCAGGCTCCATTCACAGCCAGGATATGTTCTAATATAACTCTGATTGTGTTTGGCTGAAAGAAGAAAGTCATATACACCTAGGATGGCTTGAGGCTTATGAGTAAATTATGGGATAATTGTAATTTTTGGATGAACTATCCCTTTAATGAGTGAGTGCATTTGGCACTTCACACAAATATTTCAAACAAAGTATTCTTTGTTTTCTTCATGCAAACTATAATACCTTTTATTTATTTAATTTTCTTGAAATCCCACGAAATAATATATTCTACTGTTTCCACTTTGGTGTCCCATAATTTTTAGAAGAATTAGAAGCACATGTTTTTAGTTCTGAGAACAATAAGTGATGTCAGTTCCCTTTCGATACATTGCGTCAGTTTTTGCTGCCTGTATAAAGGAAACTGGGCCCGACTGCCTATATATGAATATATATCCTATGTATGAATTGCAAGATAAAATTAAAAAAATCGCAGTTACCTGTTTTCATTCTGTGGAGGAAATAAGTGTTGTAGATTTTTCCCTAAACCTAACTGCGTACCTGGAACCTAATTACTTTAAATTATCTGGGGCGTCCAGTCATCGCCCAAGTGTCTCCCGTCGACACTGGCCAAGTTCCCTAAACTCTAACTTACTTACTTCCCTAAACTAACCTGCTGCGCAGCAGTAATATCAGACAGACTCCAGCAAATGTCCTTTAAATGCTTTAATCACGGCCGGGAGAGTTCTCGAGCAGTTCTCAGAGCATCTCCCAAGAAGAAGCAAGGCCGGTGGATCTCTGACAAATCCCATTGAGAATCCCACCAGTAAACACGAATACAACAGTTTTTATAATATGACATGATACATTACCACGAGTTTTCAAACCCAGACATCTCAAAACAGAATCATCATGACTAACATGTCACGCTCTTAATCATCACGATTGGTTAGATTGTCAAAGCAAGTCCCCCCTTTCATTACCCTTTGTTAGTAACATCAGCAAAATATCCTGTATCATCAAAAACATTGTGAGGGGTTAATATTTTAATCAATCATTTCACAATATAACGGTTAGTCCAATTTCAAAGTTCCTTTGACTAAAGTTATATTAAAGGGATAGTTCACCCAAAAATGAAACTTCTGTCAGTAATTACTCTCCCTCATGTTGTTCAACCCCGTAAGACCTTCGTTCCTTTTCCGGAACACGAATTAAGATATTTTTGATGAAATCTGAGAGCTGGATCACTCCTCCATAGGCTTCTTCAGGGATTGAAACTTGCCGGCCTCGAAAAGTTATTAAAGATATCGTTAAAATAGTCCAAGTGACTACAGTGGCTCAATCTTAAGTTTATCAAACGACGAGAATACTTTTTGTGCGCAAAAACAAACAAAAATAACGACTTTATTTCAACTATTCATTTCCTTCTCTGTGGGCCTCTAGTCAGTTAACGTAGTCTAATAGCGTAGTTCCAGTCAAGTTTCATTATCTTTAGCTAAATTTCGAATCGCATTGATCTATTAGGCCTTTAACAGGCTGATACTGTTGATTAACCATTTTCTTAATCTTATTTTTTGTTAGCTTTTAATTCTAGCAGGCGATTGTTTTTCCTAGACAGATCTATTTAAGGATCTGAGTGTAACGGAAAAAGAGGCGGAGGATTCAAATGCAAGTAAAAGTAGTTTTATTAATGAACACAGAAGGATGATGGAAGTCTCCAGTTGAAGGCACAAGTCAAGTCAAGTCAAGTCAAATATATTTATATAGCGCTTTTCACAATACAGATTGTATCAAAGCTGCTTCACAGTATCAATCAAAATAACTTAACAATGTTTGTTTATTACTGGAAAAAAGACATCCAAGTTTGGTAGAGCTGCTCAATGGTATGATTGGTTAATTAATTTGAATATCCCCAACTGAGCAAGCCAAAGGCAACAGTGGCAAGGAACCGAAAAACTCCATCCAGGGACCTAATGGTGTCCTAACACCCCATCAGATGACCCAATGGAGAAAAAAAAACCTTGGGAGAACCCAGGCTCAGTCGGGGGCCAGTTCTCCTCTGGCGTTTATGAACTAGAGGCCGAATTTACAGTAACTGTAAGATAAAAAATTTATATGAATGCCTGGCTAAATAGATGCGTCTTCAGTCTAGTTTTAAACTGGGAGAGCGAGTCTGAGCTACGAACAATATCAGGAAGGCTATTCCAGAGCTTCGGAGCTAAATGTGAAAATGCTCTGCCTCCTTTGGTGGATCTGGATATCCTAGGAATGACCAGAAGCCTCGAAT
>JAVALU010001955.1:0-95000 GCA_030770095.1 Gila robusta
CTATAAGAAATAGAGAAATCGAAACGGCAGAAAAAAAATGCCCAACGAGCCTGACGGGGATTAAGTCTCTTAGCGGACCGAATGTACTCAAGATTTCGATGATCCGTCCAGACTATGAACGGATGCGACGCCCCCTCCAACCACTGACGCCACTCTCCCAACGCCAACCGAATGGCCAACAACTCACGATTACCCTCGTCGTAATTGCGCTCAGTAGGCGAGAGACGATGCGAAAAGAACGCGCACGGGTGAACCTTATTGTCCAGAGGCGAGCGCTGCGAAAGCACCGCGCCTACCCCCACGTCAGAAGCGTCGACCTCGACGATGAACTGTCTCTCGACATCAGGTTTAATAAGGATGGGAGCGGTGGTAAATAAGGTCTTCAAGCGGTCAAACGCAGCCTGGGTCGCCTCGGTCCAAGCAAAACGGGACTTGACCGAGGTGAGCGCAGTAAGAGGAGCGGCTACCTGACTAAAATTCCGAATAAATCGTCGGTAAAAATTAGCGAAGCCTAAGAAGCGTTGGAGAGCAATACGGGAATCGGGCACAGGCCAATCAGTGACGGCTCGAACTTTAGAAGAATCCATACTTATTCCATCGGCGGAAACGACAGATCCCAGAAAAGTAACGGACTGAGAATGGAAAGTGCATTTCTCAGCCTTAACAAAGAGGCGGTTCTCTAAGAGACGCTGCAGGACACGACGAACATGCATGACGTGCACCTGGAGAGAGGGTGAGAAGATAAGTATGTCGTCGAGGTAAACAAACACGAAGACGTTAAGCATATCTCTCAGAACATCATTAATCAAAGCCTGAAAAATGGCTGGGGCGTTGACCAGCCCGAACGGAAGGACCCGGTATTCAAAGTGCCCGAGGGGCGTGTTAAATGCGGTCTTCCATTCATCTCCTTCTTTAATACGCACCAAATGGTACGCATTACGCAGATCTAGTTTTGTGAAAACCTTCGCCCCTGCAAAATCTCAAAAGCAGAAGACATGAGAGGCAAAGGATACCGGTTCTTTACCGTGATGTCATTCAACCCCCGATAATCAATGCAGGGGCGTAAGGACCCGTCTTTCTTTTTCACAAAGAAAAATCCAGCACCAGCAGGAGAGGAGGAAGAAACGATGGTACCAGCCGCGATAGTGTTACGAACTACTCTGAGAAGAGGGTTGAGATCCAAACGCAGCTTTATTTGAGGGCAATCCAGAGGCGTAATCCAATGTACAGGCAAGGGTCATACACAGACAGGCAGTCCAAAACAGATAAACAAAGAAACAAACAAAACAGGCAGGAACCAGAGGCAAGAGAGTAATCCAGGGAACAGGGCAAGATATCCAAAACCAAGAGACAAGAAAACCATAAGAATGCTCAGAAATGCAGTGTAACACTTAAAGAAGACTTCGCGGTGAGTGAATGAATGAACATGGTATAAATAGACAGACTAACAGGATGAGACACAGGTGAATGCAATCAGTGAATGAGGTACAGGTGAATGTGATCAGTGATAAGTGATGGTGAGTCCGGGCAGTGAGTTATGGGAAATGTAGTTTGTGAGTGATAATAGTCCTATCTGGAGTGCCCTCTGGTGGCTCTCAAGGGCACTCCAGCTGGTGACCGTTACAGATAGACTCGGAAAGATACTTCTCTAATGCCTTGCGTTCTGGGGCTGATAAGGAATACAATCGTCCGCGAGGAGGAGTGGTAGCGGGAATGAGATCGATAGCGCAATCATAAGGTCGATGGGGAGGGAGAGAAGTGGCCCGGGAGCGACTGAACACCGCCCGCAGATCGAGGTACTCCCCCGGCACTCCAGACAAATCCCCAGCCTCCTCCTGAAACACAGAAACAGAAGAAACAGGAGAAACAGCAGACACTAGACACTCAACATGACAAGACAAGCTCCAAGATAGGATAGAACTGTTAGTCCAATTAATATGGGGATTGTGTTTAGCTAGCCAAGGATGGCCTAAAACTATGGGTGTAAAAGGGGACTGAAAAAGAAAAAAAGAAATTGTCTCTTGATGGTTTCCTGATATGGTGAGACTCACCGGCTGAGTGGTACGACGAACCTTTGAAATGATGCTACCGTCCAGAGCGAACACAGAGGTAGAGTCTTTAAGGTCAGAAAAAGGAATACCCTGTTCTTGGGCCCACCCCTCGTCGATAAAACTAGCCTCAGCACCAGAGTCTATAAGGGCCAAACAAGATGCCGAAGAGGATGACCAGCGGAGAGTGACCGGAAAGGTGGTGCGTGTCCCGGTCTTGGATGTGGGGAAGAAAGTAGTTGCGCTCGCCAGTACTCCCCTGATCACTGACGAGCTCTGGCTTTTACTGAGCAGGAAGACACAAAGTGGCTATCCGAACCACAGTAGAGGCAAAGACGATTAACTATCCGCCGTTGACGTTCAACCGTCGAAATGCGGATGCCTCCCAGCTGCATAGGCTCAGTATCTGACTCACCGCGAGTAGCAACGGAAAGAGTGGGCGGGGTTACAGGTCGTTCAGACTTCAAACTCCGAGCGCGGCGACGCATCTCGAAGCGCTTGTCAAGGCGAATAGCCAACTCAACCAGCTGATCAAACCGGTCTGGAATCTCACGGGCATAAATCTCGTCCTTAAGGCTGGGGTTAAGTCCTTCTAGAAAGTGAGCAACAAGAGCAGGCTCATTCCAGCCAGACGAGGTGGCCAGGGTGCGAAACTCTATAGCATAGTCTGCAACGGAACGTCCTCCCTGTAGCAGTACTGCGAGCACACGAGAAGCCTCTTGTCCGTGTACAGAGCGATCGAATACCTTGATCATCTCCTGTTTGAACAGCTCAAAATCCTCAGTCAGGTCCGAAGCCATCTCCCAGACGGCGGTCCCCCACTCACGTGCCCTTCCCGTTAGTAGCGAGATCACGTAGGTCTTGCAAACGAAGAGACAAAGCGAAAGCTCAACGTACAACAATAAACTGACAAGGAAGCAGAGAAAACAGTGACTAGAAGTAACCGAGTAATTTAGAGAGGAAGCGAGCAAAGGTGAGACAGGATCAGTGTAAGTGTTAATTACTATGGGAAACAGCTGCAAGAAGAGAGATAGGGGAAAACCATGAATGGGAGCGACTAAGTGTGTGCGCAGCGCGAAGGCTGAGATAATGAGAAACAGCTGGGCATGTGTGCGTGTGTAAACAATAAGGGCATAGAGAGAAAGGAGGCTGATTCATGACAACACGGACCTTATATTATTATATTTCAAATAATGTAGGCTATTTGTAGAAAAGGTTAGTCTTGGGTCCGTGTACTTTTGCGTCCATTCGTTTTTGCACAAATAAAAGTAGTTGCGATGTATTATTCTTTTCTGTATGACCAGAAATGATAGTATTTTAAGGTCTTTCCACTGATATACAAATGCAAGTGTCCGCGCCCGCGCCTCCACAGCCACACAAACACTTGGATATGCGTCAAAATCTTGTGTTAAAAATCTCAGCCCTGTATTATTATTGTCTAACCATTTATTATGACTGACATTTGACGAATTGCTTTGTTCCTTTTTTTGATAAAAGCGGCTTCTAAATATGTAGCCTAAATATACTACTACTAATAATAATGATAATTATTATTATTATTATTTGTGTTTATAATTATAACTATAAATGAATTCACTGAAGACAGTAGGCCTAATATGTTAATCATAAAATAATTTATGAATGTTTTATTTTTGTATAATAAAACCTTAAACCTTGTGTTTGTGTTATATTTCTTTTTTATATGTGAAGTCTTTTTTTGCTTATTCTATTATACTGAGCTTTTTTCTCCCATAAAATGGAGTTTTAGAAAATTGAAGAAATTATCCATTTTAAAAAATGAAGTTTATGCAAAGCATCCCTCATAAACAGGTGGCCTGGTTGAATCATCGTGGGCACGATTTGTTAATCCAAGGGAACAGTTTAAGAATTCGTGGCCACGGATTGTTTTTTTTCCCCCACAAGAGACTTTCCGGGCTCCGTACTACGGGAATATAAAACCCAGTTGAATATAAAAAAGTGCAGTTCAAATGTTACTCCCGCTCTTCATCGGTAGCTGTCACAGTTGCTAGGCGACAAGAACAATCATCCGTCATTTTTTAAAATAAAAGTGCTGTCGTCACCGGCCCGCAATGACTTATGGGGTAGGATCGGGTAGGATAAGCCACGAAGGATCCATTTATGTATCCTTCCTTTCACGGGGAAGCGAAGGGTGCATTTGGCGTCGCTTTTGAATCGGGTAGCCTTCGTCGCGCCGTGATGACGCAACCGGCCTTTGAATACGGCCTTTGAAGGATGCGAAATTGAATTAAGACAGCCTTCATCGCGCCATGGTGACGCAATCGGCCTTCAAATGCGGCCTTCGAAGATGCAGCCTTTGAATTGGGACATCCTTCGTCGCGCCGCTGTGACGCAATCGGCCTTCAAATGCAGCCAACCAGCCTTCAAATACGGCCTTCGAAGGACGCAGCCTTCACATTGGGACACAGCTTATGAAACTGCTGTAAGATTAAATGGAAAAAAAGTATTGACAAATCCAAATCATATTATCGACTCGACATTATGTTGCTTTATCTGGCATCTCAAAACTGAAGAATATAATCAATATTTACTGTTGATCAGTTATGACTTTGAGCTGATGACATAAAACTTCAAACACACACAAAGGTACACAGTAAATAGTGAGCAGATATGAATAAAATAAATACAATGAAATATAAAAATACGGTACACAGCAAAAACTCCAGTGTTAAATTAACAAGTTTATTTAGGACAATGTTAAAGTGTTAAAATAAGAGTGTTAAAGGAACACTGAAGCAGTGTTAAAGTTAATGAGACAATTAAGTGATTAATTGAGTGATGATTGACTTATTGTCATTTGAATTACTCTCTGGATTAGTATGTTTAAGGGTATTTATGTAAATTGGAACTGTGAAGTTGAAGTTTGCCGGGCATTATGGGTTAAAACCCTTCTCTAAATTCTACTGAGAGCCTATAGAGAAATGCACATAAAGGATTACATAATCAGAGAGTAGCCTATTTTTTTCGTTTTGAATTGTTTCGTTTAAAGACATTTCAAGCTTTCTATAGATATATCTCTCATGTCTGTGAGGAATATGCTGAGTTTCGGTAATTTATGATGAGATGCGCTCCAGTTTACGTGCAATGCACGTGACAGCGCCGGCGCCTCCATGTCAGGATTATATTGTCTGCTATATTTGCTTCCTATTTATTAAATCCGGGCAATTGGCTTATGAAAAATTGATTAAAATTAAGATACAATTTATACAAAACGAAATTCCCTTTAAATAAAGGCTTTCTACAGAACAAAACTTAATAAAGTGGTAAAAATCATGTCTGACCCACTCCACATGTCTCCCGATATATTGCGCATCCTATCTTACTCATGCTGTTCACTTTTCATAATCACCATAGGTGGAAAAAAATAACATTATAATATTTTAACAAATATAAAACTAAATTTACTTATTTTATGGCTACAACGCGTATAATATGCATACAGACTCTCTATTTGTACAAATTGCTGCACATTCATTTAATTCTGAATTTTGCACATACAGGTTGAAAGGCATTTGTTTGTGGATAGTAAAACGTATCTGCAACATTTATCAAGTTCACGGATAACTGTGTGCAGGGGCGTTTCCAGCATTGAAGGACATCCGGGGCTTAGCCCAGACCATTTTATGTAAATACAGGGATCACTCGAAGAGTTTTTTTTTTTTTATTACAGTAACAATTTACTTTCAGTCAAAATACATCTTTAACATGCACACACACACACATACTCTCACTCTCTCTCTCTCTCTCTCTCAACACACACACACACACACAGTCAACATACACTATTCACCTCTTGGTGTGTTGGTCTATCTGGTGTGTCCATCTATATTTCTTATATTACTCTCTCATCACTTGCTGTTGTCTTTCTCTTTTACCACTTGCTGTTTTCTTTCTCGATCTCATCACTTGATTTGAAATATGTGAAATGTTTGTCGTTGATATTGGAGTTGTCATAAATGGAGCAATATTATCAATAGCCTTGGTGTAATACTGCAGTGCTTTATCAATATGTTTATGCATTGAGCTAATGCAAACCATGACCGATTGGGTGTTTACCACTAAACTTTGGGCTATGGTCTAACATAAATCAAATTGACCAATCACTGCAGATTAGCGTCACGCGAAGGAGGGGTTTGGGAAAATGTATCTTTGAACGATTCATAAGGGAGTCGCTGAGCAAATCAGGTAAAAATAAATGCACATTATAAGACAACAAAAGTGTTTTTTGTCATTGCATGCATGTAAAACTGTTGTTGGGGACTCCCAAAACAATATTAGGAACATTTTAAATGCCATAATAGTGGCCCTTTAATATAAATAATTTTTATTTTTTGACATAGTCAAAATGATGTATGAGATCCTAAGTTAAAGCAATACATGAATGACTTTAGTCTACGTTCATTGACACACCATGGCATCGAACTGTATATAATTCTCAATGTACATCTGTCAAACACTTTTCATTAGGAGCATTGGGATAAACAATGTTTCACTTTTATCTTTCTCCAAAGTAAAATGACTGATTAATTGTTACCAGTTTCCATGTCTGATCCTGGCAGAGCTGCTGCTGGCTCCTCCTCAGTCTGCAGCTCATCTTTAAAACCCTCTACAAAACCATCAAATCAAAGTGTATATTTACTACAAACTAATAACACAAAACAAGTCACACATACATGCTATGTTAATGCTTATTGGTTATCCTTAGAGAAAACAACACCTGATAAACAAGGAAAGTATTCAGTGCAGTGGTGGGATAAAACTAATGTTTCTGGCTACCCTTACCCTTAGAAGTATACTTCAAGTTCATTTTATGAAGAAGTATTATTCGTTTAAATGTATTATAAGTGTAAGAGTAGTAAACTTTAAGTACACAACTAGGTTTCTCATTTGTAATGCATCTGTACTACAAGTGAACTTATAAGTATACTAGTAGTAGTTTACTATTTTAATACAATTAGTATTTTTTTAGTTTATGAAAATACACACTGAAGTGTACTCTCAGTAAACTACTAGTTTAGTAGTTTATACTGCAAGTAGGCTATACTTGCAAGTTTTCTTTAAGTGAACAAACTTATACTTGTTATAGTTCACTATTTATGTATTATTTTTGCACTTGCAGTATACTATTATGTTCAAATGTAGATATTTTTTATTAAAAAATACCTTAACTGTACTTTAATTTGAAAGACATTTCATTAGCTTCATGCATTCTTTTTCTATCAACACTTGAATGTTGGTACGTTTCATAAAGAAAGGCAACATTAGAATTGTAATTTAAAGGACGATTAAATAAAATGATGCAGACAAAATTAAAATGCGGCACACTGCTTATGACTTGCGTGACGCGGGTCAACAAAGCTTCACAGATTCACAAAATGCGGGACAGGTGGTCCCCCTTTGATCATATTAAGCGCGTTTTTGATTTACATACTGTTTAATGTTTGATGATGATCACGTTATTTTATATTTGAGAGAGTGAGCAATCTTCTATCACTTGTTTCAGCTTCTTCTTCCTGTGTTTTTATCCGGAGGAGATTCTGTAACGTTACTAGAAAATGCCAGTACAAGTGCTAACGTATAACGTTAGCCTATGGTCATTAGCTAGTTAAACAAATAGGCCTACAGTGAAAGCCAGCCAGATGATGATCTATCTTCAGACTTTAAGGATAAAAAAACTGAATTCTTACCCACTGACTTCTTCCCGAAAAGTCTCGTTTGCTTCATTTTTCTTTATTTTTTTCTTTCCCGCTCGCTGACTCTCTCAGTTGTTAACTCGCACTCTTGCGACTGTGCTAGCTCCTCCCCTACCCGCTGCTGCTGCATATTCAACAGAGAGGAAGAAACGGAGGAGCCCATAGGCTACCGACAGCAAAGAAATGTATTCTGTAGGCTAGATTATTTTTAAGATCTATTTTTACAGGCTGTATGCAGTATATGCAAAGCCAAAGCGCAATGAAATAAAGCAACTTATGATTTCAGGTGTTTACATAGGCTATTGTCCAGTTTCATATTTGCTCAGTGACAGTCATTACATTCGGGGCTTGACTCAAAACATTCGGGGCTGAAGCCCCGGCAAAATCGGCTGGCGCCGCCCCTGACTGTGTGTGCACTTATTAATCATTATGATACTAAAATCATAATAAAGTAGGCTATACTATGTACAAAAAATCAGATGAGCCCAGATGAACGCAACGTGTTTAATTACACATTAATCATTTTCCTCCTATAGAAAACCATTATAAGAACGCTTAATGTGGCTTAGCTAATGCAGATTAGAATGTCCCCTTATTATGTCGAAATAACGAGTTATTATCTCGAAATAAGGAGATATGTCGAAATGACAGATATTATGTCGAAAAAACGACTTACGTCGAAATAATTAGATATAATGACTTAATATCTCGAAATAACAAGATAAGTTTTATTTTTTCTTTCCCACCATGCGGTTCAGGGCTAATTTTGAATACAGCCTGAATATAATTGATTCCAGAAATTATTTTTGGGGGTGCTATGGGGTGCTTGGGTCTTTCTTGTGGGTGCTTAAGAAACACTCGGCTCTCGTATGTTTTGCCGTGCACTATTTTTTATTGTGCACATTATTGCCACACATGACCCAGCTCTGGCTCACAGAATATGCATTGTCGACAGCAGTGGCAAACTGAGGACACACTCGGTTCTGAGGGAAACTCTACTTCTAACCTTTAACTTTAACCTTTAACGAAACACCGACTCGTTGAACTATGATGATAATGACAGAACTTGCGATCATATAGTTGAGTAACGAGATAAGTTTTATTTTTTCTTTCCCACCATGCGGTTCAGGGCTAATTTTGAATACAGCCTGAATATAATTGATTCCAGAAATTATTTTTGGGGGTGCTATCGGGTGCTTGGGTCTTTCTTGTGGGTGCTTAAGCAACACTCGGCTCTCGTATGTTTTGCCGTGCACTATTTTTTATTGTGCACATTATTGCCACACATGACCCAGCTCTGGCTCACAGAATATGCATTGTCGACAGCAGTGGCAAACTGAGGACACACTCGGTTCTGAGGGAAACTCTACTTCTAACCTTTAACTTTAACCTTTAACGAAACACCGACTCGTTGAACTATGATGATAATGACAGAACTTGCGATCATAGTTGAGTAACGAGGCCCCCGCCCGGTCACTGGATAACTGTGTCTGAAAGAAACATGAGAACATGTTTGTAGAGGTTCTGATGTGACAATCGAATGTGTGACGACACACTCCCGTTATTCGTTCAGGACGCTTATCAGTGGAAACATCATTTTTTAACTCAGATGGTCAACCTATCTTTCATGGTGAGTTAGTATTACATTTGCTGAATGACATTTTGTTGTCTGATCGATTTCTATTTGTAAATGCGCAGGGCAAACTAACAAAAGAGATGCAGGAAATGCAGGACTGACGCAGATGAAAAACTGCTGTCACTCAAACAAAGGAGATTGTGTGTAACATGTTATCTGAAAGTAACCTTGATTTTTCTGAGCATTAGTCTTTGCGTCAGACACAGAAAGCAGTTTGGAGGAAATCTGGTGCAGTATTAAAGAAGTGTTTGGTTTAGTGTTGATGTCAAACAGAAACATTTCTTCATGCTAAATTATAAAATTATGCACGGGTTTGACCTTGGAAAAAAGAAAAAAAGTTTTGTTTATTGTTTTGAAGACCCTAGTTATGTGAAAGGAAGGGACTAAACCAGCGCCATCAACAGAGTTGTGTGAACATGACGTGATTCACGATGGCCGTTTGCAGTGAGTATTTTCTGTAACCAGGTTAGATCGGTCGGAAACGAACACAGATTGACATGAAAATGTAGTAGCTACATGTATAAATGTTTTTAAACTTAATATATAAATCATATGTAGCCTAATGTATTGAATAATACGTGAATATGTCTGTGGAAGAGTGTACGCCTGTAGCTACAAATAGAATCGCAATGCTGACAAAACTTTTTTAATATTTTTTTTATATATATATAAAAGATGCTGATAATAAAAATAGTGATTTGAAATACAAGAAATTGTGGTAACACTTTATTTTGATCGTCCCTTTTGAACGTGCTGTTGACCAGTGTTGTGCAAGTTACTTCCAAACTGTAATACATTATATATTACTTGTTACTGTTATTTAAAAGTAATTCATTACCTTACAATATTACTGTCTCAGAATTGTAATGCGTTACATTACTCCTGTATTACTTTTGAGTTACTTTCACCAAAATAACTATACAGAAGTAGAACTTAACATTCTAAAATGACTAGGGCTGTAACGATATGCGATATGAAACCGAAATCGCGACACTCAGATCCACGAACCTGCAGAATCGCGACACACCCCTTCCAACTCCCAGCGTTATCCATACCGTCCAGATCCAATGCTACACATCTTTAATTACTATTAGTATTATTTGAAGTTAACTTAACATTATAAAATACGTAGACCTACACCACAAAACTAGTTGAGGATAAATTATTTAAAATTTGGGAATTCCAGCGTTATGGACATGACATTTGCAGTCAAAACTTGAAATATAAATTCTCAGAAAATGCATTAATACCAAACTATTGAAACGTCTGTTTATCCATAGGCTCCTCCCTGAAAGGAGTCCAGACATTAGAAAAATATCAGTCTACACATTCGTTTTATATTTAATATTAGGGAAATAGACAGTCATGCGTGACAAAAAAAATCTTTAACTTTTAGGAGGCAACGATTTTTTTTGTTGTAATTCTGTGAATTACACTGCGCAAATCGGATGAAGAAGGGTTGGCTCTCAACAGAACATAAAATATTCATTTTATTTTATTTTTCGTGTTGGCATTTATGAGGAAAAAACAATGTTACAGACGTGACAGTTCTCCGTCATGGACGCAACCGCTCTGAAGCGGCACTAAAAGACTGCTTTAAAACTTTCACAGAGACCTTACACAGAAAGCCTTTCTTTAAAGTGAATTTCGTTTTGTATTAATTGTATCTTAATTTTAATCAATGTTTCATCAACCAATTGTCTGGATTTAATAAATAAGAAGTAGGCTAAATATAGCAGACAATTATAGATAATCACGACACAGAGGCCCGGCGCGTGAACTGGAGCGCGTCTCATAAATGAACCGAAACTCAGCGTATAAGGTAGCCTATTCACGGACCTGAAAAATATATCTATATTGAAATGTCTACTTGTAAACAGAACAATTCAAAATGAAAGAAAACAGACTGCTCTCTGCTTATGAAATGAAATGTGCATTTCTCTATGGTGCATTCACTAGCCTACTGCGAAGATCGCGAGTCAGCATCGTCAACTTCATCTTGACTTTATTAATAAACAATTGAAATGTCTCCTTGCTATATTTGACATATTCATAATCATTGCTTTTGCCGGTTCTTTGTGACAGCTTTTAGGTGCTTTATCGGCAGCGCCGCCGCCCTTACATGAACGCGTCACCACCGCATCAAAAACACGATTGCGTGATGAAAACATGAAAAATACCACATAAACATAGCCTAACTGTTTAGAAAGAAAACACAGAACGAATAGCCTAATGCGCATACGTCCATCTCGCGAATGTATAGTCTTCTTCATGCCATCTTCACCATTAGCCGCTTTTCCACTGGCCAGCGCGAGCACAGAGGCCGAAATCATACCTCACGGCACTCCTGTAAAAAATAAATCGCTATACAAATATATCAGACGCTGCCATTTAGTCTTTATTTACAGACTTGGACACCACGCGGCTATTGACTGACCACGAACAGGTAATTTAGCCTACTTGCATTTTTCATTCCTTAATGTCTCGCGGTCTTGCTGTTTTTTTTTGTTTGTTTGTTTTGTTTTACGATTAAAACTAAAAGTCTGTTGTAACGCAAGCCTTACTGAACATGTACCGAGTAAAATATTACTGAAAATTGATTAGTAATGCCTTACACTACTGCGTTACAGCAAAAAGTAATATGTTACTGTAATGCATTACTTTTGTAACGCGTTACTCCCAACACTGCTGTTGACTATAAGTAGCCTACCTTTGCAACTATATATCAACTAACTGTCATTAGAGTATTAGTGGACTATCCTCTCACTCCGCAACGCGATAGATTGAAGCGCGCGTCCGAGTGAAGACTGCGCGAGCCGCAAGAGAACACTGTATCCATGACACTGATAACAGCGGACACGAGCGCTCAGCTTGAGTTAAAAAACAACACATTTTAGCGCTAGATCTCTTATTTAATAGCCAACTAAATGAATGCTCTGCTAGTTAACTGGAGATGGTTTATTTATTTGTATTAGGTACATCCGTGCCTCAATGTTTCAAAAAGTGGTGGGGGACAATATCATCCTGAGAAAAAGTGGTGGGGGGCAATATCGATCCCGAGAAAAAGTGGTGGGACACGACTTCACTGGATCTAAACAAATCAATCTAACCATAGATGTGACCAGTAGTGGTGTTTTTTTTTTATCTATTGTAAATAATTTTGCAAGGGTTCTTGCAAAAAAAAAAAAAAAAAAATGTTTACCAAAAAATACCCCCACCCCCCGGCCGGTGGTCTCCAAAATTTTCCGGTAGATTTTTTGGTCCCACTCCGCCCCTGCTAATGGGACACCTAAAGAGTTTTAACGGACAAGACCTTGAGAACAAAACTGACTTTAAAGGAAGTCTAAATAATTGGATTTTGAATGTTGTAGCCTATTGCTAACATGGTTTAAGTAGCCTACTGTGAAATTCTATGAAAAGTGGGTTTTAAGTCAAGTCAAGTCAAGTCAAATATATTTATATAGCGCTTTTCACAATACAGATTGTATCAAAGCTGCTTCACAGTATCATTCAAAATAACTTAACAATGTTTGTTTATTACTGGAAAAAAGACATCCAAGTTTGGTAGAGCTGATCAATGGTATGATTGGTTAATTAATTTGACTATCCCCAACTGAGCAAGCCAAAGGCAACAGTGGCAAGGAACCGAAAAACTCCATCCAGTGACCTAATGGTGTCCTAACACCCCATCAGATGACCCAATGGAGAAAAAAAAACCTTGGGAGAACCCAGGCTCAGTCGGGGGCCAGTTCTCCTCTGGCGTTTATGAACTAGAGGCCGAATTTACAGTAACTGTAGGATAAAAAAAAAAAAAAAAAAAAAAAAAAATATATATATATATTTTAGATCATAATAATAAAAAATAAACCCAAATATATAGGTATTGAGTATGAAAATGTTTTCATTATTTGTTTATGTTTATTTATGTTGTATTCTTTTTTATATGGGCTATAATGGGTTTGCATGGATTGTGTAGAATACACAAAATCCCCAGTGTTAAATTAACACTGAGAGTGAATTATATAAACTCTGAGCAGAGTGTTAAATGAACATTGAAGCAGTGTTAAAGTTAATGAGACAATTAAGTGAATAATTGAGTGATGATTGAGCATTATTGAAGACACCTGATGTTAACAAGCGGAATTTCTAAAGTCACCATTGTGGTGATCGGTGTTTGTTTTAGTTGGTCTCTTGACCATTAAATCATTAACTTTATGTTTTGTTTGACTGCTGTACATGAGTAATAACAGCCAGATGAACAAATAGAAAAGGTGATCTGATGGTGTTGGTTGTGTTTTAACATAATCGTTATTTGACCATAATCGTAAGTTTATCTTATGGATTCTAGCAGCACTGTCATTGTAGAGCATACCATTTTTAGCCTTTTCAATGAAATCCAAATGATCGAATAAAATAAAATGAAACTACTAATAAATATTTTAAGCTGGCACACACAGACATCAAGAATTAGCGTATGAATCTCAGCAATGGTGACAAACTGATCACCTCTGAACATAAGCTCATTATTTATCCATGCAGAAATGCATGATGGGAGCCATGAATGAGATTTGATTGGTGGCACCCAGAATGCACTGCAACATGTGAGGAGTGTTTGTTTTTACATCCTGAAATAATGGGGGAAATTATGGGTGGAGTTTTTATGCTTGTGATTCTGTTGACTATTACTTGTCTATATTATGTTTCTGTTGACTATTACTTGTCTATATTATGATTCTGTTGACTATTACTTGTCTATATTATGATTCTGTTGACTATTACTTGTCTATATTATGTTTCAGCTCAGCTGGTTTTTGGATTGATGGTAAAGGGAGATGGAAGTTTATAAGTGAGATTTAAATAAAAAAGAATAAAAGCAGCAAGCCGTTTTACAAAACAAATCATACTAGGCTAAATGGGGAATCACACTAAATAATAACTGTATTATATAGGCTATACTAATGTCTCCTGTTTGTGTCTCCTTTATCTCTCTTTAATACAGAAGCACAAAGGAGATTCAGTGGATCTGAAGAGACTCCTTCACCTTCAGTTTCTGCTCCTTGGAGTTTGCAAGCCTTTCCTTGCTCCTTATTTTCAATAAACGTTTTAAATTCATTAAACTGTGTTGGTCTTTGTGAGAAAGTGCAGATACACCTCAGTATGACAACGTGCAGTTTATTAGACATTTAATCCATTGTGCTAAATCACTGCAAAAGTCTAATAAATATATAAAGCAGCTTCAAAAAGGTGTTTTTTAAAAATCTTTCCAAAACTGATGTAATGCATATTTTTTGAGTCATGATCTATGCATTTAAACAGGTTTCAGTTGTTTACATGTCAAAGTGTTTACATTCACCTGACATGGAAAGTTTACCAATACCCATACTTTATATTATCAGTTTTTACCAGTGTTTGATAGAGATCTAAACCTTTCACTGTCATAATGATCAGTTGAGCTCCTCTGGATGATGCATTATCATCTTTACTGTAATTACCTTATTAATAAAAGAGCCATATTTGCAGCTCCGCTACCCTGATACACAAATTACTGGACAAAAGTATTTTTTGATTATCTCAACAGCTTTAAAACTACTGTAAGAAATGATAGTCTGCCTCGACCCAGATTCAACTCCAATACATTAGAATGAGTTCGTCCCTGAAATGTCTTAATTCTAGGAAGACTTTTTTATTTTATTGCAACAAAAAATATACAAAGATTTGTACATGAATATACACCTCACAACAAGTAGAAAATAACATGCATAAGAATATGTAAAAAAAAATAATAATAATAAGGTCATGCCAGGGGTAATTTAAGTAAAATAAGTAAAAGCTTCATAGGTCTTTCTTGCTTTTTTGTTCTTAATTTTATCTATTCTAATATTACCATATAGTTTAATCTCTTTTATAAAGTGCTCAAAGCTTGGCTTAGCTTTAGTCCATTTTTTCACATGAATGTGATATTTTCCAAGTAAAATAAAAAGTTGTATAAGGAAGTCCTGCACACACACACACACATATATATATATATATATATATATATATATATATATATATATATATACTACATCATGCAGATCAATTTGTAAACATGTTTCAAACAACCTAGAAGTGAAATTTGAAACATCCAACCAAAATATTTTTGAAAATATACAATAAAAAAAAAAGATGAGTCGGATTCTTTGGCACTGCCAGAAAATTCTCATAAGTTTTCAATATTCAAATAGAAGCGTTCAAGAAGTAACTCCTTGACGGGGTCAATTCTGTGTACAATTTTATAGGATACCTCTCTAATTATATTATTAATTAAAAATACATTTGTTATATATAAGGAAGTCAACCGTTATATTTGTTTCTTCATTTGTTTGATCACATGGCATGAGGAGGAGTGTATAAGCGAGAGGAACAGCTCACACTCACAAAAATGAAAACACTTGCGTCTCTGAGCGGTTTCTCCGAGGATGTTTCCTCTTCTCAGCTCATCAAGGTGACTAAAATCTTTCTCTTTCGTTTTGTTAAGAGGTTTTATTTAAATCTGGACATTTATCTTTCTATTTTAGTGAAACTGAAGTGGAGTTTTTTCATGAAAAATGAATGCATTTGAGAATATAGGCTAGGTTATATTATATACCACAAACTAGAAATCCGAGACAGATCCGAAGGGACCGTCTGCAAAGTGCAAACCCCGAAAAGCGTTACTACGAAAACAGTCAATAACTTCACTGTCACACACTATAGTGTTACCAAATTCAGTTTACACATCACTGCTGTCCTGATGGTTAAACTACAACACTTATTTTAGTATAAAAGTCTTTTTGCATACTTTTTATGATTTTTATCTATGGAAAATATTCAATAACTTCACTGTAATTCACTGTATTGTTGCCAAATTCAGTTCACACATCACTGCTGTCCTGTCAGTTAAACTACAACACGTATTTTGGGCAAAAAACATTTTTAATTGTATATACAATTGTACATTTATAATTTTGATGATTTTTATTATGAAAAATATTCAATAACTTCACTGTAATTCACTGTATTGTTGCCAAATTCAGTTCACACATCACTGCTGTCCTGATGGTTATACTACAACACTTATTTTGGGAAAATATATTTTTAATTGTACATACAATAGTAAATGTATAATTTTTATGATTGTTATGAAAAATATTCAATAACTCCACTGTAATTCACTGTATTGTTGTCAAATTCAGTTCACACATCACTGCTGTCCTGATGGTTATACTACAACACTTATTTTGGGGAAAATATATTTTTAATTGTATATACAACTATAAATGTATAATTTTGATGATTTTTATTATGAAAAATGTTCAATAACTTCACTGTAATTCACTGTATTGTTGCCAAATTCAGTTCACACATCACTGCTGTCCTGATGGTTATACTACAACACTTATTTTGGAAAAAAATAATAATTTTAATTGTATATACAATAGTAAATGTATAATTTTTATGATTCTTACAAAAAATATTCAATAACTCCACTGTAAATCACTGCATTGTTGCCTAAATCAGTTCACACATCACTGCTGTCCTGACGCTTTAATGAAACTCTGTCTGTGTGATTGAACAGATTCAAATGAAGAGGAGAAAGAAAATCAGCAGAAATCACAGATCAGCAGAAAACAAGAAGACTGAGAGAAAAATGGAGGACAGAAATGAGACACAAACCAGTGAATCACGAGAGGAAAGAGGACAGACACTTGTTAGATCGAGCAGTATGGAGAGACTAGAGCCAAACTGTGAGTGTTTGATTATTATTGAACTTTAATTCTTCATCACATTTTATTCTTGTTGTTATTTACAAATAACCCACATTTGGGAAAGTGCTACACACTGTAAACCCAGATTTTGATTCAACTCAAAGAGATTGAGTTCATATTACTTAAATGTGTCTAATTTGTTCTGATTAAGCTGAACTTTTTCATGTCCTTTCTAATTGTAATTATGTTTTTAAGTCCAATCAGTAGTTTCTACTCAAACAAACTGAGTTTATATTACTTAAATATGTGTCATTCCTTTACATTAATTATGAATTCTGAGTAAACTGTACTTTTTAATGGCCTATCTTATTGTAATTATGTGTTTGAGCTCAAACAACTCAATATCATCAGGTTTTGCCTGTTACTATCAAGACTGGCTGCAGCCTGGCGCTTCCCGTGATCATGCCGACTCCGAGGCGTGTCTAACGGTAAATTCAGAGGGTCAAATACAAAATATGAAATCATGAATTATTTTCCAGATGGAGTCACGGGTAAGTTCGTGATTTCTGGATATTGTTGTGTCCCTGGTGTTAACATAGGCTACAATTGATGAAACCTCATTTAAAACTGCATTAGCGTTGGTTGACATTTGTTAGCGAATATTAGCCATACATATATTTTGCTGATTTCTGGATGTTATTGGGAATGTGAAGGTGACGTCACGCCGTGTTGCATTATGGGTCCGCCGCCATATTTACAGGATCGCGCCCGCGCCCTATCCCGCTGTATTTGAATTTGTGTGTTGGAGCCTGTGTTTCTTTTACTGTCGAGATTTTAATAAACGCCAATATGGTTGGTCAGTGCTGCTCGATCAAGAACTGCCATAGCATGTCACACGAACGTTCATGGAGGAAACTGAACAACGGAATGCGTTTTTCAGCTTTCCTTCTTTGAAAAAACAACAAGGGAAGCAGGTCGAGGATCTGACGAGAAGACACCGCAATCAGGAGGAAAAACTTTACTTTTTACAACATCCCTGCATCAACGAGAGTGTGTTCGCTGCATTTTTCCGTCAGGTGAGTTCTCTGGCCTCTAACTTTGACCTAAATACAATATTTTAATTTCGCTCTCATTGATTGTCTTAAACCTCGGTGTGTCGACTTCCAGAGCAACGCATTGTTTATGGCTATCTATCAACATATAATGTTCCATTTGCAACTCCTATCACAATATCTGAGACATTTATAAATATTTCTTAGAAATATCTAAGATAAAAAAATATATTTGAAGAAGTCACACACTGTCAATAGTTTTAATGTGTTATCTTTTGTTTATCTTCTGTTCCAGTCTCTACTAACTAACATCATTATATGTGTGTGTGTATATATATATATATATATATATATATATATATATATATTATACACACACACACACACACACAGACACACACACTGCTACGCTGGAGCCGTCAGACAGCGTTACAACATGCACGGAGATGAGAAGGGTATGTATGGACTTATCTAACTCTGGGGGATACGGTGAATAAGACAAATTCCAAATAAGTCGGCGTGTTTCTTTAACTTTGAGTAGCCTATGTGTAATGGAGTTGAATTGGCTAAACTAACTCCTGAGAGTAATTACTTGCCACACATTAACGTTACATTAGTTTGCCAGGTTTTGCTAGTTGATCTGTAAATGAGGTGTGCAAATAACTACCTGTATGCATAATGTCTTGAACACTGTGTGTGAGGTAACAGGTGGGGTCCAGAACATAAATGGCTCTGCTGTGTATTATTGATTATGTGTGTGCACATAGTGTTCATGGTAACGGTAACATATGGACCCTATTTTAAGTGTGTGATGTTCTCTCTGCTCCCTCAATCCACCAGGCCTTCGGGTGTGACAGAAGTCAGATGCCTTGTCCTCAGGGGGCTTCCTGTCATAAAGTCTTCACCGCCAACCGGAGAGAAAACACAGCACTTACATTCACCGTAAGTCATTTCCACGCATTTTAAATGCTTGTTTTAGTTCAATTTGTGTCCGCGTAGAGGTGAAGCATGTCCGCTCCGCAGAGCAGACGGCGGCGGCTGGGCTCGCTTTCCGGGTTTACAATCTTTGTGCACTGTGCACGGCACCAGTCTGGTGCAGAGCGCATAAACCCAATGTGTTACTGTTTACCTCCCTGCAGTGTTCGTGTGTTTGGTTTCAGATCAGACACACGGGGCTACAGATTATGTGTCCCTAAGAAACCGCGTATCTAACAGTAGGTTCGCTGGGCAGTGGGTGGACACTGGGTTGGGCAGACATGTGGGCTGTGTACCTATAGAGGGTGTTTGTAGCACTATGTTGTCATGTTGATGTGATTATGCCCTGTTCCTTTTTTCAGGATGTTGATGATGAGGAAGGTTCGTACAATGATGTGCCAGTGGGGATCCTCTCCCATGAACAGGAAAACATCATTCCACACACGCAGTCCCTTCACCACACTGCATCCTCAGTGGGAATCATCTTGGAGGGAAACATTTTGATTGATGTTGAGAGCCTGCCCCAGCCCATGTACATTGTCTTCGAACTTACCTATGCACTGCATCTCAACTACTCAAAGTACATGAAGAACAGTATTACATTATTAATTGATTTTATAGTTTAAATCAATAGATGAGCAAATTTGAAGAGGCGCAGTACAATTTTGTAATGATTGGAGGTAATGAGGAAGAGATTTTTTTTTTTTTTTTTCAATTTCATGCCATCAATGAGGAAACTACACACTACAAGCCTATTAGGCCATGGCTTTGTTTCTTTTGTTGCTGAAAAAAAGACATGTTCAATAAAAAAAAAATGTGATCAGTATAATGTTGCAGTTGTATGTATTTACACAGCTCTATTGATTGAAGATATTTTGAGTTTAAGGAACTAAAAGTTAAGTTGGGTCAGTTAAAATATACAATTTAGTTGAATTGGTAATGGAGTAATGCTTACTTAACAAGCTGAGTTAAATAAATGGGTGGGGAATGATTGTTTAAACTAAGTATCTTCAGTTACTTTAACTCGGTTATTAGTACATTCAACTTAAATGTTCTATTCCATTCCATTATGGGCTTAAGTACATTGAACGTAGTCCACTTCACTTATTCAACTAATGCTTCATTACTTAAAAATTTTAAGGCAACGAGTTACCTTGGTTTTTTTAAGTAGATTCAACTTATCCGGGTTTACAGTGCACCAACCCATAGTTGGGTTACTTGTTGGGGTTATTTTTAACCCCAAATTTTTAAGTGATCTTCAAACTGATTCAAACTGATGGATAATATAGAATATTGAAGCTTGTGATTGTTGTGATGGAGAACAATATCCCATAAACTCAATATATTTGTGATTTCCAGTCTACTGTAATCCAGACGGGCCTGTAAAGTTTGATTCTGATGTCAAAACTCAATCAACATCAAACCCTTCATCATGTTCTCAAGAACACACAACATCACTGACATCCATCAGCAGCTGAAGACCTGAACATCTTCATCATCATCATCATCATCCTCATCATCATCATCACCACTGACATACATCAGCAGCTGAAGACCTGAACATCTTCATCATCATCATCATCATCATCATCATCCTCATCATCATCATCACCACTGACATACATCAGCAGCTGAAGACCTGAACATCTTCATCATCATCATCATCATCATCCTCATCATCATCATCATCACCACTGACAAACATCAGCAGCTGAAGACCTGAACATCTTCATCATCATCATCATCATCATCATCATCATCCTCATCATCATCATCACCACTGACATACATCAGCAGCTGAAGACCTGAACATCTTCATCATCATCATCATCATCATCATCCTCATCATCATCATCACCACTGACAAACATCAGCAGCTGAAGACCTGAACATCTTCATCATCTTCATCATCACCATCAACATCTTCATCATCATCACCATCAACATCTTCATCACCATCATCATCTTCATCATCACACCCCTTCATCATCATCATCATTATCTTCATCACACACCTTCATCATCATCACCATCTTCATCATCATCTTCATCATCATCATCATCACACCCCTTCATCATCATTATCTTCATCTTCATCATCATCACACACCTTCATCATCATCACCATCATCTTCATCACACACCTTCATCATCATCACCATCTTCATCATCATCTTCATCATCACACCCCTTCATCATCATCATCATTATCTTCATCACACACCTTCATCATCATCACCATCTTCATCATCATCATCATTATCTTCATCTTCATCATCATCACACCCCTTCATCTTCATCATCATCACACACCTTCATCATCATCACCATCATCTTCTTCGTCATCATCATCATCATCACCATCTTCATCATCATCATCTCCATGATCATTACATCATCATCATGCACACTTTTTAGATAGGCCTTGATATTAAAATAAATATGAGATCATGCAGTAGGCCTACTGAAAAAATAGCAATATTTACACATTTACAGTTACAGTTTATTTTATTAAAATATCAAAAATCTAAAAGGTGTGCATCATGCCTGACACCTAGGCCTACATTAACACTTTACAGTTGGTTTTATGACGAAGTCATTCTCTTCAAATGCTATTGAAGTTTTATATTTATTTTGTCCCTAAATGTATACTACTATCAAAAGTGTCAAGCCAATGTTAGTATTTCACTCGGAATTGCTTAGCATGAAACTTTGCGCATTACATTCATATTCTGAGTCTGCTTGCCTGTTCATATATCCAGTTTTCTTTAAATCACGCAGCACTAACAGACTGCCCATAATCAATTAAAGCCTTGTGCTGTTTTATAAAGGCACAAAGCCATATCACGGTTTCGATTTCAGTTCAAAAATAACATTTTTGGCAAAATATAACACTAGAGACCTTTATGTGAAGTTTATTTACATTATGTGTTGGGAAAAGGGAGAAAAGCGAGTTCGGCAAAAGGCGGATTTGAACTGGTCAAAAGCTTCTTCCGAGCTCGTCACGGCCTCGACCTACGCCACTGCAGCTACTTACACAACAACCACTGTTTTCCCCTGTTGACTGCTGTTCGGAACTCTTACGACGTCATTTAGGATTGTTAGGACTTGTGTTAGGAATTGTTAGGACTTATTTAGATTGTGTTAGGATTGTGTTAGGACTTGTAACAAATGGTTAGGAATAGTTAGGCCGTCCAATTGCTGGAGAGCAAGTAAAAGTTGAGCTGGTACTGACAAATAGTACATGTTGTCACACTGGTTACAATGAGCCTCTATTAGAACCGTGATATTCTATTCTATACTTTTATGAATTCTATTGAAAAAAATGTGCATAAAGACAGAGTCAATGCTCAGAAAGTATTAATTATTATTATGTTTTGAACTATGCTGTATCGCTGTGTTTTTGCAGTGTGTTTGTTGTCAAACTCAAACAAAAATATTAAAAATATATAGCCTATATATTTTATTATAAAATAATAATTTTATATGAAAAAGTTACAAATTGTATTTTATTGAGAAAATATTTTAGTTTATTTTGTATATTTTTTATTAGATCAGATAACATTTTAATCTGTCATATCTTCATGTTACAATGTATCCTGTCCTTTTTTTCCATTTAAAAAAGAAAAAGTATGAACTGAAAAAAAACCCCACATAATTGTTCTAGACGTGTGAAATTAATGTGGTAAAAAATAAATACTCTACACACACTGAGGAAGTTAAACAGTGTCAGGTTGTGTTTAGCAGCATTCTCTGTTTGAGCAAGAACAAATCATTTAAAGATAACCGAGGTGACTTTCATCTGTCACAGAACCCAGTGTGTCGAGACGTAAACCATTCCATCCATCAGAGAAAATAGACCAACGTGAGAAGCGTATATCTGAGAGCGCGGCACATTATATTCAGCGCGCGAGCAGAGAGATTCGCACTCGCGCATTATATTAATGTACTTTCGCGCTACAATAATGCGCTCTCGACATTTGACAGGAAAATAACACCATAGTTCTGCAGCATCTATCTTCCCTGTAACGTAACACCAGAGCACTGCTGTTTACCCTCGCCTCGCAGTCGCTGCTTAGAAGTGCAACATTGTAAAGGGTCTGTCTGAAACAGTGTCGCGCGGCGCAGCGTAACGTTCGTTCCGAACGTTGTGTAATTAAATACATCGGTATGGCGGTATATTAAAAATTAATATCATAACAAAAATATACACCGGTTTTCGGTATGAACCGGTATAACGCATGATGTAGTCAGCCGGATCCGGGCCGTATCCAGATCAGATGGTGGACATGTGCCTAGACACGACCACAACTCATGATGTAGTCAGCCGGATAAATATATACATCGTGATGAAGCTATTCGACCGAATATTATCTTGTGTCAGAGCGATATATTAATGTTTCATGTGTTTAAGCTGAATCAGTTTCACTGTCATCAACATCTCAGAAATAAACCAAATCCAGATTTATAAATGAAGGAATCAGACATTTATGAAATAAACAGTAATATTCCTCTTTCAGAGCTCGTGTAAAACAGTGAAGTGTTTCTCTCTACAGGATCACAGCAGAATTACTAAATCTCCATATGCAAATATTTACAGCAACATAAATGAAATACATGTACAGATCTTACAGTCGATCAGGGAATATGATCCACATTATGTGTTTAATAAGATCAGAAGAGTTTCTTAGAAATCAAACAGGAACAGAACAGTTCATTATAAACAGAATTAAACACAAAGATGTCAAATTTAAGTCAAAGCGCTCATTAAATATATAATAGTTTTATGAATGTAGTGAATTGTGTGTTAAGGCTCAATCAAAGCTTTATTCTGTGTGTTGATGAAGCTCATGGTTTGATGATCTGACAGAATTATGATTATTCTCAGATTGATTCATTATTTATCATCACAATAAACCTGTTTCTCACTTTCTTTACAACTAGTAAATGAAGTGAATAAATAATGTTCTTAACAGAGACTGGAGAATGAATAAATCAGCTCATGATCTGTGATGATGATGATCTTTATCAGAACAAAAACTCAAACTCATTTCCCTGTGAGAGAAGAATATACAGAGTTTGATATTAATCTACAGGTTTGTGTCGTCATGATAAACTCCAGCTGATACACATTCATTTCTCTCATTAAACTCATGATTTACATCAGCAGAACATTAATGACTTTCAGATGAAGAAGAGCTCAATACTGCCATCATCTGTGTGAATACACACATTACCTTATATATATCATGTGTGTAATGTGTGTAATGTGTGTAATGTGTGTATTCGCACAGATGGTGGCAGTAATGAACCAGTTCAGTCTCAAGGACAAGAGTGTACAGTATTGGAAGTTATTTTCCAGTACAAATCTAAACATTCATAAATTAAATCACATTTACTGGAGATAAAAATAAATGACATAAAATATGAAGTCTTGTTTTCGGTGACATTGATCAAAATGAAGTGAGTTTATGATCAAAACAAGAATAAATATCTGCCAATGGGTTAAAAACAAATCAACTTAATTTAAAGTGACGTTTACATAACTAACTGACAGATATTTGTTAATTTTTTAAGCATAAACACTTTTACATTTTTCAAGACTTAATTTTGCATTTGCTTCTCCAGTAATTGATCTTAAAAATGATCATCAAGATGAATCTTGAATTAAAGATGTTTTGATTTTGGAAACAGGACAAAAATACTGAGAAAGAACATATTTTTCCTCATGAATGCAACATTTAATATCATGACTTCATAAATCTAAGACTTTCTGCTCTGATTTCTAAACCTTTTTAAGGCCTTAATTATTGTAAGACCCGCAGAAACCCTATTAAACATATTCACTCATTATTGTCATGCATATTTGCAGTAAGTAGTGATGGCAATTTCAAAACACTGCTTCATGAAGCTTCGAAGCCTTTACGAATCTTTTGTTCCGAATCAATGATTCGGAGTGTGTATCAAACTGCCAGAGTCACGTGATTTCAGTAAACGAGGCTTCATTACGTCATAACTGTTTCGAAACACTTCGAAACTTCAATGGTTCACCGCTGGGAGCGCGTTATGAGTCACTGAGAACCAATGAACAAGTGTCTGTGGGTTTTACCTGATCTCTGATCAGTTTTATACATTTGTAGACATTTTAATTAGACATTAGTATAATTAAAATGAGGTAGTTAATAGTCTTATTGGCCTGTTTAGATGAGCCATTCATAGGACAAACAAAACAAACCCTGACAATTGATAAAAGAACACGTTTACACATGATAATCTTGTTCAGATGATTAGATAATTGCATTTGAAAGATTTTACTTTCAGTAAAAAAATTGCAATAGATTGTAAAAGGTGTTTTTTATGCATGTTTGGCCTGGGTTTGTGTTGCATTTACACTGTTCTGACCACTAGGGGTCGCCGTGGAGACGGTGTCGGATTGTTTTGAAGCCTCGGCACAATACGGCACATTTGATTCAACAGTTTCAGTGTTTCACGAAGCCTCGATCTGCCCAACAGAGGATGATGAAGAAAATGCGATTAACAGTCTTTAATAACTCAGAAGGTAATCCAAGAAATACTGATGAAGAAACACAACTGATGCATTCACGAAAATCTGAACACTGGAAAGATTGCAACTTAAGTACAAGCCAAATGAATGAAATACTGATAAACAGCTGTGCTGATTAAATGAGTTACCATGACAACTAACGAGTGGCGGGAAAACTGAACAAAGAAAACAAACTAAAAGTCCATGATAATGAAACTAAGAATAAATGTTTGTGACAATTATGTTGTTTTTGATATTCTGTTAAAAGTGAAACAAAGCTAAATCATAACGTCTCAAGTATCTCAGTTACATACATACAACCATGAAATAATTGTTTTCTGAAATAATTATGAAATGAAGTGAGTTTGTGCTTAAAACAAGAACAAATATCTGCTAATGGAGTCAGAAAAATAATCTTCATTCAAAGGAAAAACTCGATTTATTTGCTCTTGTTTTAAGCACAAACTCACTTCATTTTGATAATTATTTCATAAAACGAGATTTAATATCTTCAGTGATTTTGCTCCTTCAGTAAATGTGTCTTGATTTAAGAGTGTTTGGATATTTGTGCTGGAAAACGAGACAGAAACTCTGAGGAACAACAGCATTTTTGCAGTGTTTCAATCATTTATCAGTGTCTTTGGATAAAAGTGTCTGCTAAATTAATGAATATGAATGTTATAATATTTACACTGCAAAAGAAAATGCTTTTCTTACTTAGTATTTTTGTCTTGTTTCCAGTCAAAATATCAAAACATTCTAAAATCAAGAAGCATTTACTAGATGAGTAAAATGACATAAGAGATTCTATCTTGTTTTCTGATAAAAAAAAAAAATATATATATATATATATATATATATATATATATATATATATATATATATATGTGTGTGAAATTAAGTGTTTTTGCTTAAAACAATCACAATGATCTGCCAATGGGTCGAGAAAAATAATCTTGATTTCCATTTGAATTAACATTATTCTTTCTTTGTTTCATATTTTAGATAGTTCTCCATTTGCTGGTCCTCTTTCACACTAAACTGTTTCTTGCGATTATGGATTATGAATTCTCGACACATTTGCTCCAGAAGTGTATGGAAAGATTAATATATTGCAGAGAGTAAAAGAAAGACTGATGCTCAAGAATACTCTATAGTTTATGGTTTATAATGTTATTGCTTGAACACATGAATGCATCAGTATCCAGTGCTTGTGTAAACTGTATTTAATAACTGATATTGAGTTGATGTGTGTACAGGATCTGCCAACAGAGGGCGACACACACCTGACAATCTACATCAACACACTTACTGGCGTTCACTAAAATATTGGACTTTAGAAATGTTGGGTTTTGGTTCATGTTTTACGGCAGTTTGCTCTTATTAGGACACACTACGGTAACATTTATATTTGCATGTGCATTAGCTTCTGTATTCATGCTTCATTTACATGTTCATATAAAAACTGTTCATTTGAGTGACAGAATCAGGTCTTGAGAAATAGACAAATACTGACAGCAAAAACTGCATTATCACGAGTGTTATATTAATAATATCTGACACGAAGCCACAGAGATGTGAAAATATCATGTAGGACGAAGAGATTATACAGTTTCATCAAAAGTGGAAATCATGACTTAAAAGTCTATAATTATGACACAGAAAGCCATAACTTTGACTTATATCTCATAATTGATTTAGTATATCATCATTAGGACTTTTTATTCTCATAATTGATTTAGTATGTCATAATTTCGACTTTATCTCATCATTTTGACTTTTTAACCTCATAATTGATTTACTTAGCATATCATAACTCTGACTTAATCTCATAATTTTAACTTTTTAATCTCACAATTGATTTAGTATGTCATAATTTCGACTTTAATCTCATTAATTTAGATTTTTTTAGCATGCTTCATTTACATGTTCATATAAAAACTGTTCATTTGAGTGACAGAATCAGGTCTTGAGATAATAGACAAATACTGACAGCAAAAACTGCATTATCACGAGTGTTATATTAATAAACATCTCAGATGAAGCTTATGAAACCACAGATGAGATGATAATGTCATGTTGGACGATCAACAACATGTCAAAGCACGTCTGAACACCATCACACCTGCAGGAACACACACTTCAGCTTCTCTGGACACGCAAGCGCGTGTGTGTGTGTGTGTGTGTGTGTGAGTGTTTGAGTCTGTAATCTGAAGTCTTTAAGAGTCATTCGTGTCTCTGTGACTGATATTATTAACAAGAGACAGAGTGTAATTTATGTAAATGGATTCAAACTAAAGTCAGTCCATAATTTTCATATTTCTGACGTCTGAAAGTCTGAGCTCGTGTTCAGTGTCTTTATCACAGTTTCATTACGGCCCGGTCAAGTGTCAGAGATTCTCGTTACATTGACCAAAAAAAACTTTTTTATACGCAGATGTTTTTCTTGGCAAGAAGTACAAGAGTTTTGACTGTAAATAATGTAATATTTACTAGACATTCTTGCACTGACTTGCAACATCAAATATTTTGTAATGTACAAGGATTTAAAGTGTACATAAAGAGGTGTACGATGGCCTGCGATTAAACGGTAACACTTTACAATAAGTTTAATTAGTTAACATTAGTTAACATGAACTAAGAATGAACAATACTTCTACAGCATTAATTAATCTTAGTTCATATTAATGTCAACATTTACTAATACATTATTAAAATCAAAGGTTGTATTTGCTAACATTAGTTAATGCACTGTGAACTAACATGAACATCTGGATTTGTACATTGTAACTAACATTAACAAAGATTAATAAATACTGTAACAAATGTATTGCTCATTGTTAGTTCATTAGTTCATATATTAACCTTGTAAAGTGTTTCCGCTTCAATGACAGAAAGAAAAGTTTCTGTGTAACGTCGCTTAAAATGAATGATGAGAACCAAAACAAACGCATGCGTGTTCACTTTTATGTGTGGCTACAAGATATTAAATAAGTCTGTAACACTTTATTTTACAGTGTCTTTGTTACACGTTACATGAAGTTACTGTAGTAATTACTGTAAATTGTGCATAATTACATGCAACTCACCCTAAACTAAACCCTAATCTTAGTAAGTACACTCTAAACAAAAATGGTGCTAAATAGCACAAAGAGAGGTTCATTGGCTTGTAATCATAGGGGAACCACTTTAAGTGCCATATAGCACTTATATTTAAAGGTGCTATACAGCACCTTTGTCAAATGGTGCTATATAGAACCATAAGAGGTGCCATATAGAACCATAAGAGGTGCCATATAGAACCATAAGAGGTGCCATATAGAACCATAAGAGGTTGCCATATAGAACCATAAGAGGTGCCATATAGAACCATAAGAGGTTGCCATATAGAACCATAAGAGGTTGCCATATAGAACCATAAGAGGTGCCATATAGAACCATAAGAGGTTGCCATATAGAACCATAAGAGGTTGCCATATAGAACCATAAGAGGTTGCCATATAGAACCATAAGAGGTGCCATATAGAACCATAAGAGGTTGCCATATAGAACCATAAGAGGTGCCATATAGAACCATAATAGGTTGCCATATAGAACCATAAGAGGTTGCCATATAGAACCATAAGCGGTGCCATATAGAACCATAAGAGGTTGCCATATAGAACCATAAGAGGTGCCATATAGAACCATAAGAGGTGCCATATAGAACCATAAGAGGTTTCCATATAGAACCATAAGAGGTTGCCATACAGAACCATAAGAGGTGCCATATAGAACCATAAGAGGTGCCATATAGAACCATAAGAGGTGCCATATAGAACCATAGGAGGTTGCCATATAGAACCATAAGAGGTGGCATATAGAACCATAAGAGGTTGCCATATGGAACCATAAGAGGTGCCATATAGAACCATAAGAGGTGCCATATAGAACCATAAGAGGTGCCATATAGAACCATAAGAGGTGCCATATAGAACCATAAGAGGTGCCATATAGAACCATAAGAGGTGCCATATAGAACCATAAGAGGTTGCCATATAGAACCATAAGAGGTGCCATATAGAACCATAAGAGGTGCCATATAGAACCATAAGAGGTTGCCATATGGAACCATAAGAGGTGCCATATAGAACCATAAGAGGTGCCATAAAGCACCTTGATTGTTTACAATTGCTTCAATAAAAATGGTGCTCAACAGTGGTTATTTGGAACCTCTTTTGGTACTCTAAGCACTTAAGAAGCTTTATAGCACATGTGTCAAATGGTGCTTTATACCTTTTTTTTTTAGGTAGTAGGGGCCATTATCATGCCAGATACTACAATTGATGAGTCAATATGCTTCTAAATTACACTTTTACTTACCAAATCGTGGATTGAAAGATTCAAAATCCTGTATAAAAGCTTACTGAGAAACAAAATACATTACACTTTCAAAACAGTTTAATTCATTTATTTCAGTTGCAAATATAATCAATGCTTTTTAACATTAACACTGGCTAACGGAGTTGTATACTCTGAAAAAAAAAAAAAAATAGAAATTGGAACTGGAAGAGGCCCAGAAAGAGAAAAAGAGAGAGACTCCGGTCTATGCACAGATTGAGTTGTACAACCCTTTTAATCGTGACAGGAAGTCCGGCTGCATCCTTCATTTTTAAAACAACGCACTCCAAAAAGGTCAGTGTCTTTTTCAGTCCTTTAGGATACTGGATCCCAAACAGAAAATATACACAAAGGACGAGGCCCAGTGCCATTGAGATGTCCTCGGTCTCCTCTGTAATTGACTGGCCATCCAACATGATGACAATGTGGTCGTACTGCATGGGATGACCCTCCCTGCAGCCTTTAAGTACCATTTTAGGTGTTGGGGTGTCAGGAGGGCAGGTCTGAGCATGGCCCTGGGGGAGAGGGGATAATAGCATTAACTATATTCTCATACTTATTTGAAAGGCAAACCTTAAAGGAACACGCCGACTTTTTTGGACTTTAGCTTATTCACCGTATCCCCCAGAGTTAGATAAGTCCATACATACCTTTTTCATCTCCGTGCGTGCTGTAACTCTGTCTGCCGCACCCACCGCTAGGCTAGCCTAGCTTAGCACAAAGACTGGATGTAAATGGCTACAGCTAGCATAGTAATCCCAATAAGTGACAAAATAACGCAAACATTTTCCTATTTACATGTTGTGATTTGTATAGTCACAGAGTGTACAAATAACAAGGTCATATGAGACACAGACATCTTTTAACCGTATAAATACTGGGAACTATATTCTCAGAAGGCGAAGCACTGCTACTTGGGCGGAGTGATAACCGCAGCACCTGAGAGACGCGCCGTGGTGAGGAGCAGAGAGTTCGCTCAGAGTTGGAGTAATAGAGTCAGCAATTACTAGATAGTAAAAGCATTGTTTACAATCATGGGTGTTCGCTGTATTGTAAAGAGCTGCGACAATAAACAGGAGAGACCAGGTAATACATGATGTTTCATAGAATTCCAATCAAAAACGCTGACCTGATGAATCAATGGCTACTTGCTCTGGATATCGATGCAAACACACCAGAAGAGATCATCAAGGACCATCGCGTTTGCTCAGTACGTTTCACTGAGGACGACTATTTTGAGAAAATGGAATTTGCCACACGGACCATGAAACGTGTGCTGAAGGATACGGCCATCCCATCGATGGCACAGACGGGACAAAGTGGATCACCTGTGGCTGCGGTAAGTGTTTTTAGATGACTAGCCTACTGTAACAGTGCCATTAGCTAGATCTAATGTAACGTTAGTGACACTATTATATGAATAGGGTGGTCACTACTATTGCAGTTGTTCCCCTGTAATGTTAGTATTGTGTTGTCATTAACCCGCTCTATCGCCCCAGTAACAAATGAGCGGAGCTAGAGGTAAACTTAGTCACGTTGGTTTTGTTGACTTTAGAAACAACGGCTCGTCTCTCAGGTGCTGCGGTTATCACTCCGCCCAAGTAGCAGTGCTTCGCCTTCTGAGAATATAGTTCCCAGTATTTATACGGTTAAAAGATGTCTGTCTCTCATATGACCTTGTTATTTGTACACTCTGTGACTATACAAATCACAACATGTAAATAGGAAAATGTTTGCTTTATTTTGTCACTTATTGGGATTAGTATGCTAGCTGTAGCCATTTACATCCAGTCTTTGTGCTAAGCTAGGCTAGGCTAGCGGTGGATGTGTCAGACAGAGTTACAGCACGCACGGAGATGAAAAAGGTATGTATGGACTTATCTAACTCTGGGGGATACAGTGAATAAGCTAAAGTCCAAAAAAGTCGGCGTGTTCCTTTAAGAGTTTATGGAAATTTGTTATAAGTATTGAAAAAATTGTCATAGCGATTGTAAAAAACTGTAACACAAAATGCATACAATTAACACAAATTTAATATGCTTAAACTTCTTTTTCACACAAGCTCAAACAAGACCAAAACAATGGATTTTTACTGGCAAATTTACCAATGCTTTAACACTGTATGTCAGAACAGAAAACACCATGTTCTAAACCTAACCCAGGCTAAACCTAACCCAGGCTAAAGTCAAGTAAACAGCTGTTTATATTGTGAATTGAAACACAAATATATCCCCTGTATTTTATTCTATTGTTACTGAGAAACAGCTGATTGAATTATGCAAATATACAAATTTATTTTTATTTATTTTATTTATTGCAGCAATTCTGTCTCTGTCTTCGTTTTTTCATTACAGTAACCGTACATTATAAAGCACTCTGAGATGGGTCTTTTTTATTGAATTTATGCAGCAAAAGATCTAAACCCAACAAAACAAAAATGTAGAGAGGCTTCAAAAGAAACTGCAGTGTAAAACACAATCTATGATCAATACAATATACTGTGTGTTGTATAAGGGCAGACCTGACATATAAAATAATGCAGTTTCTGTAATTCCATCTGATGTTCGTGTGTTTATGACATTGTGCTGTGATTGACTAAATCTTCCTGTTGGACGAGAACATATGTTAGTGTTTTGAAAAATTATTTGATTTTGAGACATGTTTGCAGTGTTTTGGTAGACATAGTGTATTGTTGCTAGTGTATTATTGTATTTTGAAAATTGGTGTTGGAGTTTAGTTTACAATGTGTGATTTTGAGCATGAAATGAACTGTTTTGCCAATTGTGTGTTGTAGGTGTGTTGGTGCGTTAAGAGTTTAGGAAATTTGTTAAAAGTAGTGAAAAAATTGTCATAGCGATTGTAAAAAAAACTGTAATATTGCAAACGTTCTCTCTGTAGATATGGCTCTCCACTTTTAGACACGCACAAACTTCCCTAAGCACTTCCCCTCGGGAGAATCCCTGAAGTTTTTTTTTACCTATAGGCTTCGTTTGATTTCACGATCTGATAAAGATACACAAGCATGTAAACAAGCCTGGAGTCCATGCTTCATCTGTCCATGTGCCACTGACTCCGCCTTTGTGTGTAAGCCCACACTGTAAAATATTTCCAGACTTTCACAATATTTAACTGTGTTTTTTTACAGTAAAATACTGTTTTAATTGTTTTACTGTAATATCACAGTAATGTGGATTCGCTCACTGACTATTAACTATCTGCTGTGATATGACAGCAAATTACTGTAAAAAAAAAAAAAAAAAATAGGCTATTCAGCTGAGACCCCACCCAGATAGCAACTGCTTAAGCACAGTTGGGCCAACGGATTTTTATGTATGGGCCAGCTTGATCCTCGGCTGAAAGCAGTTGTACTGGTGTCAGGTCCACACTCGGTGTAGCTGTGTGTATTTACCTTCGACCAGAGCTCATTATGTCACAAGCGGGCCACTAGAATTAACTCAGCCGCCTGAAGAAAAAAAAAGGTTTTGGCGGTTAAATCCTGAGGATCATCCAACAGACTCGTCGCAGACCATTTCGTTTCCGAGAGGAATCATTCAGCTGAAAAAAAAACGAGTAAGTAATTGAATTTATTTATTATTCTATTGTTGTTTGATGTTTTAATTGCAAGATGAAATAAAATATCTAACGTTAGATGGTTTGAAATGATAATTAGGCCCACCCATTCGGTCGCGGAGGTAACGTTACGGTTGATTAGAGGTTAGCTGCTAACGTTATACGCGGTCTCATTTTAGGATTATCGTGTATTTTTAGAAAAACTGCTGAGCTGTATCCAGTGCACTGTAATGTTGGCTAATTAAATTATATATAACTTAGTCGTTATATTCCATTTTGTTTGCTAAAATGTAGTCAGTCAATTCGTCTTTTTCAACTAGTTCATCATAGGAGCTCGGACTACGCTTTCTGCGCCATAGCCTAACGTTAGTTCTCTAACGTTATACAGGCGACTCTTTCTGATTTGATTCACTAACATTTCAAAAGAGTAATTTATTTGTGAATCGAACTACACTGACCACCACGCTGTTTCTGCATTAAACCCGCGGAGACAACTATCCGCGGGTGTACAATCTGAAATTAAACATAAGATTTATTTTGTTGTAACGTTAACACTCCTGTGGGGAGCTCCGAAACGGAAAAGCGTTAAAGATAAGTGCAGCTTGTTAATTCGTTGTCTTTTGCTCGTCTTGTATTCCTGAATGTAACGTTAACGTATTTTGCTTTAGAGCACTTTGGAGTGATAGAAAAATATAAAGCGTATCACTGTATAATGTGATTAAAATGGTATAACTTAACATTTTACTCTAAGGGGGATATATGATTAAGTTATGAGCTAAAATGCTAACTTGAGTTTCATCTGGACGCACTGTCTGGAATCTGACACCAACAGTTTTTACAGTCTTGGTTAGCCTACACTTTACAATAAGGTTTCATTTGTTAATATTAGTTTTCAACATTAGTTAACATAGACTAAGAATGCATAATACTTCCGAATTTATTAGTTCATTTTCATTTTGACATTTAAAATCAAAAGTTATATTTTGGTAACATTAGTTAATACACTGTGAACCAACAAGAACAAACTTTGAACAGTTGTATTTGTATTAACTAATGTTAACAAATGAGACCTTATTGTAAACTGTTACTGATATTTTGCATACTGCACTGCATGAACTCTGACAACAACATTTATCAAACCTATTCACTTAAAAAAACTAATGCTTAAGATTCAAATAATGACTTCACAATATGTATTCCTTTATTTAACAGATGCAGTTCAGAGAAACCCTCACAGCTAATGCTGCTGAAATGGAGATCGAGGGTCCATGAACTGGTGGCTCCAGCCTCCAACTGGCAGCAGATTGAGGAGCAGACACAAGATAAGTCTTCCAAGTGTTGATCAGGAGGCAGAGACACTCTGGCAGTTTAAATCTATATTAAAACACACCTCTTTAACCTAGCACATAACACATTTATATCATTCAAATCCCTATAATCTTATAATTCAAAAAGGATCGTTAGGCTGCATAAATTAGCTCAACCAGAACCGGAAACACTTCTCATAACACTGGATGTACATGTTACATCGTAAGAACAATGGCATCTACGCTAATGTTATTCTCTCTGTCTCATTCTTATCCCGAGGTTACTGTTGTCAGCCGGATCTAGTCCATATCCAGACTAGATGGTGGACCTGCACCCTATGACCACAGTGAGCCCTGAATGTCAGACGAGAACATCACAACTAGACGAGACCTAGAAACAAACGTCTGTGAAGACCTCGTTGAAACAACAGTCCTCGGCACAGTCATTGAATCAGATCCACGAGAACCAGACCAGTTCTCCTCACAGACCCAACGGCCAGCTTCAACTCCCCTCGCACCAACGCCGGCGTGATCTTATGAAGGTAAAAGAGTAGCAAAACTCCAGAGCATGTAGATGTGAATTTGAGAACTTGTACAATTAATATTTGTTTGCTAAAATTTACACTCACAGCTCCAATGTGAAAACTTGTTGAATGTTGAGATCAGCACTTTCAGAAAATAGTCACAAACCTGTATTCTGAATTTTAAGCTGAAGATAGTTACAAATGTTAAAGCCATTCACAGAAATACAATGACAGACACAAACTTGTATTCTTTCATTCACAATCATAGTACAATCTCAATTAGGCACTTGCAACTTTTCAAATCTGCCATTGCAATTTCAAATCTTTACGCATTGACTTTTTTGCAACTATTTTCGCGATATATTAGATGCGTAACTAACTTGTGCACTTGCAAACTCAGTGGCGATGAGATAGGCGGGGCAATTTGAAATGGCAGATTTGAGAAGTTGCAAGTGCCTAACTGAGTTTATACTGTGAATTTGAATGAAAGAATACAAGTTTAAACTGTCACTTTTTGAAGTTTAATAATCCTATTTCACTCTATATCATGACTCTTGTCTTTCTGTCCATAAAATTAAGACTATTTTTTATAACGCCTTAGGGTAAAGGGTGTTCATTCCTGTTCCTGGATATCTACCTTCCTGCAGAGTTCAGTTCCAACCCTGATGCAACAAAATGTAGATATCCAGCTACAGGAATGAACACCTCTTACCTGAGGTATTTTGCATGTGTTGTTGTGGTCAGAAAATGTGAAAAACTTAATGGATTATTGAAAAATAATCACTCTAAAATATATTCTGATGTTAGACTCCTTTTTCAAATTAATAACAAAAATTGGGAATCTCAGACTTTGAAATGTAACTTTTTTTCATGTCATCTTAGGTGCTTCCTGGGCATCAACCCTATCCGAAAAGAAGCAGGGTGGCATCACTCAGCAAGTTTGTTCTCTGCTGCAAAAACTTGTGGATTTTTAATGGATGGCAACATATTTTGTGTTGTGTATTACTTGCATGAAACCTGTGTGTTGGGGCTCGAGTTGCAACTTGCTGTGTTGTTTGTTCCTGTCCTGCCTTGCTCTGTTTTTTCCATTTGCTCGGCCCGGGTCATTGTTGGCTCTCTTCATTTTCACCTGCCATATTGCCACTGAATATATTGGACTGCCCTTCTGGTTGAGACCTTCATTCTACCTGGCTATTGTTTTGGATTTTACCTCTGGCTGTGTTTATTGGACTGATATCTCGTTGCCAACTCCTGCCTGCTCTCACACTTAATCTGCCTCATCCTTCTGGGGTAAAGCATACACACATTCACAAGCCAACTTGCATTCAACATACATACACATTTAGCTTTACCAGTTCTTGTGTCAGTGCATTTTGAAGAAATTTAATTAGAATTAGAATCTGTGTTCTGAGAATAGTGTCAGTCAAGTTAGAGTTTGTCATGTAGTCCTAACAGCTTAATGCAGCAACATGTTTGTTATGATATTGTATCAATTGTAAAAATAAAACAATTGAGGAAAGTATTGTTTATTGTTTATCTTTTTTACTACTTTTCTGTCATCATATTGCATTACTGTATTTAATTGTAAGTTTACAGTTAATTACTGGCTACTAATTGCATTACTTTTACAGCTGAAACACAATAAATTACTGTACAAGATACAGCTGATAACTGTATTTATACAGTTATGCACTGTGAAATTACAGTAATGATGTGATATCATTAACTGTGAAATCACAGTATGCAACTGTAATTTTACATACTGTAAATTACTGTGAAAGTAATGCAATTAGTAGCCAGTAATTTACTGTAAAATCACAGCAGAATTTTTTACAGTGTATAAAAGAGTGTGAGAGTGTGTGAGATCAGCAGTGTGTGTATGTTGACACTAGGATTATCACTACATGACTTTATCTTAGTCTTCTCTCTTCTTCTCACAGGTGAGAAACATGTTTCTAAACACATGATTTAATTATTTATTCAACTTTACCGAGGAGCTTTATTTTCTGACTTTTTTGTCTGATTATTTGCTATTTTACCATAAATGCGCTGAGAGCTGCTACTTGTAAATTATTGAACGTTTGTAATATTGTAAAAGTGTAATCATTGTTTGTCTCTATATTCCTTGTCATTGTTTAAATTAGATGTAGCCTAAATCAGGAGGAAACACATAAAGAGTGAACACATTTAAAGAAGTGTGTGAGATGGAGCAGGAGTGAACAGTAGATTAGGGGTGTGTGAGTGTGATATCACGATTAAAATGTCTCCACGATCAGCTTTTGAAGAAATATCGTAGTATCGTGTTAGTGCAATCTGTCAGTTCAGTTCTGGCGTCTCCGTCTCTGTACAACACGACGCACTTCACATCACATGTTAACGCAGAGATAAAGTTACACTCACGGGACACTGCAATTCACAAAAGTTCATTATTTGCATGTGCTTTAAAGTTAAACATGTCATTCGCGTGTTGATGTGCTGTTCTAACATGCGCTTTTCTGAGCGCGCACCCGAAGCTCACAGACACTATAAGGAAACATTTGCAGCAAGAGCAAAAAGCGGCATCGGCATCTCAGCCTCGACTTCCTCAGTCCCTGCCGCTGACCAGTTACATAACTCAGATAATATTTACTGTAAAAACTACATTTGAAAAAAGAAATAGCATTAGCCTACATCTATCTATGTACGATCAACCATGAACACACTGGATGTGACATGGACACGAGCTTATTCCTAAATGATTTCGCTGTCTATTAAACCTTTTAATCACGATCACATCAGAATATTTAAACCGCTTTCGCGCTGCCAGAGAAAACAGCGCTCATGCAAACTGAAACAACTTCACAAACACTGTTTTCAACCTCAATGCATTGCAATTTCTGAGTTGATTTAAAGCTTAAGGGAGCAAGTACCAAAGTGTAGACAATTTTTGTTATGCAGTTTAAAGTAAAATGTAGAAAAATTTTTTAAATGTCTCACTAAATTCTATCCAATAATACTGCTGTGCAATTCAGAGTAAAATGTTGGGGAGTGGGGGCCTGAGATCCTGACTTTACTTGGGTCCCAGAATGGTAAACCCGCCCCGGAGACAGAAAAGGTTCAACCCAAAGCTTTCGAAAAAGTACTGCAAGGAAAAGCGGCAAGAGAAATGAAATAAGCCATATAAACAATAAAAACAGACTAAACCTTGTACGTTTTGCATCATGATTTAGCAGCATCCTCAAGCAAAGAGACCTTCAAAAATCAGACCTGCAAACTTGTCGCTTCACCGATTTCTTGGTCAATTGGGTCATTTACCTGAATTGCGCAGAACCGGAGAGTTTTTTTTTTGGGGGGGGGGTAGTAGGCTGCCCTTCATCTGCATGCCATGCAGGCTAGAATTGCGAAACATTATTGGATAATTCTTATAATTAATATTTCTCTGGGCCAATCGGAATCTTAGCACTTGTGTCAGAATCTTGAAGCACACAGCGTCAACTGAGCTCGCCATTGGATATAAACTGCCTTGTCTCAGTTTTAACATGGAATACTGCTTTAAATGAAAAATATATTAGAATAAAAACATTGGTATTATTTTCAATGGGGAAAAATTGCTAATATATTTTTTTTAAATATTGCATATTAACATAAAATCCCCTCAAAATTCTAAATAATAATCAAAAATATTCTTGAACAAAGGAGCCAAGTGTAACAGAATGCACTCTTGCATAGCTTATGTTTTTGCAGGGCTGATAAAAAAACAAAAGGTATTTGATGACAATCAACCACAAACCTGTAGAAGTGAGTAGGCAGCGGAAACCAGTGGGACTGTCGATGAAAACAGAACAGATCCAGTCAGGTTTGATTTATTGCACAAATAAAGAACATACTGTAAGGCTCTTACATTGTCAATTACACAAACAAAAATAAAAACTTCCAAACATTGATACATACATACATACATATATATATATATATATATATATATATATATATATATATATATATATATATATATATATATATATATAAGATGTAAAAAGTAACGGGTAGCTGAGCTAGAAAGTCTCAATTTGAGTCACAGGTCTTTCTAGTGTTTGCTTGTTCTCTGTTTTAGTAGGATTGAAAATAATCAAAGATATCTTAACATGACCAGAACTTGAATTTTTGTTATGCAGTTTAAAGTAAAATGTATACATTTTTTAAATGTCTAACTTAATTCTATCCAATAATACTGCTGTGAAGCGCTGCAGTGAAACACAGCATGGTTTGGGCCCGGTGCTACAGGCCCGGCACGGCCCGTTTAAAGCCCTGGCTCGCACTGACCCGGCAGTGAAACATGGTTTACTACCGAATGAAAGAATAACATTGGTTACACTTCATGTACTAATAAATATGAATAATATGTGTTTACTGGATCAGTGTGTTTATTTTCTTGTTGTATTTTGTGTTTCTATGACCGAAGCTCAGTGAGAAAAGTTTGTTTTTTTCATCAATGAAGCTTTTAATAACTTTGAGATGTGTTATGACTAATAATAGTGCTGGTGCTTCTGAACAAGATCAGACATGATGAACTCCTCAAAACTAAAAGCTGTTCATAAAACACTGTTTTATGATTTTGTTTCATATGTTCTATTGTATGCAAAAGAACTGAAACATGACAAGTAATGCAGTTTTTGTAATGCCATCTGGTGTTAATATTAGACAGTTATTGCGCTATGACAGAAAACTAGTGCTAGTTTTTAGACAGAACTATTATTAGATATTTAATCAAGTTTGCTGTGTTTTCATAGTTTTTTTGTTTTTGCATAAATGTAGACTTAGAATGACTAATTGTGTAATGTAGTTGTGTTGCTGTTATGAGTTTAAAAAAAGACATATAATTCACTGAAGTGTTTAAACCACAGGATGACCTAAATCCACTTACACGTGAAACACTCTCAAACACAACTTTCAGATGCTGTACGAAATTCAATGAGAATAAAACATATTCCTCAAAATAAGAATTACAATCATCAAATATACAAAAAACCCTAGCATTAAATGCAGCATTAACGGCTTATTTTCAGTGTTGAGCAACAACAGCCTTTCAACAGCACTGAATAACCCTAAACCTGCACAAGACCTCACTCGACAACGAGATGAAAACACACAGACACACTACCTTACAGAACTTCCTGTGTGGTTTCTGTGTATACACTCCAGCTCATGCACTCTTTTTGCAAAACTCTACACACATTCTCATTCACTAAAACACACGTCACACTGTGATGCTCCGGTGCTGCAAAACACTAAACACAACTACAACACAACTAGAGTTAAACACAACTAGAGTTAAACACAACTACACAACTACAACACAACTAGATTCAAACAAGCTGCAACACAGTTGTCATTGTTTACACACAACGGCTCAAAATTATTCACAATTGTTTCTAATGATGTGATCAAACCAACAGTACAAAATATTAGCGAGTTCAGAAGAGTTCACAGAAGCACTGAATGATGATACCAACAATCTGAGAAGAAGAGGAGGAAGAGTGTGTTAGAGGAAGAAAAAGTGTGTAAGAGAAGGAAGAGTGTGTGTTAGAGGAGGAAGAGTGTGTGTAAGAGGAAGAGTGTGTGTTAGGAGGAAGAGTGTGTGTAAGAGGAGGAAGAGTGTGTGTAAGAGGAAGAAGAGTGTGTGTAAGAGGAGGAAGAGTGTGTGTAAGAGGAGGAAGAGTGTGTGTAAGAGGAGGAAGAGTGTGTGTTAGAGGAGGAAGAGTGTTTGTAAGAGGAGGAAGAGTGTGTGTTAGAGGAGGAAGAGTGTGTGTAAGAGGAGGAAGAGTGTGTAAGAGGAGGAAGAGTGTGTGTAAGAAGAGAAAGAGTGTGTGTAAGAGGAGGAAGAGTGTGTGTAAGAGGAGGAAGAGTGTGTTAGAGGAGGAAGAGTGTGTGTGTAAGAGGAGGAAGAGTGTGTGTGTAAGAGGAGGAAGAGTGTGTAAGAGGAGGAAGAGTGTGTGTTAGAGGAAGAGTGTGTGTAAGAGGAGGAAGAGTGTGTGTTAGAGGAGGAAGAGTGTGTAAGACGAGGAAGAGTGTGTGTAAGAGGAGGAAGAGTGTGTGTAAGAGGAGGAAGAGTGTGTTAGAGGAGGAAGAGTGTGTTAGAGGAGGAAGAGTGTGTGTGTAAGAGGAGGAAGAGTGTGTGTTAGAGGAGGAAGAGTGTGTGTAAGAGGAGGAAGAGTGTGTGTTAGAGGAGGAAGAGTGTGTTAGAGGAGGAAGAGTGTGTTAGAGGAGGAAGAGTGTGTTAGAGGAGGAAGAGTGTGTGTTAGAGGAAGAGTGTGTGTAAGAGGAGGAAGAGTGTGTGTTAGAGGAGGAAGAGTGTGTGTTAGACGAGGAAGAGTGTGTGTAAGAGGAGGAAGAGTGTGTGTAAGAGGAGGAAGAGTGTGTGTAAGAGGAGGAAGAGTGTGTGTAAGAGGAGGAAGAGTGTGTGTGTAAGAGGAGGAAGAGTGTGTGTAAGAGGAGGAAGAGTGTGTAAGAGGAGGAAGAGTGTGTGTAAGAGGAGGAAGAGTGTGTGTTAGAGGAGGAAGAGTGTGTAAGAGGAGGAAGAGTGTGTGTAAGAGGAGGAAGAGTGTGTGTAAGAGGAGGAAGAGTGTGTGTTAGAGGAGGAAGAGTGTGTGTAAGAGGAGGAAGAGTGTGTGTAAGAGGAGGAAGAGTGTGTGTAAGAGGAGGAAGAGTGTGTGTAAGAGGAGGAAGAGTGTGTGTAAGAGGAGGAAGAGTGTGTTAGAGGAGGAAGAGTGTGTGTAAGAGGAGGAAGAGTGTGTGTAGAGGAGGAAGAGTGTGTGTAAGAGGAGGAAGAGTGTGTGTAAGAGGAGGAAGAGTGTGTGTTAGAGGAGGAAGAGTGTGTAAGACGAGGAAGAGTGTGTGTAAGAGGAGGAAGAGTGTGTGTAAGAGGAGGAAGAGTGTGTGTAAGAGGAGGAAGAGTGTGTGTTAGAGGAGGAAGAGTGTGTGTAAGAGGAGGAAGAGTGTGTGTAAGAGGAGGAAGAGTGTGTGTAAGAGGAGGAAGAGTGTGTGTGTAAGAGGAGGAAGAGTGTGTGTAAGAGGAGGAAGAGTGTGTGTAGAGGAGGAAGAGTGTGTGTAAGAGGAGGAAGAGTGTGTTAGAGGAGGAAGAGTGTGTGTAAGAGGAGGAAGAGTGTGTGTAAGAGGAGGAAGAGTGTGTGTAGAGGAGGAAGAGTGTGTGTGTAAGAGGAGGAAGAGTGTGTAAGAGGAGGAAGAGTGTGTGTTAGAGGAGGAAGAGTGTGTAAGAGGAGGAAGAGTGTGTTAGAGGAGGAAGAGTGTGTAAGAGGAGGAAGAGTGTGTGTAAGAGGAGGAAGAGTGTGTGTAAGAGGAGGAAGAGTGTGTGTAGAGGAGGAAGAGTGTGTTAGAGGAGGAAGAGTGTGTGTAAGAGGAGGAAGAGTGTGTGTAAGAGGAGGAAGAGTGTGTGTAAGAGGAGGAAGAGTGTGTGTTAGAGGAGGAAGAGTGTGTGTAAGAGGAGGAAGAGTGTGTGTAGAGGAGGAAGAGTGTGTGTTAGAGGAGGAAGAGTGTGTGTAGAGGAGGAAGAGTGTGTGTAAGAGGAGGAAGAGTGTGTGTTAGAGGAGGAAGAGTGTGTGTAGAGGAGGAAGAGTGTGTGTAGAGGAGGAAGAGTGTGTGTAGAGGAGGAAGAGTGTGTGTAGAGGAAGAGTGTGTGTAAGAGGAGGAAGAGTGTGTGTAGAGGAGGAAGAGTGTGTGTAAGAGGAGGAAGATGTGTGTAAGAGGAGGAAGAGTGTGTGTAAGAGGAGGAAGAGTGTGTGTAAGAGGAGGAGAGTGTGTAGAGAGGAAGTGTGTGTAAGAGGAGGAAGAGTGTGTGTAAGAGGAGGAAGAGTGTGTGTAAGAGGAGGAAGAGTGTGTGTAGAGGAGGAAGAGTGTGTGTAAGAGGAGGAAGAGTGTGTGTAAGAGGAGGAAGAGTGTGTGTAAGAGGAGGAAGAGTGTGTGTTAGAGGAGGAAGAGTGTGTGTAAGAGGAGGAAGAGTGTGTTAGAGGAGGAAGAGTGTGTGTTAGAGGAGGAAGAGTGTGTGTTAGAGGAGGAAGAGTGTGTGTAAGAGGAGGAAGAGTGTGTGTTAGAGGAGGAAGAGTGTGTGTAAGAGGAGGAAGAGTGTGTGTAGAGGAGGAAGAGTGTGTGTAAGAGGAAGAGTGTGTGTAAGAGGAGGAAGAGTGTGTGTTAGAGGAGGAAGAGTGTGTGTAAGAGGAGGAAGAGTGTGTAAGAGGAGGAAGAGTGTGTGTAAGAGGAGGAAGAGTGTGTGTAAGAGAGGAAGAGTGTGTGTAAGAGGAGGAAGAGTGTGTGTTAGAGGAGGAAGAGTGTGTGTAGAGGAGGAAGAGTGTGTGTAAGAGGAGGAAGAGTGTGTGTTAGAGGAGGAAGAGTGTGTGTTAGAGGAGGAAGAGTGTGTGTAAGAGGAGGAAGAGTGTGTGTAAGAGGAGGAAGAGTGTGTGTTAGAGGAAGAGTGTGTTAAGAGGAGAGTGTGTTAGAGGAGGAAGAGTGTGTGTAAGAGGAGGAAGAGTGTGTGTAAGAGGAGGAAGAGTGTGTGTAAGAGGAGGAAGAGTGTGTGTAAGAGGAGGAAGAGTGTGTGTAAGAGGAGGAAGAGTGTGTGTAGAGGAGGAAGAGTGTGTGTAAGAGGAGGAAGAGTGTGTGTAAGAGGAGGAAGAGTGTGTGTAAGAGGAGGAAGAGTGTGTGTAAGAGGAGGAAGAGTGTGTGTAAGAGGAGGAAGAGTGTGTGTAAGAGGAGGAAGAGTGTGTGTAAGAGGAAGAGTGTGTGTAAGAGGAGGAAGAGTGTGTGTTAGAGGAGGAAGAGTGTGTAAGAGAGGAAGAGTGTGTGTAAGAGGAGGAAGAGTGTGTGTAAGAGGAGGAAGAGTGTGTTAGAGGAGGAAGAGTGTGTGTAAGAGGAGGAAGAGTGTGTGTAAGAGGAGGAAGAGTGTGTGTAAGAGGAGGAAGAGTGTGTGTGTAAGAGGAGGAAGAGTGTGTGTAAGAGGAGGAAGAGTGTGTGTAGAGGAGGAAGAGTGTGTGTAAGAGGAGGAAGAGTGTGTGTAAGAGGAGGAAGAGTGTGTGTAAGAGGAGGAAGAGTGTGTGTAAGAGGAGGAAGAGTGTGTGTTAGAGGAGGAAGAGTGTGTGTAAGAGGAGGAAGAGTGTGTGTAAGAGGAGGAAGAGTGTGTGTTAGAGGAGGAAGAGTGTGTGTAAGAGGAGGAAGAGTGTGTGTTAGAGGAGGAAGAGTGTGTGTAAGAGGAGGAAGAGTGTGTGTAAGAGGAGGAAGAGTGTGTGTAAGAGGAGGAAGAGTGTGTGTAAGAGGAGGAAGAGTGTGTGTAAGAGGAGGAAGAGTGTGTGTAAGAGGAGGAAGAGTGTGTGTAAGAGGAGGAAGAGTGTGTGTAAGAGGAGGAAGAGTGTGTGTAAGAGGAGGAAGAGTGTGTGTAAGAGGAGGAAGAGTGTGTGTAAGAGGAGGAAGAGTGTGTGTAAGAGGAGGAAGAGTGTGTGTAGAGGAGGAAGAGTGTGTGTAAGAGGAGGAAGAGTGTGTGTAAGAGGAGGAAGAGTGTGTGTAAGAGGAGGAAGAGTGTGTGTAAGAGGAGGAAGAGTGTGTAAGAGGAGGAAGAGTGTGTGTTAGAGGAAGAGTGTGTGTAAGAGGAGGAAGAGTGTGTGTTAGAGGAGGAAGAGTGTGTAAGAGAGGAAGAGTGTGTGTAAGAGGAGGAAGAGTGTGTGTAAGAGGAGGAAGAGTGTGTTAGAGGAGGAAGAGTGTGTGTAAGAGGAGGAAGAGTGTGTGTAAGAGGAGGAAGAGTGTGTGTAAGAGGAGGAAGAGTGTGTGTGTAAGAGGAGGAAGAGTGTGTGTAAGAGGAGGAAGAGTGTGTTAGAGGAGGAAGAGTGTGTGTAAGAGGAGGAAGAGTGTGTTAGAGGAGGAAGAGTGTGTGTGTAAGAGGAGGAAGAGTGTGTGTAAGAGGAGGAAGAGTGTGTGTTAGAGGAGGAAGAGTGTGTGTGTAAGAGGAGGAAGAGTGTGTAAGAGGAGGAAGAGTGTGTGTAAGAGGAGGAAGAGTGTGTGTTAGAGGAGGAAGAGTGTGTAAGACGAGGAAGAGTGTGTGTAAGAGGAGGAAGAGTGTGTGTAAGAGGAGGAAGAGTGTGTGTAAGAGGAGGAAGAGTGTGTTAGAGGAGGAAGAGTGTGTGTAAGAGGAGGAAGAGTGTGTGTGTAAGAGGAGGAAGAGTGTGTAAGAGGAGGAAGAGTGTGTGTAAGAGGAGGAAGAGTGTGTAAGAGGAGGAAGAGTGTGTGTTAGAGGAGGAAGAGTGTGTAAGACGAGGAAGAGTGTGTGTAAGAGGAGGAAGAGTGTGTGTAAGGGAAGAGTGTGTGTAAGAGGAGGAAGAGTGTGTTAGAGGAGGAAGAGTGTGTGTAAGAGGATGAAGAGTGTGTGTAAGAGGAGGAAGAGTGTGTTAGAGGAGGAAGAGTGTGTGTGTAAGAGGATGATGATGATGATGATGAAGGTGTAGAGAGTGTTAAGGCTGGATCGGCACAAGAGGATTTCTCATCATTGCCTGTGATGTGAATAAACTGACAGTAGTGTGTAGGAGTGGGTTTAAATGCCTCAGTTTTAATTTGACTTTTGGTTGAAAATAATCAAAGATATTTGAAAATGAACAGACATGCTTTGCTGTTTCAACCCCCTCTTTCAACCACAAGGGCCACTTTGAGTCCCTAAAGACACAGAAGTGCTGACAGTGAGCAATACGTGTGTACAGAGATTGTCTGATAACGGTCACAACTTTAGTACGGTGGGGGCAGTTGTATTATCTGATTGGTCGGTTTGAATGTCTCACTCTTAACACAGTTAGCACTACATCGGTCTGTGTAAGCTATACTATTAACACATGTCTTGTTGCTTTAACACAAAGTGCATACAATTAACACAAATTTAAAATGCTTGAACTTCTTTAACACACAAGCTCAAACAAGACCAAAACAATGGATTTTTACTGGCAGATTCCCCAATGCTTTAACACTGTATGTCAGAACAGAAACACCATGTTCTAAACCTAACCCAGGCTAAACCTAACCCAGGCTAAAGTCAAGTAAACAGCTTTTATATTGTGAACTGAAACACAAATATATCCCCTGTATTTTATTCTATTGTTACTGAGAAACAGCTGATTGAATTATGCAAATATATACATTTATTTCTATTTATTTTATTTATTGCAGCAATTCTGTCTCTGTCTTCGTTTTTTCATTACAGTAACCGTACATTATAAAGGACTCTGAGATGGGTCTTTTTTATTGAATTTCTGCAGCAAAAGACCTAAACCCAACAAAACAAAAATGTAGAGAGGCTTCAAAAGAAACGCAAAACACAATCTATGATCAATACAATATACTGTGTGTTGTATAAGGGCAGACCTGACACATATAAAATAATGCAGTTTCTTACGTAATTCCATCTGATGTTAGTGTTTTTATGACATTGTGCTGTGATTGACTAAATCTTCCTGTTGGACGAGAACATATGTTAGTTTTTTGAAAAATTATTTGATTTTGAGACATGTTTGCAGTGTTTTGGTAGACATAGTGTATTGTTGCTAGTGTATTATTGTATTTTGAAAATTAGTGTTGGAGTTTAGTTTACAATGTGTGATTTTGAGCATGAAATTAACTGTTTTGCCAATTTTGTATTGTAGGTTGGTTGGTGCGTTAAGAGTTTAGGAAATTTGTTAAAAGTATTGAAAAAATTGTCATAGCGATTGTAAAAAACTGTAAACATCATATACATTTAAAAATATTGCTGATTACTTACAAAGCACTGAATGGTTTAGCTCCCCAGTACTTGAGCGAGCTCTTAATTCACTGCGCCTAGACACGACCACAACGCATGATGTAGTCAGCCAGATCCGGGCCGTATCCAGACCAGATGGAGGACCTGCATCTAGACACGACCACAACACATGATGTAGTCAGCCGGATCCGGGCCGTATCCAGACCAGATGGAGGACCTGCGCCTAGGCACGACCACAACGCATGATGTAGTCAGCCGGACCCGGGCCGTATCCAGACCAGATGGAGGACCTGCGCCTATACACGACCACAACGCATGATATAGTCAGCCGGATCCGGACCGTATCCAGATCAGATGGAGGACCTGCGTCTAGACACGACCACAACACATGATATAGTCAGCCGGATCCGGGCCGTATCCAGACCAGATGGAGGACCTGCACCTAGACACAACCACAACGCATGATGTAGTCAGCCGGATCCGGGCCGTATCCAGACCAGATGCAGGACCTGCGTCTAGACACGACCACAACACATCCCTGAAGTGTCAGCAGAGACTGTGTCATCTAGACTCTCTCCTGTGAAGGCCTCATCGACACGACAGCCATCGGCACTGATCCTCAACAAACTCGTCTCCAGTGTGACTCCGATCTTCAACCAGAGGAACTGGATAATATTCTGAATGCTCTGATCAGATCTATAATGCCTGAATCATAATCATAATCACACACTGTTGGTTCATTGGCCAGAGGAGAACTGAGCGACTGAGTCTGGTTTCTCCCAAGGTTTATTTCTCCATTCTGTCACTGATGGAGTTTGGGTTTCTTCATGGTTCCTTCCTTCACTGACTCGCTTAGTTGGGGACATTTAATATTCAACAATATTATTGATCTCCTGCATTGACACCGTTATATGAGAACTGAACTGAGCTGGACAATGACATCACTGTTTTCTCCAGAGCGGCTAAATGACTGGGGGCTGTCATGGCCTAATGGTAACAGAGTTGGACTGGTGACCCAAAGGTTGCTGGTTCGATTCCAGTACCGGCAGGAATATGACTGAGGTGTCCTTGAGCAAGGCACCTAACCCCCAATCGCTCCCCGGGCGCCACTCAAGGCTGCCCGCTGCTCCGGGTGTGTGTATCCACGTTTGCTGTGTGTGTGTGTGTTCACTACTCACTACTCTGCTCCTAATGTGTGTGCACTTACTTGGATGGGTTAAATGCAGAGGTCAAATTCCAAGTATGGGTTACCATACTTGGCCATCACGTGTCACTTTCACTTTAAATATATAAATTAACTAAATGAATAACTTTTTTACCACAAAAATGAACCATCACTGAATTTACTTAAGCTGGACTATTTTCATAAAGTGTGGTGAACAAAAAGGCTTATAATTCTTAGATAGAGCTTCTAAATCAGGGCAGCACAACTTATTTAATGTTTTTTTACAACTTTTACATGTTGATGTAAAAACCTTTTTATATTGAACCGTTTTATTCCTGTACTGGAATTCATGAACTGTGATTTATTGCCATGTTGTAATGAAAAAGAAAGTGATGTTTTGCATGCAAGAAAGTATCTGTATAGTTAATTACCAATGTTTTTCTTGTGTAAATGACAGAATGATGTTTTTTACATTCTGTGTTCATGCAGCTGAGCAAATATGCTTTAAAGTGATGCTTAACTTTCATAACTATACAAAAATACTTTAGCAATTTACAAAATCATCTTTCTCTCATTCATCTGTCCTAGTTTCTTTTCCTCGTATCTATAGAGGGATGAACTAGAACACGAAGAAAGACTGATGCTGATGGTGTCATGATCGTCAATAATACAGGAAGCAATCGCAGGTAAACTCAGGTCTTTATTTAGACAGAACAAGGCAGATGGATGACACGGGCGGGGTCAGGTGGCGCAGGGACTTCGATGGTCAGAGTGAGGAACCCGTGAAGTGCAGACGAGACACAAACGACGATCCAACACCACGACAACGAATCCACAGGAAACACGAAGACGGGAACAGCAGGAAGACAGGACTGGAACTCCACGCACGAGACATCAAACAACGATCTGACAAAGGGAAGGAGAAAACGGTGAGAATATATAGTGTGATGAGATCGGCTGCAGCTGGTGATGTGATGACGATCAGCTGGAGCGGATCAAGGAATGACACTCATTCACGCCCACTACACACGTGCACTCATACAACAACATAAACACGAGACGAGAAGGAAGCAATGAATTTGTATACCGTGACAGTACCCTCTCTCCTAGGAACGCCTCCTGGCGTTCCCAGACTCCCTTACCTGTCGATTGTAATCGTCGATCAGAGAGTGATCCAGGATGTCTCTAGCAGGTACCCAACTTCTCTCCTCCGGACCGTAACCTTCCCAGTCCACCAAGTACTGAAATCCACGCCCCCTCCGCCTAGAATCCAGAATACGATTTACCGAATAGGTGGTCTCCCCATCTACGAGACGCGGCGGGGGGGAACCGGGACTGGCGGATTAATGCGAGTATGAAACACGGGCTTAATTTTTGACACATGAAAAACGGGGTGAACCCTCCTGTACGCTGGAGGTAAACTAAGGCGGACTGCCACCGGACTAATGATCTTGGTGACAGTGAACGGGCCAATGAATTTGGGAGCAAGTTTATTAGAAACGGATCGGAGAGGAATGTTCTTAGTAGAAAGCCACACTTTTTGACCAACGACGTATACGGGAGGCTTTGACCGGTGGCGATCGGCCTTAGCCTTGGTGCGCGCCCCCACTCGGAGTAGAGTCTCACGGGCTCTAGTCCAAGTGTGGTGACACCTCTGGATTAAGGCGTGGGCGGAGGGGACCGCGACCTCGGATTCCAGACTGGGAAAAATAGGTGGCTGGTAACCTAAACTACACTCAAACGGAGATAGGCCCGTGGCCGACACTGGTAACGTATTGTGGGCGTACTCCACCATGGAAAGCTGTTGGCTCCATGAGGAAGGATTCTTGGAAACCAAACATCGCAACACCCTTTCCAGATCTTGGTTGGCTCTCTCGGTTTGGCCATTGCTCTGGGGATGAAACCCTGAAGACAGACTAACCGTCGCTCCCAGTAACTTACAAAACTCTTGCCAAAATTTGGACACAAATTGGGGTCCTCTGTCGGAGACCACATCCATCGGGAGGCCATGTAAGCGAAAGACGTGGTCAATGACTGTCAATGCTGTCTCCTTAGCTGAGGGTAATTTGGGTAAGGGAATAAAGTGAGCCGTCTTCGAGAACCGGTCCACCACGGTCAAAACGACTGTGTTACCCTGGGAGGGTGGGAGGGCGGTGATAAAATCTAGAGCGATATGGGACCAGGGTCTCGAAGGGACAGGCAGCGGTTGAAGGAGCCCATCTGGAGGTCGATTGGAAGTCTTACCAGTGGCACAAACCGAGCAAGCCAAAACAAAACTGTGAATGTCACGAGCCATAAGTGGCCACCAAAATCGTTGCTTGACTAAGAACTTAGTACGATTAACTCCTGGATGACAAGCCACGTTGGAACAATGACCCCACTGGATGACGTCAGGACGCAATCCCTCCGGCACGAATAAGCGATTCGGTGGGCAACCGGGCGGAGGCGTTACCCCTTCTAAGGCCGTCTTGACCTTCGATTCGATCTCCCATACGAGTGTGGAGATAAATAGGGTCTCCGGTAAAATGCACTCGGGAGTAGACGGGCGTTCGGAACGATCAAAAATGCGAGATAAAGAGTCGGGTTTGATGTTTTTGGAACCCGGGCGGTACGAGAGAGAAAAATCAAAACGTCCGAAAAAAAGTGCCCACCGAGCCTGCCTGGAGTTCAATCTTTTGGCGGTTCTAATGTACTCTAAGTTCTTGTGATCGGTCCAGACGATAAAAGGTACCCCCGAACCCTCTAACCAATGACGCCATTCTTCCAACGCTAACTTGACTGCCAACAACTCTCTGTTACCAATATCGTAATTGCGTTCGGCTGGGGATAAACGGTGAGAAAAAAACGCGCAGGGGTGCATCTTGTCGTCTGTGGGAGAGCGCTGGGACAGGACTGCTCCTACCCCCACCTCTGACGCGTCGACCTCCACCACGAACTGACGTGAAGAATCAGGGGCAACGAGGATGGGAGCTGAAACAAAGCGGCTCTTGAGTTTGGCAAACACAGCCTCGGCTGTATCTGACCACCTGAACGGAGTTCGGGGGGAGGTCAAGGCAGTCAGAGGCGCGGCTAGTTGGCTGAAGTTGCGAATAAAACGCCGATAGAAATTGGCGAACCCCAGAAACCTCTGTAGGGCCTTACGAGAATCTGGACTTGGCCACTCTACCACAGCCTTAACCTTCTCAGGATCCACGCGCATTCCCTCAGACGAAATGATGTACCCTAGGAAAGGAACAGACTGTGCATGAAAATCGCATTTCTCCGCCTTGACAAAAAGCCCATTCTCTAACAACCTCTGAAGCACTCGTCGGACGTGTTGCACATGCTCCTGGAGAGACGAGGAAAATATCAATATGTCATCCAGGTAAACATATATGAACTGGTCTATCATGTCTCGCAACACGTCATTGATCAGTGCCTGGAAGACTGCTGGGGAGTTGGACAGCCCGAAAGGCATGACCAAGTATTCAAAGTGCCCCCTGGGGGTGTTAAAAGCAGTCTTCCATTCATCCCCCTCCCTAATGCGAACCAAATGATAAGCGTTACGCAAGTCCAATTTCGTGAAGATGGACGCTCCCTGCAACCTCTCGAAAGCTGAAGACATCAACGGCAAAGGATAAGTATTCTTTACCGTGATGTTATTCAACCCCCGGTAATCAATACAAGGTCGCAGAGACCCGTCCTTCTTCCCCACAAAAAAGAACCCCGCCCCCGCTGGAGAAGAGGAAGGGCGGATGAACCTGGTTGCTAGAGAATCAGAAATATATTTCTCCATAGCCTCCCTTTCTGGGACAGAAAGCGAGTATAACTTGCCCTTAGGCGGAGACTTACCTGGCAGTAAATCTATGGCACAGTCATAGGGACGATGCGGAGGAAGAGAAGCAGCCCGAGACTTACTGAACACTTCCTTCAGATCGTGGTACTCCTCGGGCACGTTAGACAAATCCCCTGCTTCCTCCTGAAACACAAAAACAGGTACAGACGGACAAGCAGACACCAGACAAGACTTATGACATTCCTTGCTCCACTCCAGAACTGCTCTTTGATGCCAGTCCACTCGGGGGTTGTGACGGATAAGCCAGGGGTGTCCAAGAACGATGGGTGCCAGGGGTGAATCCAAAATGTAAAAAAAAATAGTCTCAGAGTGGTTGCCCGAAGTGATGAGAGTGATGTCTTCAGTGGTAAATGAAATGGTGGGAAGTTCTTGACCGTTTAATGCGTGTACTGCAATCTTCTGTGTGAGTGGTTTAAGAGGAATCTGAAATCTGTGTGCAAAAGTGCTGTCCATAAAATTACCTTCAGCCCCGGAGTCCAGAAGTGCTTGACAGTCGTGTTGGTGAACTGACCATCTCAGTCTTACCGGAAGGAGGGTAGATGTGGATGAGGTCTTCTCGGCGGAGATCCCACCCGATAGTAGCCTCATACTTACTATTGGGCTTGGCCTTTTACCGGGCAGTTATACGCAAAGTGTCCCGAACCTCCACAGTATAGGCAAAGGCCCTGGGACCTCCGCCTTTCCCTCTCCTCCCGGGAAAGCCGAGCTCGACCCACCTGCATGGGTTCGTGATCGAAGACTGGGCTGACCACGTCCCTGCCACTGGACCGTTGACCCTCGACTCCTCCTGGAGGTCGGATGGACGAGGCTCTACCTCCGGCTCTGGTAATGCGAGCGTCCACCCTCAGAGCCAACTCAATAAGCCCATTCAATGTTGTAGGGAGGTCCAGGGCGTAGATCTCCCTCTGGACGTGGTCAGCCAACCCATGCAGGAACATGTCCCACTGCGCCGCCTCGTTCCATTGACATTCGGCCGCCAGGGTGCGGAACTCGATGGAAAAGTCCGAGACCGACCTGTCACCCTGACGTAGGTCGGCCAACACCCTAGCAGCCTCTCTCCCCGCGACGGCTCGGTCGAAAACTCGTTTCATTTCAGAGGAGAGTGTCTGGAACGAGGCACAGCAGGGATCTTGATTCTCCCACACCGCCGTCCCCCATAACGCTGCCTTCCCGGTTAACAGGGTTATAACAAACGCCACCTTGGCCTGTTCGTTATAAAAAGTCCTCGGTTGCAACGCGAAATGCATGGCACATCTTGTCAGAAAGGCTCTGCAGTAGGCAGACTCACCCGCATAAGACTCCGGAACCGGTAGGCGTGGTTCAAAGGGTGCAGGATTCTCTGGTGGTGTGGGGGGAACGGCTGGTGTGGGTGGCGCAGCGGGAGCACGAAGAAGTTGGATTTGTTGGGTCAGCTCGGACAGCTGCGTCACCAAGGCTTGTACCGCACGACCCGTGTCATTTAAATTTCTCTCCTGAGAATCCATTCTGTTGACGCTGTGTTGAAGGAACTCCTCCAGTGTAGATGACCCACCTGCTGCTTCCATAGCACGGTCAGATCGTTCTGTCATGATCGTCAATAATACAGGAAGCAATCGCAGGTAAACTCAGGTCTTTATTTAGACAGAACAAGGCAGATGGATGACACGGGCGGGGTCAGGTGGCGCAGGGACTTCGATGGTCAGAGTGAGGAACCCGTGAAGTGCAGACGAGACACAAACGACGATCCAACACCACGACAACGAATCCACAGGAAACACGAAGACGGGAACAGCAGGAAGACAGGACTGGAACTCCACGCACGAGACATCAAACAACGATCTGACAAAGGTAAGGAGAAAACGGTGAGAATATATAGTGTGATGAGATCGGCTGCAGCTGGTGATGTGATGACGATCAGCTGGAGCGGATCAAGGAATGACACTCATTCACGCCCACTACACACGTGCACTCATACAACAACATAAACACGAGACGAGAAGGAAGCAATGAATTTGTATACCGTGACAGATGGTTCATGTTTACTGCACTTTTATATTCCTTTTATTTTTGATACTACATTAATCTGACTTTAACTAAACTGTTTATGTCGTCTGTGTGATTGAACAGATTCAAATGGAGTGGAGAAAGAAAATCAGCAGCTGGAGCCTCAGAAATCACAGATCAGCAGAAAACAAGAAGACTGAGAGAAAAATGGAGGACAGAAATGAGACACAAACCAGTGAATCACGAGAGGAAAGAGGACAGACACTTCATAGATGTGAGAGTATGGACAGAATAAAGCCACACTGTGAGTGTTATTATAGTCTTGCTAGATTTACTATTATTGTCTTCACACATACCAGATGTGTGATTGTGTTTAATTGACATATTGTGTTATAGATTGAGAACATAAAAACAAACAGAAAACAATGAGGATAATCTGATATATATATTTGTGATTTCTAGTCTCCTGTGATCCAGACGGGCCTGTAAAGTTTGATTCTGTAGTCAAAACTGAGGAGAGATTCTCATCAAACCCTTCATCATGTTCTCAAGAACACACAACATCACTGACATCCATCAGCAGCTGAAGACCTGAACATCTTCATCATCATCATCATCATCATCATCTTCATCATCACTGACATCCATCAGCAGCTGAAGACCTGAACATCTTCATCATCATCATCATCATCATCACTGACATGGATTTAGTAAGCAGAAAAGAGCGCAGGATTTTGGCGAACTAAAGTTAATATCTGGTAAAGATCCGAACGAGCTTCTCTAGCCCTTACCGCTATTCTTCCTTCTATTTCTTATCCCGACATAGGCTACGTTCAGATTGCCAGTCCAAAAAAAGCACATGAAATCCGTTTCAAGCAACATCCATATGTGGTTTGAAATCCTATTCAAATCACATATCAGGAAATCCGCTTCAGTCTGAACGCTCTGATCGGATTTCGCGTGGTATGTGACTTTCTCACGCCACGTAAAAAGGAGAACATGCTGAAAGTCGCTGCTGAAACAAGGCTATGTTGTTGCAAAGTGCGGGACAAGCAGAACATTATTATTTTTGAAACATATTTTGAAACCGGCGCAGATAAGAGCGCGGAAATAAAGCTGTGCACACCAGCCTCTACAGTTCTGCAGCTCGAGACACAGGAGTCCAGCGCGGCGGATACACATTTACATGTTGTACAATTTAAATAAGACAACATCTCTATTGCAAATGCAAACCCCTCCATCAACGCAACCTCAACGCAACTGAACATCGCCTGACTAAAAGACATCAGAGAAAGCAGGCTATGCTTGTTCCTGTCCCCTTAAGACAATCAGGAGAAACTTTCATATTCCCTGTCTGTAAAAGACAGTGTGCATCCCACATCGGACTATACAGTCATCAAAGAACCCACAAATTATAGGAGAAGTCATCATCGTACGGCGATGGACTACCCAGAAGATTGCCATATTGCCAAAGAGCTGCATGAACACACAACTCGGATCTGAACAGTTGCGATACACAGTGTGGACATCATTTTAGATCAGATTCCAATCGGATACAAAGATAATGGGATTTGGTCTGACAGTGTGAATGTAGCCATAGTTAACTACTTTGTCAACATTTTAGCCATAGTCAACGCTTCATTTACACATGTGGCTGATGCTGTGCCTCTCTCAACCACAAACGCCTTCTTTCATCCGTTTTTTGCACTCTTCTCTTTAACTTTTGCCAGTCTATAGAACTCAAAATATTTTTCCCCAGTGCGACCGATTTGTACAGACCAAAAACACTTTTTCAGCAGCAATAATCAGCCAAATATGCAAGTTCAGTTCAGTGGCATTGTTTACGTTCAGTGCCTCCAAAATGGCCGACTTCCGGATTGATGACGTGTAGTGAAAACACTCTATAGAAAATATACGACATATATTTATATAGAATAATATTTATTGAACAACAATTTTTAAATTAACAACGATAAACATTATAAAAGACAATAGTAAATAAACACAAGCAAACAATTCAGTCAAACGTACAAACTGCACTCTAGTACAGGATTCAATTGAAATATAGCTAAAATATAGTTATGAAGCTTAATTTTCCCCTTAACCAAAGTCGATTTGTTCTGGAACAAGTAAGATTAATAAGACCAAAGATCGCCCGTTTGATATACCCCAAATTAATTATATCTCATGTTTAAACACTATCTAGGCCTACATAAGAGCCAGCAGCAAATTCCCGAAAGACTGGCCGAGGTGACGCTGTTTTCTGCGGGAACATGAGCGCTGAACGCCCGCTGACGGCCTGGAGCTCGAACCAGCGAAAGCTTCTGAACAGATCGAAAAATATAAGATTATTCACTTATTAAAACAATTAAACAATTGTTTAAATAATTAAAACTACATTTCGTTATACAAGTAGTATTTATAAAAAAATATGGTAGATTTGATACTTGATACTAAAATGTGATCTTATTTTGTTACGTGCACTTCAAAATGTTTTTGTTAAATGTAATTTGGATGAATTTGAAATGTTGCTGCTATGATTAATGAGCTAGAGATGTGACCTTTCTTTACATAATTTGGTCACAAACTGTCCTCTCTGGCAAATATGCCTTTTTCAAGCTCATGGCTGTTTGACAGCTTGTTTATGCACTTTTGCACTTATTGTACATTGTTGCTATTCTATAAAATAGATGTACTGTTAATAAATGAAATACATGTCACGTTTTGACGCATTTGGTTTTCATTTACAGATATCGTGATATATCGTGGATGATTTTCTTGCAGTATTTTGTCTGTCACAGAATCGCTATTATTGTGATATATCGTTATCTTGGTCAAAATATCGTGATAGTATCGTATCTGGCGTTAACCTCTGATTCCCACCCCTATTATTCACCTTGTGTATAGTTTTCTCTATTTTCTTGAACCATTTAAGACATTTACAGGGTTTGTACAAATACTGTAAAAGGAAATTCCAGGACTTTCAAGGACTTTTCAAGCACTACTTTTTTTTAATTAAAAGACTACAATGAGCACTTATCAAACAATATCTTTATTTATCTTATTTTTATTTATCTTTATTTATTTATTTATTTTTAACTCAAATTACAGATATAAGGTTTCTGATGTTTCTCTTCATAGAGGTAAATCCACTGACCAGCGCTGTCAGACATGGGGAATCCCCTTAACCACTGAAAGGATATTATGACAAAGATTATGTCTTCCTTATTCAAACTGATTTTTTTTTCCCAAGAATATATGATTATATATATTCATATATAATATATGATGAAAGTTGTTATATACTCATCATACTCATCATATCCTATAATATCATGCTCATAACTGTAACAAGTTACAAGGCAAGGGCTTGTGTAGCTGCAATTTAAAGCCTGAGAAAGGTCCCGCCTCTCAGGGTTGGCTCGACCAATAAGAAAGGTGGAGTTTCCAGGCGGGAGAGTTTGATTTGTGGGTCTTTGTTCCAAGAGTGCTCATTTGCTTGTGCAGCTGGAGGGGTGGTAGCTTAATGAAGAAACTATGAAAGATTCTTGTAATACTAATATGTTGTTGTTATCGACATATCATGTACACAGTAATTTCGATCTTCAAAGTACCAAGTTATAGAGACCAAACATTGTATAGGTGAGGTTGACCGTTGGAGTTAAGAGACCAAACAACAGGCCTGAAAAGCGGGATATGCTGTGAGGCTCAGGGCCTTTGCCCTTCAAATACTTCGATAAGCAGATGAGATTGTGGCTTTAAGTGAAGAATATAATATTTTGTTTCAGAGACAGCGAAAGATGTCTGGACTTTGTTTATCCAAACACCATTATGTTAAATTGATGCATGAGTTAGTCATGCATCAAAAGGGGGATGGTAACAATTGACAAAATATGGTTTACTAAGGGACAATATATGTTGGGAAGACGCTGGGCTTAATTGGGTAAAAGCACGGCAAGAAGCCATTCTTCTCCATAACAAAATTGCTGTATTCTTCTCCATAACAAAATTGCAGGACTGTTTCAACAGGAAACGCCAGGGCAGACGCGGCAGCACAGCAGACAAAAGAAACTATGTGTACCTTACTATCTGAAAATAACCTCGACATTTGTTTTTCTTTACAGAGCATGCAGACTTTTGATACAGGGCAGAATGTGCCCAATAAAATAATGGCTATGGATGAATTTGACTAACTATCCTGGCCTGGGTTATTATTGTGGCAGAGAGAAACAGGGCCACACCTGCGCAGCGCATAACTTAAAATTTTCCTTTTACAGAATGTCAGGATGGATTGATGCAAACAGAACTGATTCTGTTCCAAGTGTATAAATATTGTGTTGTTGACATAAGCAAAGTGGGTTGAATGTTTTTCAGGGGAAAGGGACTCTGAGTGCTATTTAGTGAGCCAGAAATTATTTAGTGATAAGATGATTTGTAAAATGAGAAGAAACAGAGTTGAATTGGACAAGAGTTGAGAATAAACTTGAAATTCTATATGCATATAATCAGTAAGGTAAACAGATGGTGAAAATTCCACAGGTCACACTAAAAGGGACGACCGGCCAGACAAGCGGTCACTAACAAAAACCTAAAGGTCTCCATTCACAGGTCAAAGCAGGCAGGAAATGGTTCACTCTAAAGGACAGTAGCCAATTAAATTGCTGTATTTGAGACTATATTTGCATATATATTTGCATGCATATATTTGTCACAATAAACTAAAGGATTAATATTTAGGTACATATAAAGGTAAGTCTGCTTTTTTAAAATATTACACTTCAATATGTACAGAATGTGCGCGTTAAGAAACACGTTCAAATTGGTCGTCTTAACATGGTAAAACTGCGTCTTTACACGCACTAAAGTAACACGACGACAACTGACGTCTTAACACGACCAAAATGAGCGTGTCTACGCATACAAAAGAAACACGTAACAAATTGTCGCGTTAACGCGGACAAACAGTGCGTGTTGACACGCTCAAATTTCATGCGTTTCGTTTAAAGACTATTGGCCCCGATCGCGTTCCATAGTTTAGTGTTGATGTGTCAAACCTTATCACCGAAACATTTCTTCATGCTAAATGCTAAATTAATGCACGGTTTGACCTTGGAAAAAAGAAAAAAAGATTGCTTTGTTTATTGTTTTGAAGACCCTAGTTAAGTGAATGAAAGTTGGGGCGTAGAATTTAGTAGGGACGCTAGGGACGTGTCCTTACCAATATCCAGTGACACTGATATGTCCCTAGCAATAATTTCATTAAAACTTAAAATATATTTATATATAACCACTGTTGTCCGGTTGTGTCTTGTGGTTTTTATGTAGTAGACTTATTTTATTTAATCAGTAAACAAGTAAGCAATTAATGGGCTACACACTGTAACGGTCACTTTGTGTTTTATGGCAGTCTGAGTTGGAATGGGAACTGCGCATGCGCGTGTCTGTTTGACAAGTGAGGAGAGGAGATAACCGCTCTGCCGACTCTATTTGTATTCTTTCTTTTATTTCCTTTTTTCTATTGTGACCAGAGTTGGATGTTTGTTTTTGTGTACTTTTTCTCGCTCGATCCCCATGTATGCGGACGAGTGTGACGTTTGAGTGGTTTTATTAAACGCGGGAAAATACGACAACTCTCGTCTCTCGTGCATCTTTTCATCCGACTAAGTTAATGTTTTTCTCTCTGGGCAACATCTCAACTTTGCGTTACAACACACGGTTAATATATCTGAATCCCGCCTGCTTAACACACATCGCTAAACTGATTGGCTTTGTTTTTTCTTTCTAACTTGTGAGAGGCTGTTGTGTGAAGCAGCGATGCCCCTTCAGAGAGAGAGAGAGAGAGAGAGAGAGAGAGAGAGATTGTGTATGCTTAAGTGTGTGTGTTTGTGATCAAGATGGCAATATCCAAAATACTTGTTTGTTTTTTGGAAAACACGCTGAAAATGTAAAAATGCCGAAAGTTTTCTGTGATAGTGTAGAGGGATATAATATACAGTTTGTACAGTATAAAATCATTATGTCTGTAAAAATTCCCCATAAAACATAAAAACACAACATTGCTTGGTCTTGTTGAAATGAGAGGACTGTTTGATGAAGTTATTGTCATCACTCATCAGTCTCATCAGCTGAGGCTGAAAGAAGGAGACTGAAAACATGCTCAGAACAACGGCACAAGTGACACTTAAAGGGATAGTTCACCCAAAAATGTAAATTCTGTCAGTAATTACTCTCCCTCATGTTGTTCAACCCCGTAAGACCTTCATTCATCTTCAGAACACGAATTAAGATATTTTTGATTAAATCCGAGAGCTGGCTCACTCCTTTATATGCTGCTAGAAAATTGATATCTGCCAGATATGCCTCATTCATTCATTCATTCATTCATTCATTCATTAAATAATAGGCTACGTTGTTTAAATGTATTGAGTTTAAGCGTGAATACGTTTGTGGAAGAGTGTACGCCTGTAGCTACAAATAGAATCGCAATGCTGACAAAACTTTTATAATATATACATTTACAATATATAATATTTACATATAACTTTTTTTATATATTTTTATAATATATGCTGATAATAAAAATAGTGATTTGAAATCAAATTTTGGCTAGAAGTGTGTTACTAATAGCCGGACTATATTGGGTCTATAGTTAGACGGTGAAATGACGGCTATTTCTTGCTGTGGCACTTTATGGCGTGTAATACGCACGCACTCCCCACCCCTAATCCTAACCAAGGGGGTTTCAGCGCGTATCATATGCACGCAAAAAACTTTTTTAGAGTATAAATGGCACGAGAAATAACATTCGTGGTATAGGCTAGATACGCACTTTCATGAGATTGTGTTGCCAGTTCTTGTTCAAATTAAAACAATTTTGGTATAGTGACAAGGCTAATGAGACACCAAAGAGTTTTAACGGACAATACCTTGAGAACAAAACTGACTTTAAAGGAAGTCTAAATAATTGGATTTTGAATGTTGTATTGCTTTAAGTCAACATTATGGTGATCAGTGTTTGTTATAGTTGGGCTCTTGACCATCAAGTCATTAACTTTAGATTTTGTTTGGCTGCTGTACATGAGTAATAACAGCCAGATGAACAAATAGAAAAGGTGATATGATGGTGTTGGTTGTGTTTTAACAATCATTATTTGACCCTTTTTTAGGAGTTTTAGGAGTTTTTAGGCTTGTGATTCTGTTGAATATTACTTGTCTATATTATGATTCTGTTGAATATTACTTGTCTATATTATGATTCTGTTGACTATTACTTGTCTATATTATGATTCTGCTGACTATTGTCTATATTATGATTCTGTTGAATATTACTTGTCTATATTATGATTATGTTGACTATTACTTGTCTATATTATGTTTCAGCTCAGCTGGTTTTTGGATTGATGGTAAAGGGAGATGGAAGTTTATAAGTGAGATTTAAATAAAAAAAAGAGTAAAAGCAGCAAGCCGTTTTACAAAACAAATCACACTAGGCTAAATGGGGAATCACAATATATAATGCCATAACTGTATTATATAGCCTATACTATAATGTAATAATGCCTCCTGTTTGTGTCTCCTTTATCTCTCTTTAACACAGAAGCACAAAGGAGATTCAGTGGATCTGAAGAGACTCCTTCACCTTCAGTTTCTGCTCCTTGGAGTTTGCAAGCCTTTCCTTGCTCCTTATTTTCAATAAACGTTTTATAATCATTAAACTGTAATGGTCTTTGTGAAAAAGAGACACCTCAGTATGACAACGTGCAGTTTAATAGACATTTATAAATCCATTGCGCTAAATCACTGCAAAAGTCTATATAAATATATAAAGCAAATAAAGCTTCAAAAAGGTGTTTTTAAAAATCTTTTCAAAACCAATGTAATGCATATTTTTGAGTCATGAACAAAAGTTTCAGTTGTTTACATGTCAAAGTGTTTACATTCACCTGACATGGAAAGTGTACCAATACCCATACTTTATATTATCAGTTTTTACCAGTGTTGAGATCTAAACCTTTCTCCCCTGGATGATGCATTATCATCTTTACTGTAATTACCTTATTAATAAAAGAGCCATATTTGCAGCTCTGCTGCCCTGACACACACATTGCTGGACAAAAGTCTTTCGATTATCTCAACAGCTTTAAAACTACTGTAAGAAATTATATAGTCTGCAACTCCAATATATTATATTATGTTTATTCATTTATGTGACGCTTTTATTCACAGCGACTTACAGTTGCTATATGTCAGAGGACGCACGCCTCTGGAGCAACTAGGGGTTGTGTACAACTACTGTCTTGTTCAGGGACACATTAGTGACACACACTGTCTTGTTCAGGGACACATTAGTGACACACACTGTCTTGTTCAAGGATACATTAGTGACACACACTGTCTTGTTCAGGGACACATTAGTGACACACACTGTCTTGTTCAGGACACATTAGTGACACACACTGTCTTGTTCAGGGACACATTAGTGACACACACTGTCTTGTTCAGGGACACATTAGTGACTCACACTGTCTTGTTCAGGGACACATTAGTGACACACACTGTCTTGTTCAGGGACACATTAGTGACACACACTGTCTTGTTCAGGGACACATTAGTGACACACACTGTCTTGTTCAGGGACACATTAGTGACACACACTGTCTTGTTCAGGGACACATTAGTGACTCACACTGTCTTGTTCAGGGACACATTAGTGACACACACTGTCTTGTTCAGGGACACATTAGTGACTCACACTGTCTTGTTCAGGGAAACATTAGTGACACACACTGTCTTTTTCAGGGACACATTAGTGACACACACTGTCTTTTTCAGGGACACATTAGTGACTCACACTGTCTTGTTCAGGGACACATTAGTGACACACACTGTCTTGTTCAGGGACACATTAGTGACTCACACTGTCTTGTTCAGGGACACATTAGTGACTCACACTGTCTTGTTCAGGGACACATTAGTGACACACACTGTCTTGTTCAGGGACACATTAGTGACTCACACTGTCTTGTTCAGGGACACATTAGTGACACACACTGTCTTGTTCAGGGACACATTAGTGACACACACTGTCTTGTTCAGGGACACATTAGTGACTCACACTGTCTTGTTCAGGGACACATTAGTGACTCACACTGTCTTGTTCAGGGACACATTAGTGACACACACTGTCTTGTTCAGGGACACATTAGTGACACACACTGTCTTTTTCAGGGAAACATTAGTGACACACACTGTCTTTTTCAGGGACACATTAGTGACACACTGTCTTGCTAAGGGACACATTAGTGACACACACTGTCTTGTTCAGGGACACATTAGTGACACACACTGTCTTGTTCAGGGACACATTAGTGACTCACACTGTCTTGTTCAGGGAAACATTAGTGACACACACTGTCTTGTTCAGGGACACATTAGTGACTCACACTGTCTTTTTCAGGAACACATTAGTGACACACACTGTCTTGTTCAGGGACACATTAGTGAGTCACACTGTCTTGGTCAGGGACACATTAGTGACACACACTGTCTTGTTCAGGGACACATTAGTGAGTCACACTGTCTTGCTAAGGGACACATTAGTGACACACACTGTCTTGCTAAGGGACACATTAGTGACACACACTGTCTTTTTCAGGGAAACATTGGTGACACACACTGTCTTTTTCAGGGACACATTAGTGACACACACTGTCTTGCTAAGGGACACATTAGTGACACACACTGTCTTGTTCAGGGACACATTAGTGACTCACACTGTCTTGTTCAGGGACACATTAGTGACTCACACTGTCTTGTTCAGGGACACATTAGTGACTCACACTGTCTTGTTCAGGGACACATTAGTGACACACACTGTCTTGTTCAGGGACACATTAGTGACACACACTGTCTTGTTCAGGGACACATTAGTGACACACACTGTCTTGCTAAGGGACACATTAGTGACACACACTGTCTTGTTCAGGGACACATTAGTGACACACACTGTCTTGTTCAGGGACACATTAGTGACACACACTGTCTTGTTCAGGGACACATTAGTGACACACACTGTCTTTTTCAGGGACACATTAGTGACACACACTGTCTTGTTCAGGGACACATTAGTGACACACTGTCTTGTTCAGGGACACATTAGTGACTCACACTGTCTTGTTCAGGGACACATTAGTGACTCACACTGTCTTGTTCAGGGACACATTAGTGACTCACACTGTCTTGTTCAGGGACACATTAGTGACTCACACTGTCTTGTTCAGGGACACACTAGTGACACACACTGTCTTGTTCAGGGACACATTAGTGACACACACTGTCTTGTTCAGGGACACATTAGTGACACACACTGTCTTGCTAAGGGACACATTAGTGACACACACTGTCTTGTTCAGGGACACATTAGTGACTCACACTGTCTTTTTCAGGGACACATTAGTGACACACACTGTCTTGCTAAGGGACACATTAGTGACACAAACTGTCTTGTTCAGGGACACATTAGTGACACACACTGTCTTGTTCAGGGACACATTAGTGACACACACTGTCTTGTTCAGGGACACATTAGTGACACACACTGTCTTGTTCAGGGACACATTAGTGACACACACTGTCTTGTTCAGGGACACATTAGTGACACACACTGTCTTTTTCAGGGAAACATTAGTGACACACACTGTCTTTTTCAGGGACACATTAGTGACACACACTGTCTTGCTAAGGGACACATTAGTGACACACACTGTCTTGTTCAGGGACACATTAGTGACTCACACTGTCTTTTTCAGGGACACATTAGTGACACACACTGTCTTGCTAAGGGACACATTAGTGACACACACTGTCTTGTTCAGGGACACATTAGTGACACACACTGTCTTGTTCAGGGACACATTAGTGACACACACTGTCTTGTTCAGGGACACATTAGTGACACACACTGTCTTGTTCAGGGACACATTAGTGACACACACTGTCTTGTTCAGGGACACATTAGTGACACACACTGTCTTTTTCAGGGAAACATTAGTGACACACACTGTCTTTTTCAGGGACACATTAGTGACACACACTGTCTTGTTCAGGGACACATTAGTGACACACACTGTCTTGTTCAGGGACACATTAGTGACACACACTGTCTTGTTCAGGGACACATTAGTGACTCACACTGTCTTGTTCAGGGACACATTAGTGACTCACACTGTCTTGTTCAGGGACACACTAGTGACACACACTGTCTTGTTCAGGGACACATTAGTGACACACACTGTCTTGTTCAGGGACACATTAGTGACACACACTGTCTTGCTAAGGGACACATTAGTGACACACACTGTCTTGTTCAGGGACACATTAGTGACTCACACTGTCTTTTTCAGGGACACATTAGTGACACACACTGTCTTGCTAAGGGACACATTAGTGACACAAACTGTCTTGTTCAGGGACACATTAGTGACACACACTGTCTTGTTCAGGGACACATTAGTGACACACACTGTCTTGTTCAGGGACACATTAGTGACACACACTGTCTTGTTCAGGGACACATTAGTGACACACACTGTCTTGTTCAGGGACACATTAGTGACACACACTGTCTTTTTCAGGGAAACATTAGTGACACACACTGTCTTTTTCAGGGACACATTAGTGACACACACTGTCTTGCTAAGGGACACATTAGTGACACACACTGTCTTGTTCAGGGACACATTAGTGACTCACACTGTCTTTTTCAGGGACACATTAGTGACACACACTGTCTTGCTAAGGGACACATTAGTGACACACACTGTCTTGTTCAGGGACACATTAGTGACACACACTGTCTTGTTCAGGGACACATTAGTGACACACACTGTCTTGTTCAGGGACACATTAGTGACACACACTGTCTTGTTCAGGGACACATTAGTGACACACACTGTCTTGTTCAGGGACACATTAGTGACACACACTGTCTTTTTCAGGGAAACATTAGTGACACACACTGTCTTTTTCAGGGACACATTAGTGACACACACTGTCTTGTTCAGGGACACATTAGTGACACACACTGTCTTTTTCAGGGAAACATTAGTGACACACACTGTCTTTTTCAGGGACACATTAGTGACACACTGTCTTGTTCAGGGACACATTAGTGACTCACACTGTCTTGTTCAGGGAAACATTAGTGACACACACTGTCTTTTTCAGGGACACATTAGTGACACACACTGTCTTGCTCAGGGACACATTAGTGACACACACTGTCTTGTTCAGGGACACATTAGTGACTCACACTGTCTTGTTCAGGGACACATTAGTGACACACACTGTCTTGTTCAGGGACACATTAGTGACACACACTGTCTTGCTAAGGGACACATTAGTGACACACACTGTCTTGTTCAGGGACACATTAGTGACTCACACTGTCTTGTTCAGGGACACATTAGTGACACACACTGTCTTGTTCAGGGACACATTAGTGACTCACACTGTCTTTTTCAGGGACACATTAGTGACACACACTGTCTTGCTAAGGGACACATTAGTGACACACACTGTCTTGTTCAGGGACACATTAGTGACACACACTGTCTTGTTCAGGGACACATTAGTGACACACACTGTCTTGCTAAGGGACACATTAGTGACACACACTGTCTTGTTCAGGGACACATTAGTGACACACACTGTCTTGTTCAGGGACACATTAGTGACACACACTGTCTTTTTCAGGGACACATTAGTGACACACACTGTCTTGTTCAGGGACACATTAGTGACACACACTGTCTTTTTCAGGGACACATTAGTGACACACACTGTCTTGCTAAGGGACACATTAGTGACTCACACTGTCTTGTTCAGGGACACATTAGTGACTCACACTGTCTTTTTCAGGGACACATTAGTGACACACACTGTCTTGCTAAGGGACACTTTAGTGACACACACTGTCTTGTTCAGGGACACATTAGTGACACACACTGTCTTGTTCAGGGACACATTAGTGACACACACTGTCTTTTTCAGGGAAACATTAGTGACACACACTGTCTTTTTCAGGGACACATTAGTGACACACACTGTCTTGTTCAGGGACACATTAGTGACACACACTGTCTTTTTCAGGGAAACATTAGTGACACACACTGTCTTTTTCAGGGACACATTAGTGACACACACTGTCTTGTTCAGGGACACATTAGTGACTCACACTGTCTTGTTCAGGGACACATTAGTGACTCACACTGTCTTGTTCAGGGAAACATTAGTGACACACACTGTCTTTTTCAGGGACACATTAGTGACACACACTGTCTTGCTAAGGGACACATTAGTGACACACACTGTCTTGTTCAGGGACACATTAGTGACTCACACTGTCTTGTTCAGGGACACATTAGTGACACACACTGTCTTGTTCAGGGACACATTAGTGACACACACTGTCTTGCTAAGGGACACATTAGTGACACACACTGTCTTGTTCAGGGACACATTAGTGACTCACACTGTCTTGTTCAGGGACACATTAGTGACTCACACTGTCTTGTTCAGGGACACATTAGTGACTCACACTGTCTTTTTCAGGGACACATTAGTGACACACACTGTCTTGCTAAGGGACACATTAGTGACACACACTGTCTTGTTCAGGGACACATTAGTGACACACACTGTCTTGTTCAGGGACACATTAGTGACACACACTGTCTTGCTAAGGGACACATTAGTGACACACACTGTCTTGTTCAGGGACACATTAGTGACACACACTGTCTTGTTCAGGGACACATTAGTGACACACACTGTCTTTTTCAGGGACACATTAGTGACACACACTGTCTTGTTCAGGGACACATTAGTGACACACACTGTCTTTTTCAGGGACACATTAGTGACACACACTGTCTTGCTAAGGGACACATTAGTGACTCACACTGTCTTGTTCAGGGACACATTAGTGACTCACACTGTCTTTTTCAGGGACACATTAGTGACACACACTGTCTTGCTAAGGGACACTTTAGTGACACACACTGTCTTGTTCAGGGACACATTAGTGACACACACTGTCTTGTTCAGGGACACATTAGTGACACACACTGTCTTGTTCAGGGACACATTAGTGACTCACACTGTCTTTTTCAGGGACACATTAGTGACACACACTGTCTTGCTAAGGGACACATTAGTGACACACACTGTCTTGTTCAGGGACACATTAGTGACACACACTGTCTTGTTCAGGGACACATTAGTGACACACACTGTCTTGCTAAGGGACACATTAGTGACACACACTGTCTTGTTCAGGGACACATTAGTGACACACACTGTCTTGTTCAGGGACACATTAGTGACATACACTGTCTTTTTCAGGGACACATTAGTGACACACACTGTCTTGTTCAGGGACACATTAGTGACACACACTGTCTTTTTCAGGGACACATTAGTGACACACACTGTCTTGTTCAGGGACACATTAGTGACATACACTGTCTTTTTCAGGGACACATTAGTGACACACACTGTCTTGTTCAGGGACACATTAGTGACACACACTGTCTTGTTCAGGGACACATTAGTGACACACACTGTCTTGTTCAGGGACACATTAGTGACACACACTGTCTTGTTCAGGGACACATTAGTGACACACACTGTCTTGTTCAGGGACACATTAGTGACTCACACTGTCTTGTTCAGGGACACATTAGTGACACACACTGTCTTGTTCAGGGACACATTAGTGACACACACTGTCTTGTTCAGGGACACATTAGTGACACACACTGTCTTTTTCAGGGACACATTAGTGACACACACTGTCTTGTTCAGGGACACATTAGTGACACACACTGTCTTGCTAAGGGACACATTAGTGACACACACTGTCTTGTTCAGGGACACATTAGTGACACACACTGTCTTTTTCAGGGACACATTAGTGACACACACTGTCTTGTTCAGGGACACATTAGTGACACACACTGTCTTTTTCAGGGACACATTAGTGACACACACTGTCTTGTTCAGGGACACATTAGTGACACACACTGTCTTGTTCAGGGACACATTAGTGACACACACTGTCTTGTTCAGGGACACATTAGTGACTCACACTGTCTTGTTCAGGGACACATTAGTGACACACACTTTCTTGTTCAGGGACACATTAGTGACACACACTGTCTTGTTCAGGGACACATTAGTGACACACACTGTCTTTTTCAGGGACACATTAGTGACACACACTGTCTTGTTCAGGGACACATTAGTGAGTCACACTGTCTTGGTCAGGGACACATTAGTGACACACACTGTCTTGTTCAGGGACACATTAGTGATTCACACTGTCTTGTTCAGGGACACATTAGTGACACACACTGTCTTGTTCAGGGACACATTAGTGACACACACTGTCTTTTTCAGGGACACATTAGTGACACACACTGTCTTGTTCAGGGACACATTAGTGAGTCACACTGTCTTGTTCAGGGACACATTAGTGACACACACTGTCTTGTTCAGGGACACATTAGTGACTCACACTGTCTTGCTCAGGGACACATTAGTGACTCACACTGTCTTGTTCAGGGACACATTAGTCGCTCACACTGTCTTGTTCAGGGACACATTAGTCGCTCACACTGTCTTGTTCAGGGACACATTAGTGAGTCACACTGTCTTGATCAGGGACACATTAGTGACACACACTGTCTTGTTCAGGGACACATTAGTGACACACACTGTCTTGTTCAGGGACACATTAGTGACTCACACTGTCTTGCTCAGGGACACATTAGTGACACACACTGTCTTGCTCAGGGACACATTAGTGACTCACACTGTCTTGCTCAGGGACACATTAGTGACTCACACTGTCTTGTTCAAGGACACATTAGTGACACACACTGTCTTGTTCAGGGACACATTAGTGACACACACTGTCTTGTTCAGGGACACATTAGTGACTCACACTGTCTTGTTCAGGGACACATTAGTCGCTCACACTGTCTTGTTCAGGGACACATTAGTGACACACACTGTCTTGTTCAGGGACACATTAGTGACTCACACTGTCTTGCTCAGGGACACATTAGTGACACACTGTCTTGTTCAGGGACACATTAGTGACACACTGTCTTGTTCAGGGACACATTAGTGACTCACACTGTCTTGTTCAGGGACACATTAGTGACTCACACTGTCTTGCTCAGGGACACATTAGTGACACACACTGTCTTGTTCAGGGACACATTAGTGACTCACACTGTCTTGTTCAGGGACACATTAGTGACTCACACTGTCTTGTTCAGGGACACATTAGTGACTCACACTGTCTTGCTCAGGGACACATTAGTGACTCACACTGTCTTGTTCAGGGACACATTAGTGACACACACTGTCTTGTTCAGGGACACATTAGTGACTCACACTGTCTTGTTCAGGGACACATTAGTGACTCACACTGTCTTGTTCAGGGACACATTAGTCGCTCACACTGTCTTGTTCAGGGACACATTAGTGACACACACTGTCTTGTTCAGGGACACATTAGTGACTCACACTGTCTTGTTCAGGGACACATTAGTGACACACACTGTCTTGTTCAGGGACACATTAGTGACTCACACTGTCTTGTTCAGGGACACATTAGTGACTCACACTGTCTTGTTCAGGGACACATTAGTCGCTCACACTGTCTTGTTCAGGGACACATTAGTGACACACACTGTCTTGTTCAGGGACACATTAGTGACACACTGTCTTGTTCAGGGACACATTAGTGACTCACACTGTCTTGTTCAGGGACACATTAGTGACTCACACTGTCTTGTTCAGGGACACATTAGTGACACACTGTCTTGTTCAGGGACACATTAGTGACTCACACTGTCTTGTTCAGGGACACATTAGTGACTCACACTGTCTTGCTCAGGGACACATTAGTGACACACACTGTCTTGTTCAGGGACACATTAGTGACACACACTGTCTTGTTCAGGGACACATTAGTGACTCACACTGTCTTGTTCAGGGACACATTAGTGACACACACTGTCTTGTTCAGGGACACATTAGTCGCTCACACTGTCTTGTTCAGGGACACATTAGTGACACACACTGTCTTGTTCAGGGACACATTAGTCGCTCACACTGTCTTGTTCAGGGACACATTAGTGACACACACTGTCTTGTTCAGGGACACATTAGTCGCTCACACTGTCTTGTTCAGGGACACATTAGTGTCTCTCATTCATCACTCATTCATTAGATGTATGTACATCCAACTTCACTCAACTAGTACATACGCGTGACGTCATACATCCTCACACTATGAATCGGTGCAAAATAAACTCATAACAGTTAATAAATAAAGGATAACATGACACGCATTAAAAACACTCAGCATCACCAGCAAGCACCTTTATGCTAACCATGAGCTCAGAACGGATCATTAAGACATAACATTCTCACATACTAGGCATCGTAAATCAATTAAATCATTCCAGATAATTTACCTCAAGCGGTCTGCTTTGAAGTTCTCAGAGGAATAAGACGCGCACCGAAGGAGAAGCATTTCCATTGGCTCCAGTCTGCCGGTATTGGCCAATCACAAAAGTCGATATTGCACAGCCAATATCACTGAATATCCCACTATGTTTTATTATTATAATTACGCTACGTTTATATGGCTATTATAATGTAGACTATTGAGTGGATAAAATATAGAAATCCTTTTAATTAAAAAAAAAAATAAAAAATTTTACCCCCCCCCCCATCCCTATCCTCTCGAATATAAGCTAGAGGAACAACACAGTTACGAGTCAATATTTGCGTCTCTGGGCGGTTTCTTCGATGTGGTTTCTTCGGTTTCCTCTTTTCAGCTCATCACAAGGTGACTAAAACTCTCTCTTTCATTTTGTGAAGAGATTTTATTTAGGCCCTATTTATTTAGATCTGGACATTTATCTTTCTATTTTAGTGAAACTGAAGTGGAGTTTTTTCATGAGAAATTAAAGCATTTGTTATATAACACATACAACAAACTACAGATATACATACGGAAGAGAAAGAGAAAAATGGCAAGCAAAAAAGACTATGCGAAACATGATCTAATACAATATATTGAACAAAAAAACAAACAAAAAGGCGCTGATAGTCGATAAAACAGCATTAATAGTGACAAACCAAACTGAGTATTTATGATGTTTAAAATCAAACACTGTTATATATCATTCATTATCATCTGTGTTTTATCTTCTCTGGTGTCTGAATGTGTAAAATCAATTATAAACTATAACTTCTCATTTGCTACAGGAAAAGGGATAATATAGCTTACTTTATCCATTACAACAACGGCTCTATCAAATGTCTATGATCGTGACTTTCTGATTGGCATCGGGACAGGCCGGACCAGACAGTTCAGGGGGCCAGGGTGGACCAGACAGTTCAGGGTGGACCAGACAGTTCAGGGGGCCAGGGCGGACCAGACAGTTCAGGGCGGACCAGACAGTTCAGGGGGCAAGGGTTGACCAGACATTTCAGGGGGCCAGGGTGGACCAGATAGTTCAGGGGGGATCAGACAGGTCAGGGGGCCAGGGCGGACCAGACAGTTCAGGGGGCCAGGGCCGACCAGACAGTTCAGGGGGCCAGGGCCGACCAGACAGGTCAGGGGGCCAGGGCGGACCAGACAGTTCAGAGGGCCAGGGCGGACCAGACAGTTCAGGGGGCCAGGGTGGACCAGACAGTTCAGGGGGCCAGGGTGGACCAGACAGTTCAGGGGGCCAGGGTGGACCAGACAGTTCAGGGGGCCAGGGTGGACCAGACAGTTCAGGGGGCCAGGGTGGACCAGACAGTTCAGGGGGGATCAGACAGTTCAGGGGGCCAGGGTTGACCAGACAGTTCAGGGGGCCAGGGCAGACCAGACAGTTCAGGGGGCCAGGGTGGACCAGACAGTTCAGGGGGGATCAGACAGTTCAGGGGGCCAGGGTTGACCAGACAGTTCAGGGGGCCAGGGCGGACCAGACAGTTCAGGGGGCCAGGGTGGACCAGACAGTTCAGGGGGGATCAGACAGTTCAGAGGGCCAGGGCCGACCAGACAGTTCAGGGGGCCAGGGTGGACCAGACAGTTCAGGGGGCCAGGGCGGACCAGACAGTTCAGGGGGCCAGGGTGGACCAGACAGTTCAGGGGGGATCAGACAGTTCAGAGGGCCAGGGCCGACCAGACAGTTCAGGGGGCCAGGGTGGACCAGACAGTTCAGGGGGCCAGGGTGGACCAGACAGTTCAGGGGGGATCAGACAGTTCAGGGGGCCAGGGTTGACCAGACAGTTCAGGGGGCCAGGGCGGACCAGACAGTTCAGGAGGCCAGGGTGGACCAGACAGTTCAGGGGGGATCAGACAGTTCAGGGGGCCAGGGCGGACCAGACAGTTCAGGGGGCCAGGGCGGACCAGACAGTTCAGGGGGGATCAGACAAGGGTTGACCAGACAGTTCAGGGGGCCAGGGTGGACCAGACAGTTCAGGGGGGATCAGACAAGGGTTGACCAGACAGTTCAGGGGGCCAGGGTGGACCAGACAGTTCAGGGGGGATCAGACAGTTCAGGGGGCCAGGGCGGACCAGACAGTTCAGGGCGGATCAGACAGTTCAGGGGGCCAGGGCGGACCAGACAGTTCAGGGGGGATCAGACAGTTCAGGGGGCCAGGGCGGACCAGACAGTTCAGGGGGGATCAGACAGTTCAGGGGACCAGGGTGGACAAGGCAGTTCAGGGGGCCAGGGCGGACCAGACAGTTCAGGGGGCCAGGGCGGACCAGACAGTTCAGGGGGCCAGGGTTGAACAGAGAATTCAGGGGGCCAGGGTGGACCAGACAGTTCAGGGGGCCAGGGTGGACCAGACAGTTCAGGGGGCCAGGGCGGACCAGACAGTTCAGGGGGGATCAGACAGTTCAGGGGACCAGGGTGGACAAGGCAGTTCAGGGGGCCAGGGCGGACCAGACAGTTCAGGGGGCCAGGGCGGACCAGACAGTTCAGGGGGCCAGGGTTGAACAGAGAATTCAGGGGGCCAGGGCGGACCAGACAGTTCAGGGGACCAGGGCGGACTAGACAGTTCAGGGGGCCAGGGCGGACCAGACAGTAGAGCATTACAATAATATAGCCTTGATGTCATGAGACATCTCTTCATTAACTGTTACAAACTGATAACGGTCAGATAAGTATGATATACTAGATACCATTTCTTTCTAAAAAGGAACATAGTTGTGAGGATTCTGCCTTTTCTAGTATCTTTGACAGAAAAGGTAGATTCGAGATCGGCCTGTAATTGACTAATTCTGTAGGATCAGGTTGCGTTTTTTTAACAAGCGGTTTAATCATAGCCAGCTTAAAATTTTTTGGTACGTATCCTAATGACAAAGATGAATTAATGATATTGAGAAGAGGATCTATGACCTTCAGTTGCTTCCACTCAATCCAAAAACAAGGTAATTAACGATGTCCGCATATGTGAGCGGAGGTAGTGCGTCTGGATCCGTAATCCAGTCTTGGGCTGCTAAATCATATGGATCAACGTTGTTTATCGCGGACAGTTTGTCCAAATAAAGTTTTTTTGGCAGTGGCGTTTAATTTCTCCAGGTAGGGTCCCTTCTCTTTTTCTTTCAACTTCTCCATTTCTTCCGTTCTTCTTCAATTTTATCTCGTTTTAGCCAAACACACCCATTATTAAATGTCATCAGAGGTGGAAAGTAACGAATTACATTTACTCGCGTTACGTAATTGAGTCGTTTTTTTGTGTACTTCTACTTTTTTAAGTAGTTTTTAAAATCTGTAATTTTACTTTTACTTAAGTACGTTTTGTTTGAAGTATTGTACTTCGCTACATTTGAAATCATATCCGTTACTGAGTAAAAAATAATACAAGGGAGAAAAAAAAAAAAAAAAAAATCACACTCCGGAATCTACTGCATTGATTGAAGGGCGGGAGAACAAACGCGCAAAAAAGGTGACGCAGACCCAGCTGAAGCTGAAAGCGAAGCGCCCTTAAATTCTTATGAAGCGAATTATGGCCAGTATGGAAATACTTTGGATGTAGAAAAAAGTGTGGTTGTCCTCGAGGATAGATATCCAAAAAAAAAATGATAGATATTTGCAAAAAATGTGGACACAAAGTGGCTGCAAAAGGAGGATACATAGGACACCATCCCCCTGCAGATAAAGGTATGTCCCGATTATAACTTAAGGCGAATGATTTACGTGATGTAGAGGGAATCCCGGAATCCAGTCATGAAAATGGAATTTACATAACGCAGATGTCACGTAGGCTAAAACACGCAAAATGATGGATGGATGAATACATGGAAAGTAGAACTGTGCAATAATTCAAATCGCGACATGGTCTGTGAATATTTAAGCGCAAAAATACTGCTATGTAAATATATAACCTGCTTGTTCTGCGTTTCTGTGTGAATCGGTGTGAATGAGCTGCTCCGCTTGGTCTAAGTTACTACATAGGCTACTCAAGTACATGCTGTTTTCAGCGTCTCACAAACAATTTGAGGACATGATGAATAGGCTACATGAACATTTCCAGAGCTGCTCTGAGAGAACGCCTAATGAGCATTTTCATCATTTTATTTGAGAAAAACCATTGTCAAATACACTTTGAAACAGGTCTTCACTACAACCCGTCAAAATAAAAGTTTGGTTTAACGAGGAGAAATTATGACAGAAATATATTACTATTGTAGGCATACAATAGAACATACTCCTCAAAATAATAATAATAACAACAACAACAATAATAATACAATTTATTTAAACATTATTTAAGGAATATATTTTTTGTCCATTGTTTAATTTAGTAAATCTGTTTTTTGCAGCTCTTCCCCAAAAAATAAAAGGACACAAGTTTAAATTTTCATTTGATTACCACCGTTTTTAATAATATATTTGGATTAAATCATAAAAAGAAACATTAATTTTCTGAATACAATACATTTCATAGGACTATATTATTCTTAAACATTTTAATAAATTATTAATGTTAAAAATAAGTCGTTAATCTAATTCATTATCAATTATTGAATTTAATTGATTCGTTTTATTTAAATTTTAATAAACAAAACAAACAAATGGTTTTAAGTTTCGTTCAACCCCCAAAAAACCTGTTTTCTTTAATTTAATTGTCATTTTAACTGATGATAATAATAATAATAACCATAATTTAATAATACCGTTTATTTATTTAATAATTGATTAATACTGTAAACCGTGATATTTTCTGAGACATTTTCATACTGTGAAAATCTCATACCATTACAACCCTACACGGAGAGTCCCCCCACCCCACCCCGCTGTTAAAAAAGTAACTCAGTAACTTTTACTTGAGTAAATTTTAAATGAGCTACTTTTTAATTTTACTTGAGTAGATTTTTAGACAGGTAATTTTACTTGTACTTAAGTAAAATTTCATTGAAGTAGTAGTACTTTTACTTGAGTAGAATATTTTATTACTCTTTCCACCTCTGAATGTCATAGCAACGGCGGCGAAAAGGTAAACAGAGATCATGCCTGTAAACATGGCGCCCACATCCCATAATGCAACACTGCGTGACGTACCTTCACATTCCCTATAGGGTCTAACACATAGATATCATATAGAGACTAGATGCCCTATTGGCCGCTGGAAACCGAGAAATCCGGCCGCCATCTTGTACCGGTCGTATTCCTAGTTTCGTTGCGTGGCAGCAGATAAGATGCCAGAGCATTGTGGAGCATTTTCCTGTTCTAATCGCCGGACCATCGAAAATAGGGCTTTTCACAAGTAAGTCTTAACATTACCGTACTATTGGTTGTATTTTGTGAATAGAATATTACCAAATAATCGAGAAGGAGCAAGGATATTTGCTATTACTGTACTGAAATCGTTGTGAAATGCTGTTTACTGCATCAGCCGGTGTTCACCCGGCATGGAGAGGTGGGGTAACTGTTAAAGTAATAATTACAAGAGCTTCTAGGTTATCAGATAAGCATTCAACTGCCCTGTTGTATAGGTTATTTGTGTTTGCGCACATGATATCAGGAAGCAATGTAATACACGCATGACAGCGATGCGCAAATTGAGTTACCCCTCCAACTTCTAGTGTTATTGATAACCTATATCTTATCACATGCGATTTGGCTATTGATATTACAGAAGTCCTGTGGTAAAATTACATTATTAACTTACTCCATCTACCCTTGTAAAGTTCATCCGAATAGGGCTTTAGTCTCGACATTTTCCCCTCCCACATCCACATACAATAAAAAAGGTATAGGCTTAATGTTGTCCGAATTTAATTTTTAGAAATTACTGATGCAAACACGTTGAAAAGCTTCTTCTCAATTTTTATTACAGGTGGCTGCGTTCGGTGGATTCGGTGGCTGCGTTCTGTGTGTGAAAGTGTGTGTGTGTGTGTGTGTGTGTGAGAGAGAGAGAGAGAGAGAGTGTGTGTGTCTGTTCATGTTTGTTTGTGTGTCTGTTCGTGTGTATGTGCGTGTCACAAATCATAAATTGTTTCTTCAACTTATTAAAATATCTTACTTTACTGCAACTATCTGTTTCTGCTTCTTTATTATATTTATAGTGTGTGATTTATAAAATACATTATATCCTTCATCACACATAATGTGTCTGGTCACTTTATATCTTATATCAGAATATTATATTACTGTTAAGCCTACTATGGATATTAAAATACGCCGAACCATGTGTCCTGTATCATAGCTACATGAATGACCTTTGCAGCAAAAAAAACCGCGTGAAAATCAGTTCAGTATTCAGTGAGATATGATTAATTTAATGCGCTGACAGCTCATTTCACCTGCCATTCAGATTACACTGAGCGGAGCCAATGACCGGTTTAAGATGGCGGCTCCAATTCTCGTCCGTGCCAATAGGCAGTAGCGGTCGATAGGGCGTCTACCTATATGATGTCTATGGTCTAACATACATGTTGTCGATTTAGATGATTTAATGAGTTTATAAAATTACAGTTATGGTGGGAAAAAAATTATTCTGAACATATACACCCTGTGAGAGTTCCCAGAATGCAGATGAATATCTCAACAGGTTGGCTTGTGTCATGTCTTTTATTCAAGATAATGCTTCCACCTGCTTTATTATTGTGGGTGATATGAATGCTGACGATTCTGATGGTAGCTCTTTATTTGCCAATTATTTAATGCAGTTTTGTTCTGATAATGGTTTGATTCTCTCTAGTAAAGTGCATTTACCTGATATAGCTACACTTACATCAGTCCGAGTCCAGGCCCAAACTTCATGGTTAGATCACTGAATCTGCACAACTAATGCACATGAACTGAGGCCATGAGGATTAATTATGAATTTGCCACTACTGATCATGTGCCTTTTTCTTTATCTATAAATCTGGGTAATTTACCTAGTCTTCTGTCTGTGAATAACGACATGTGTGTAGGGAAAATAGACTGGTCTAACTTGACTGAGACTGACACGTTGTTGAGTAATATCGACTTACCAAAAAATTCTGCTGCATGCTTTGATATTAATATTATTAATAATAACAATAATAATAATTCATTACATTTATATAGAGCTTTTCTCTACACTCAGATCGCTCAAATGTAAGAACCCGCATGGTATAGAGTTGTTTTCCTTGTATGATAATACTGTGGAGTCCCTTCTTCTACAAGACCACGATGTCCAAAGTCAAGCCAGGTTCATAATGAATATGTGGAAGAGTTTCATGCGGAGACTAGAAGGGCTTTTAAAGCTTGGGCTGAGTATAGACATAAACACAGTCCCTTTGTTTGAATATAAGAAACGGGCAAAATGCACATTTTAAATATGCCATACTTTTCATAAAGAGAAATGAGGTCTAAATCACTTGCAAAGAAACTACAACAAAAAAACAAAAATTCCAAATGATTTCTAGAACGAAATCAAAAGAATGAATAACTGTGAAAAATATTTTCCAATGAATATTGATGGTGTAAGCGGTTCAGAGGAATACTCATTGACAGCTCATAATAGTGTTCCTGCCAAAACTGTGTTATAAGTAATTCCTTTGCAGTGGGTAACATTGATAATAATGAAGATGTGTCTGTGTCAGCTATGATGTAGTTACAGTTATGATGCTTAAAGATACTAAGGCATGTGATATGGATAAGATATCTGAACATTTAAAATCTGCGAGTAGAAAACTCTGTCCTCTGCTAGCAATTTGTTTAACTGGGTTTTTGGTTCATGGTATTTTACCCGAGTCTATTTTATCTGTGATGTTAGTGCCTATTATTAAAGACGAAGCTGGTAAAATAAATACAGCATGGATAATTACCGGCCTATAGCACTGGCCATTATTATATAAAGAGGACTTTACTGAACAAGTTGGAACAGTTTGTCCTGAACATTGACAAACAGTTTGGTTTTAAACCTAAACATGGCACAGATGTGCGTTTTGCTCTAAAAGGAGATTCTAGATTTGTATAATAGGCATAATTCCAAAAAAAATTTGTGTTTAATTGATGCCTCTAAAGCCTTTGATCGTGTAAATCATGAAATCGTGATGTTTCAAAAAATGCGTTTTTATCAATTCAGAAAACTGTATGCTAATAAAGCTTTGATGAAGATTTGTTTTCTGCATCAGCAGGACATTCATCAGTTCCTGTGGGAAATGAGGATCAGGAGAGAGATGAGTGATTAAACGTTTGAGGTAAAAAATACTTTCTAAAGGCTATGACTCGAGTTAGTGACTCTGACTTTTTAATAGACTTCAGACTTGACTCGGACTCGTTACCAAAGACTCCAGACTTGACTCGGACTCTAGATGAAAGACTTGTGAGTGTGGGAACCCATTACCCAGTGATCCATTCAACCATTGGCCAGAGGTTTGAACTGAAGTTATTCAATGTCTCAAAGTATCTTTTTACTAATTCGTTATTTTAAGTATACATTATTATTGTCACGATTAACAGCTGGAGTGCCCTTGATGGCCACCAGAGGGCACTCCACCCCGGACTATTGCCAGTATTGCCAGTGACGTACTGTCACTGGGGCAGTACCCTAAGGTACAAAGCAAAAAAAGATTACCTATATAGAAAGCAACCATCGAATCAACGTTCATGTGTCAACTTTAAGAGCATTGAATCAACATCTCTTTTGCACCCGCAATTAATGTTGAATTTGTTTTTTATTTTATCGTTGAATCAATGTTCAACATCATGTTTGCACTCTCAGAAAATGAAACACAACAACTACACCTGACTTAAAGCCACACAGCCTGAAATCAACTGCTAAAAAAAAGACAATAAATCTCTCCAGATCTCAGCAGAAGAGGATTAAACAACTCCACAAACAGTTACCAGCTTCACTAAATAACCAGATTTACTTTATTTATGCCTTTAATTAAGCCTTTAAGCTACATAAGTTCTGACAGAGGTTTAGATGTTGATTTTGTATTGGAAATGTTCACCATTATGGTGATCAGTGTTTACGTTAGTTGAGCAGTTTGACTCTTGGCGTACGCTTGCATCACACATAGATGAGAGACAAATCTCTAATGCACTTTAAATATGTATTTGTAAGAGATATTTCTGTCATCTCTGACATCTCTTGTCATTCGTCATTAACTTGAGTTGTTTCGTACACACTGCGTAGAGTTTTTGTAGATGAGCTTGTCACTGAACTGTGTACAGAACAGGATTAAGCACTAAAAATGTAATTAAAAACTGAATTTATCTGCAGTGTGTACATGATAGGCTTTAATAACTGACAAATATAACATTTTAAAACAACAACATGATTGTATCTGTAGCATCAGTTCAGCCAATCTATTTATATTATGATAACCAGTTTTGTATCCAATCAGGACTCCTGATAAAATCACATTTATATGTTTGTCATTTATCATCATCATTGATTATTATGAATATTGTAGTGTTAATCTGAGATGTTGTAATAACACTGAGCTCATGCAGATGTTGATCAGGAGTTGATCTGATGTCTCGTGATATGATGTTATATCGCTTTAATGAAACTCTGTCTGTGTGATTGAACAGATTCAAATGAAGAGGAGAAAGAAAATCAGCAGAAATCACAGATCAGCAGAAAACAAGAAGACTGAGAGAAAAATGGAGGACAGAAATGAGACACAAACCAGTGAATCACGAGAGGAAAGAGGAGAAACACTTGTTAGATCGAGCAGTTTAGAGATAATAAAGCCAAACTGTGAGTGTTTGATCATTATTGAACTTTAATCCTTCATCACATTTTAGTCCTGTTGTTAGATTTACAAATAACCCACAGTTAGGAAAGTGCTATACCAATCCATAGTTGGGTTACTTGTTGGGGTTATTTTTAACCCAAATTTTTAGTGAGTAGATCTTCAACTGATTCTTCAGACTTTCTGCACTATAGACTATTGAAGCTTGTGATTGTTGTGATGGAGAACAATATCCCATAAACTCAATATATTTGTGATTTCTAGTGTCCTGTGATCCAGACGAGTCTGTAAAGTTTGATTCTGATGTCAAAACTGAGGAGAGATTCTCATCAAACCCTTCATCATGTTCTCAAGAACACACAACATCACTGACATCCATCAGCAGCTGAAGACCTGAACATCTTCATCATCATCATCTTCATCATGCACACTTTTAAGATAAAAAGTTGATCAATGAAAATGATCTGCCAATGGGGTAAGAAAAATCAGACAAGATTACCCCATTGGCAGGTCATTTAGCTTGTTTTAAGCAAGAACTCACTTCCTTTTTTCACCTCTTCACGTCAGTCCTGCCGAGCCTGAGCTTCACGTCATGCTTGCAAAACCTGTCCCTGAACCTTCGTGTCAGTCAGTCTTGGTCCGTTCTACTTTATTAGTGTTGATGAGAACCTTCTGCCTGTCTGTACCCGTTTATATTATATTGCAAGTTAACGCTTTGAATTGGAGCTTTGGACTCCTCATCTCCTTCTGCCTACACCACACCGTGACAATGGCATTAAGTAAATGCTATCTCGAAGTAAATGTAATGCTATCACTTGTGTTGTGCAGCTTTTTTTTGCAGACTTTTGCAACTCCATTACTTTGCACGCAGTAATTTCCCCATTCACTGGCTAGAAATTGGTTATAAAAAAAACAATAAAACCTATATTTTTGATTACAATACTTTTAATAAAGAAAATATAGACATTTTGTACTGTACTGGCCACAATCTTTAAATGTTTTTTGCCCTCCACATGGCGTTGACAGTCTGCAAAACACACACACACACTTGTTCAGCAAGTCTGCTGCTGAACATGATTGATAGATTTGCTAAGAAAAAACACCTCCCAAAACTTTATTTTTCTTTTTTTCACTTAGACTTCGGCTCGATTGTTTCCACAGTGAAAGTAACCTTACGCGTAACGGTTCACATTTACCAAAAGCTGGCAGGTCCGCACACACACACACACACACACACACACACACACACACACACACACACACACTCCTGTCTTGCTATACTTGTGTGAACATTGTATTGACTTCCATTGATTTTACTATGTCTAACCCACACACTTTCCCTAAACCTAACCATTACTGGCACATGCCTAACCCTAAACCTAATTCACACCATACCTCTAAACCTAACTGGTAGAGTTTAATCGCTTGTTAAACATTGTGTGGACCAGGCAAAATGTCCTCACAACTACAAGTGTCCACACAATGATGGTGGCCTGTCAAAGTTTGGTCCACACAAGTATAGCAAGACGCGCACACACACACACACACACACACACAGTTTACCTTTTTAAGCCCAACTGCAGCGAATGGGGAACGGGGTACAGCGAGTGAGGCAGAGCAGTGCCATTGAGTAGAGCGGTGCTGAGGCAGAGGGCAGGAGGAGAGGGACGGGAATGTTACGTTGTAGGTTCGGTGGACTCGTTATTCTCCGCTTTTCTACAATGATTAGCTGAAACTGCTTCACCACGCTGCTGCATCGTGTTGTCAGACAGGAGTACCGCACGTGCACATTTGCCACAGAACTCACATGTCCGTAGTTTAGAGGGGCAAGTCCTACCAGCGTACTGAGATGTCAAATTGCGTACTTGCTACGCAAAATGCGTACATATTGGCAGGTTTGTGTCACGTGGGGCGCTGTGCTGGCTACATGCAGAAATGAAAGCAAACAAGCGCTTCAGCCCAATATTACCCGTTGAAGGCAGCTGAAAACAGACATTCATGCATAAAATGTTTGCGTTCATCCACAAGGAGGGAAAATTATTTTCCAGGACAACACAAACGTTTTCAGGACATTTTACTTTTTTTCCCATTTTCCATGTGTTTTCCAGGACTGGAAAATTGGTCTTTCATTTTCCAGGTTTTCCAGGACGCGTGGGAACCCTGCTTTACTGTCAGCCAGTAACAACACTGACCTGTAAGTGTCTGATTTGGCTGATGCTCAATGGCTCTCCCTCACTCTCTGAGCCTGCCTCTGCCTCATCTTCAATGGAGTAATAAGTAATAGACATTTCATTTCATATTAGCATACAGCATAAATCTATATACAATGCTAACATACAACTCATTTAGAGCCTATGATGTGTTAGTGTCAACTAAGACAAGTGATTATAATGGGAAATATACTTACAAGGATTAAACTGTCAAACTGTCTGCTAACTGCTCTATATGATTGTTTACCTGCTGGCTTGCTGGAGCTTTGAATTCATGTTTGCAATGTTGAACTGCCTTTAGCAGCCAGCCTTCGCTCTTTCTCTCTCTGTCTGTCTTCTTTTTTGTGAAGGCATTGTTTTTTAGGGGGGGGGGGCAGTTTGTCTACAAAGTGTGCCAACAACAGAACATTTAGTTACTTGTATTAGATCTGATCGAGAGTACAATAATTTGATTAGACAAGCAGCTAATTCTAAGAACATAGATATGTTGTACAAGTTGTCAGCACTAGTAGGATTAGCACTAGTATCATGGATTGTTTGGACACGTATCCACCTTATTCTGCTCTAAACAATGCGCGCCGCCATGACGACGACTCCGGTCGCCTGCTTCCGGTTCGTAGCCTACTGTATTAGCAGTGAGAGAATGAGTTCGGGCTCTACATGTGCTGTTGTTGGTTGTTTTAACAATTCAAAGAAGATAAAAAACTTTTTAGAAACTGGGTGCTTCGAGCATAAGATAAAAAAGAGAGAATGCCCATGTCCGGTTCGTATCAGCTACATTCAATGCCAGTAGACGTTTTTGGTTAGCTGCGCTAAAACTGAAGCATCCAACGAAAAAGGTGTAATACGTTACCAGTAGGGATGGGCATTTCAAGCAAAAATATTAATCGAAGATCGCTGGGTATTATTCAATTATTATTCGAAAATCACACCCCTCCATCACATCACGCACACATGCATGTATAGGCTATAGACTACACACCAGAGCACGTGAGCAAAGCGGAGCAGTGTGACGCTTAAATATGTTTAAAAAAAAAACTAAACAATATAATGTTTTTTTTATTTATTTCATCTATGTTGATTATATGAAAAAGGAACCGCATGAGATGAGTCAGATATGATCATAAGATGCCCAATATCGGAAAACATTTGGAGTGGCTCAGACATGATTTTGACCACTTATTAAGTTTTGTTTTGTAGAAAGCCTTTCTTTAAAGTGAATTTCGTTTAATTGGATCTTCATTTTTATCAATGTTTTATCAACAAATTGCCTGGAATAATAAATAAGCAAATATAGTAGAAATACAGGACACGGAGGCGCGGGCGCGTGAACTGGAGCGCGTCTCATTGAAACTCAGCGTATAAGTTACTTGCCTCACATACATGAGAAGTATATCTATATAAAGCTTGAAATGTGTACTTTTAAACAAAATAATTAAAAACGAGCAGAAATGGGCTGCTCTCTGCTTATGTATAGGTTAATTCGTATGAAGTGTGCATTTCTCTCTATAGGCGCGTTCACTACTGCGAAGATGGCGAGTCAGCATCATCAAATTTATCTTTGCAGTCGACACTTACAGAAAACACTAGTTATTAATAAACAATTCAAATGTTTAATGACTAATCATTACTTTTGCTGTTTTTTTTGTGGCAATCTTATGCGTGCGTTGAGATGCAGAATAGGCAATATATTACGAAAACGCTCATTATGGTTTAGCATTCTCTCCCATATAGTATACATAACTTTCAACCCAACTTCAGTCATGCACGGGCAGGGCAGCCCTACTTATTTCACATATTTTCTAACCAGCACATCACTGCGGCGTTCTGAGCGAGCGGCGCTTAATCTTCATAAAGCTTCGAACCGGAAAAGGACAACCGGCTTCCGGTTCAAACCCGCTATGAATCATGGGTAAATTCGCTAACCAGGAAAAAGGTGGATACTGTGAGTGATGCTGCGGATATAAATAAATATGTAATTCCTAATAAAGTCAAAGAAACTCACTTTAAAATAATAAACAGATACTATCCATGTAATGATTTCATTAGTAAATTTAAAGAAGGGTTTTCGCCATTATGTAGTTTCTGTAAAGAAGAAAATGAAACAATTGTACACTTATTTTTCAGTTGTAATTATACTAACTTATTTTGGTCCCAAGTTTCTTGGTTTCTTTTTGAGTTATTTTATAAATTTGTCACAATAACTGATGTAATGGTCTTGTTTATGGATTGTGATTCTGGTTTACTGGAAATGGATAATATATTTAAACTTCTCATTCTATTTGGAAAATATCATATACATAAAGCAAAATGTATATCGACTGTACCAAATGTTAGACTATTTTCCACTGATCTGAAGATTTTTTATGACTCCCTAACTTCAATACAAAATAATCGAAAAGCTCTAAAGACATCAAAACTGTTGAAAAGGATACTTAATGTATTAGAAACATGATTGATATGTGATACAAGATGCAGAATTGTGATTTTTTTTTGTTTTACGGATTCAAATGTCTCTGTATTCCCCTTTAATGTTATCTCAATAAAAAAAAAAATAAAAAAATTAAAAAGAGTGATGCTGCGGAGCGAGCAGGAAAACCTGGAGCGGATTAGCGGGATCAGCGGAATGCTTTGAGCGGAGCGGTGGGGGTGGGGTGGGGAAGAGGGGCACCTCAGTCGATGGCTGATCGGGCATCGGATCTAAATAACTGAAGAGTACGACAGGATAATGTTTTAGTCTTACTCAGAATAGACTCTGATTTCCTGAAGTCAAAGAAACAGTCGACAGTCGCTTTATTATCTACATGTTTATCTACATACTTTATCAACATGTTTATCTACATTCTTTATCAACATGTTTATCTAGGCTACTGGCTGGTTGTAACACACTTGTTTTAAATACTTCCACATACGCTTATGATGAAACTTACTGTATTTGTTATTTGCCATATCAACACTATATAGAGGAAAAAAAGCAGCAAACATCAGAAATCTTTGGAAAATATCACTGAAAATGTATTTAAACAGAGCAAAAGTAAATACCCTACATGTGTTGATTTTTTATCTCTATTTTTTGTGTTTATTTAAAATTAGACAAATCTGATATTATTTTAATCTATATCTTTTATTTAACAGTTTATGTTTTTTTAATGCTTCGCTAACTAGCAGGATTTAAACCCCAGTTGCTCATGCGGGGCATGTTGTCACACTGCGTTACAATGAGCCTCTATTAGAACTGTGATATTCTATTCTATACTTTTATGAATTCTATTGAGAAACCATGAGAAAAAGTCACTGCTCAGAAAGTATTCATTATTATTATGTTTTGAACTATGCTGTATAACTGTGTTTTGTGGTGTGTGTGTTGTCAAACTCAAAAAATTTTTTATTTTTAATTATTAAAAAATGCCATAATTTTATATGAAAAAGTTACTAATTGTATTTTGAGAAAATATTTTAGTTGATTTTTTTTATTAGATCAGATAACATTTTAATCTCTCATATCTTCATGTTACAATGTATCCCATCCTTTTTTCCATAAAAAAAAAGAAGTATAAACTGAAACAAAACCAAATAATTGTTCTAGTTGTGTGAAATTAATGTGGGAAAAAAATAAATACTCTGAACCATAATGTTGTATGTGACCTGCTATTCATAAATGGATATATGCAATAAAAGATGTTTCGGTCCAACATATACAGAGTGTGTTTTTCCCTCCATATAGTTTATTAAAATGAACTGGTTATCATTCATGAAATCGCTGCACCAACAAAAAACATATACATTGTGCTGAAGTAATATACATACTAATTGACCTAATCTTTTCCTGTCAGAGTGATATATTAAAGGGGCTATGTGTAGTTTTTAGCGGCCTCTAGCGGTGATGTTTCAGATTGCAACCAATTTTTACAAGAGCGCTCGTGCGCGTGCTCGAACTCAAGAGCGAGCACTCATGGTACCGGCCACTAGGGTTGCCACCTTCAATACAAGAAAATAAGGGACGCCTGCCGGCGGCCGCAGCGGGGGCCAAAGCCCTCGGGGCCACAATGACCACAGGCCCGACGGTATGCCAATGGTGGTATATCATAACTCAAAACATATTTTCAGGAAAGTAATAAGATCAGTACCAATGGACATTATAATCAGCTATCTGCTATTGAAATCAGTGTGAATATATGCAATCACTCTCTATCACAAACAACGTTAACAAAGTGTGACAATGACACCACAAAAAAATTGCCTTTCGTCTGAGTTGTATGTGAGATGTTAACCATACTTTATTAACTTATTAAATTAACAGATCCATAACTTATTCACTATAAATTAAACAAATGCGTTGATACTCAAACAAATACTAAATTTGATTGGAAAAAACTTTGACTTTAGCAAAGGATGTTGAACATCAAAAACATCATTAGACCAGTAGTACTGTGCAGTATTGGACTATGTTAGGCGTTAAGTGTACTTCTTGTCACTCCGTGCAGCACTGAGTAGCTGTTTCTTTCAAACATGTAACACCATCCAAACAGTGATACCACACATAAATAACCTATAATCTACAAACATTTCTAAATTTAATTATAACACTATTTTTATTATTGGTAAGAAAATCTATTTATGTATTTATTTATTTATGTATTCAGACCTATTATTAATTATATAGTATTAAAGGATGAAATTCTCTAGATTTGTTAAGCATAAGTCATTTTCTTCACACATGCACATTTTTATTATTAAATATGTATTAAATATATCTCTCTCTTATTTAAAAAATGCATGTGTCTGACTGTGTACCTTAACCATAATAAACAAATCATACCTAATGTATAATTCATTTACATTGTAACATTATTTCTTAACAAATGGGCATAGACAGCATATGAAAACGTAATCAATCAGAACATTATTGAGCTGATTAAAAACCTGTCATTAGGCTACACTATCTGCTTCGGGAGATGCTTGAGGTATGAAGAACTGTGAGACGGTGCTTTGATTTCTCTGAGCTCTAGCATTGCTATCAACTCTCTGCCAAAAGACCCGCCCTCCTCTGACTCTGATTGGGCCTGAACCTGATGGTATTTAACAAACCAATCAAACCAACAATGGCAGCGAGTATTACCCAATCAAGGGTAGAATAGGACGAGTCTTCACAGAATGCGGGTGGAATGATTTTGGATGATGCGTTTAAGACAACTCGGAAATACGGGACAAACCGCGTCCCGTATTGATTCAAAACGGGACGCGCTGTTTATTTCACAAATATGGGACGATTCCGTATTTTAAGGGACGGGTGGCAACCCTACCGGCCACACACACCGGAGAAAGCATCACAATAGGGATGAAAGCCAACTCCGGGTCTGTTTTTATACCTAAATATATACCTATACCTAAAACAAAGCGGAGGTCTCTCCATAATTCAAACGCTCTGCCGATGTTGATCCGTGTTTTCGTCCGAAGTTGATCCGATTCACGTTTGGCCTGACGAGCTTCAGCAGATAACACTTTTTTTTGTTTGTTTTTTATATTTATGTGGAGTTTGTATTGGAGTGTGTGTTGTGCTGGAGGCAGGTCGTGTTTGGTGTTATCAGACTCATGTAGTTGCTGTCGCATAGACTGTATATAAAAAGGAGAGAGGCTCGGGAGCGCGCATGCACGTCACATCCGATGGATTTCGCGGTAAATCCGAGCCTTCACATAGAAATGGGAATACTGGCCTTCAGAGGTAATAGCAAAACCCGACAAGTGGATCATTGTAATGTGTGATTACAACCCCTTCACACACAGGCAATAAAAAAAGGATTCATTTTAGAAGAAAAGCTACATATAGCACCTTTAATGTTTCATGTGTTTAAGCTGACATCAACATCTCAGAAATAAACCTAATCCAGATTTATGAATGAAGGAATCAGACATTTATTAAATAAACAGTAATATTCCTCTTTCAGAGCTCGTGTAAAACAGTGAAGTGTTTCTCTCTACAGGATCACAGCAGAATTACTAAATCTCCATATGCAAATATTTTACTGCAACATAAACGAGATACATGTACAGATCTTACAGTCGATCAGGGAATATGATCCACATTATGTGTTTAATAAGATCAGAAGAGTTTCTTAGAAATCAAACAGGAACAGAACAGTTCATTATAAACAGAATTAAACACAAAGATGTCAAATTTAAGTCAAAGCGCCAGGGCGCCCAATCGAGTCAAAAAATCGAAAAATATATTTTTTAGATGACTTAAACAAGTGACATAAATGAATGAATGAATATGAATGAATTAATGATTAATTCGAGACAAGAAAATTCTGATTTCATGATCAATATACCTGCCAACAACTGCTGCTGTGTCTGCCAGCGTTTAAGTCATGCGCATAATCTAGACACCTCGCGCGTGCATAGACGATTCGTGCGCAACTGCGCATAGTCACAGTAATGTTAAGCCATGTCACAAAAAAGGACGTGTCCCTCTGGTGCCGAAAATAGAAAGAAGAAAAGGACAGAGGAGGAGAAAAAAGAGCAAGATAAAAGTATATTTGCATGATTATTTACGGTGTGTTTTGTGCAGCAAATGACCCATTCCTATCTACGGCAAGCCCCGAGGGGAAAAATAGATCGCATACACACATATACAACGAGCGCCAGTACATCATTACCGGTATTATAGTAACAGACTTTGTTGGATTCTGTCATGTACAATCCAACAAAGTCTGTTACAATAATAATAAAAAAAGATTTTGAGGACAGTTACACTGTATTGAGACAGTTGATAATAATATTTTACAGTTTTCAACAACAATTGTCATTATTGAACCCTTGCTCTTATTATGTTTCTGATATCTCAGTTTTGTCATTATTTTAGCAAATAATTTATTTGATATGTTTTGAGATAATTTGTTTTAAGAAGTTTCAGAGAGTTAGTAAAAGAGTAAAGTAAAAGTTAAAACTTTTTTATTTAAGTAGGCTATATATTTTTTATTAAGTATTTATTTTGTATTAATACATAACCTCACTGTATTCATTTATAATGTATCATTATTGCGTGATATTTGTGTCAATAATGGTCAAGCACAGGTGACTCCGCGTAGTGGGAGGGGCCCCAAATCAAATTCTGCTTAGGGCCCCCAAAAGGCTCGGGCCGGCTCTGCAAAGCGCTCATTAAATATATAATAGTTTTATGAATGTAGTGAATTGTGTGTTAACGGCTCAATCAAAGCTTTATTCTGTGTTGATGAAGCTCATGGTTTGATGATCTGACAGAATTATGATTATTCTCAGATTGATTCATTATTTATCATCACAATAAACCTGTTTCTCACTTTCTTTAAAACTAGTAAATGAAGTGAATAAATAATGTTCTTAACAGAGACTGGATTCATCTGATGAGGATGAAGATGATGATGATGATGATGATGATGATGATGATGAAAATGATGAAGATGATGATGGTTCATATAATATCCATAATCTCCCATCTAAAGAATATTCATAAATCATGGATTAGGAATGCATTACAATGAGTCTCACATACATTTTCCTAATAATCTAACTATTTGAACAGAATATGTGTTAGAAAAATTAAAACCATCCAATTAAAGATACAGTTTCACATTCAGCTTCAGAGTAAATAATATTTCACTCATGAACTGAATAATCTGTGAGAATGAATAAATCAGCTCATGATCTGTGATGATGATGATCTTTATCAGAACAAAAACTCAAACTCATTTCCCTGTGAGAGAAGAATATAAAGAGTTTCATATTAATCTACAGGTTTGTGTCGTCATGATAAACTCCAGCTGATGCACATTCATTTCTCTCATTAAACTCATGATTTATATCAGCAGAACATTAATGACTTTCAGATGAAGAGCTCAATACTGCCATCATCTGTGTACATACACACATTACCTTATATATATCATGTGTGTAATGTGTGTAATGTGTGTATTCGCACAGATGGTGGCAGTAATGAACCAGTTCAGTCTCAAGGACAAGAGTGTTCAGTATTTTACATTGTTTTCCAGTACAAATCTAAACATTCATAAATTAAGTCACATTTACTGGAGATAAAAATAAATGACATAAAATATGAAGTCTTGTTTTTGGTGAAATTAATCAAAATAAAGTGAGTTTGTGATCAAAACAAGAATACATATCTGCCAATGGGCTAAAAAAAATATTTTTTACATAATACATAATTAACTGACAGATATTTGTTCTTTTTTTAAGCATAAACACGCTTACATCAAGACTTAATTTTGCATTTGCTTCTCCAGTAATTGATCTTAAAAATGATCATCAAGATGAATCTTTAATTAAAGATGTTTCGATATTGGAAACAGGACAAAAATACTGAGAAAGAACATATTTTTCCTCATGAATGCAACATTTAATATCATGACTTCATAAATCTAAGACTTTCTGCTCTGATTTCTAGACCTGTTTAAGGCCTTAATTATTGTGAGACCCGCAGAAACCCTATTAAACATATTCACTCATTATTGTCATGAATACAGTAGTTGATGATGAAGAAAACGAGGTTAAAAGTCTTTAATAACTCAGAATGTAATCTAACAAACACTGATGAAGAAACACAACTGATACATTAAAGAAAATGTACAACTGAACACTGGAAAGATTGCAAATTAAGTACAAGCCAAATGAATGTAATAATGATAAACAGATGTGCTGATTAAATGAGTTACCATGACAACTAAAGAGTGGCGGGAAAACTGAACAAAGAAAACAAACTAAAAGTCCATGATAATGAAACTAAGAATAAATGTTTGTGACAATTATGTTGTTTTTAAAAGTGAATCAAAGCATATAAAAGTGAATCAAAGCTAAATCATAACGTCTCAAGTATCTCAGTTACATACATACAACCATGAAATAATTGTTTTATGAAATAATTATCAAAATGAAGTGAGTTTGTGCTTAAAACAAGAACAAATATCTGCTAATGGAGTCAGAAAAATAAACTTCATTCAAAGGAAAAACTCCATTAGCAGATATTTGCTCTTGTTTTAAGCACAAACTCACTTCATTTTGATAATTATTTCATAAAACAAGACTTAAAGGGATAGTTCACCCAAAAATGAAAATTCTGTCAGTAATTACTCACCCTCATGTTGTTCAACCCCGTAAGACCTTCGTTCATCTTCGGGACACAAATTAATATATTTGTGATTAAATCTGAGAGCTGGATCACTCCTCCATAGGCTTCTAAGGGATTGAAACTTGTTCCCCAAAAACTTATTAAAGACATCGTTAAAATAGTCCAAGTGACTACAGTGGCTCAATCTTAAGTTTATCAAGCGACGAGAATACTTTTTGTGCGCAAAAACAAACAAAAATAACGACTTTATTTCAACTATTCATGTCCTTCTCTGTGGGCCTCGAGTGAGTTCACTAGTGTAACAGCGCAAGCGCTTCTGTGTTGTACGTCACACACATCACACACACACATGACCAGCGTCGGCCAATAGTGAGCCTGCGTGTGACGTAGCTCTACGCTATCACACTACGCTAACTGACTCGAGGCCCACAGAGAAGGAAATCAATAGTTGAAATAAAGTCGTTATTTTTGTGTTTTTTTGCGCACAAAAAGTATTCTCGTCGCTTGATAAACTTAAGATTGAGCCACTGTAGTCACTTGGACTATTTTAACGATGTCTTTAATAACTTTTCGGGGAACAAGTTTCAATCCTTTAAGAAGCCTATGGAGGAGTGATCCAGCTCTCAGATTTAATCAAAAATATCTTAATTCGTGTTCCAAAGATGAACGAAGGTCTTACGGGATTGAACAACATGAGGGAGAGTAAATACTGACAGAATTTACATTTTTGGGTGAACTATCCCTTTAATATCTTCAGTGATTTTGCTCCTTCAGTAAATGTGTCTTGATTTAAGAGTGTTTGGATATTTGTGCTGGAAAACGAGACAGAAACTCTGAGGAACAACAGCATTTTTGCAGTGTTTCAATCATTTATCAGTGTCTTAGGATAAAAGTGTCTGCTAAATTAATGAATATGAATGTTATAATATTTACACTGCAAAAAAAATGCTTTTCTTACTTATTACTTATTTTTGTCTTGTTTCCAGTCAAAATATCAAAACATTCTAAAATCAAGAAGCATTTACTAGATGAGTAAAATGACATAAAAAATTCTATCTTGTTTTCTGATTAAAAAATAAATAAATAAATAAATAAATAACTATATATATATATATATATATATATATATATATATATATATATATAATTAAGTGTTTTTGCTTAAAACAATCACAATGATCTGCTAATGGGGTGAGAAAAATAATCTTGATTTCCATTTGAATTAACATTATTCTTTCTTTGTTTCATATTTTAGATAGTTCTCCATTTGCTGGTCCTCTTTCACACTAAACTGTTTCTTGCGATTATGGATTATGAATTCTCGACACATTTGCTCCAGAAGTGTATGGAAAGATTAATATATTGCAGAGAGTAAAAGAAAGACTGATGCTCAAGAATACTCTATAGTTTATGGTTTATAATGTTATTGCTTGAACACATGAATGCATCAGTATCCAGTGCTTGTGTAAACTGTATTTAATAACTGATATTGAGTTGATGTGTGTACAGGATCTGCCAACAGAGGGCGACACACACCTGACAATCTACATCAACACACTCACTGGCGTTCACTAAAATATTGGGCTTTTGGTTCATGTTTACGGGAGTTTGCTCGTATTAGGACACACTACCTAACATTTATATTTGCATGTGATTAGCTTCTGTATTCATGCTTCATTTACATGTTCATATAAAAACTGTTCATTTGAGTGACAGAATCAGGTCTTGAGATAATAGACAAATACTGACAGCAAAAACTGCATTATCACGAGTGTTATATTAATAAACATCTTACATGAAGCTTATGAAACCACAGATGAGATGATAATGTCATGTTGGACGATCAACAACATGTCAAAGCACGTCTGAACACCATCACACCTGCAGGAACACACACTTCAGCTTCTCTGGACACGCAAGCGCGTGTGTGTGTGTGTGTGTGTGTGTGTGAGTGTTTGAGTCTGTAATCTGAAGTCTTTAAGAGTCATTCGTGTCTCTGTGACTGATATTATTAACAAGAGACAGAGTGTAATTTATGTAAATGGTTTCAAACTAAAGTCAGTCCATAATTTTCATATTTCTGACGTCTGAAAGTCTGAGCTCGTGTTCAGTGTCTTTATCACAGTTTCATTACGGCCCGGTCAAGTGTCAGAGATTCTCGTTAC